>JAFIRS010000185.1:122500-722500 GCA_018342105.1 Gonioctena quinquepunctata
AAAAATAATCAAACTGGATAAAAATCTATTAAAAAAAGAAATACGAGTGTAATAAGAATGAAGAGGAATTTGTTCATTCGATTACTGACATACATTGAAGATCCGAATCAGTTTCACAATGAAATGAAAAAACTAGATGAATTTCTGGAGATGCATATTTATTTTTTTCTGGTAACAGGCTAATGTGGGTATTTTCTGGGCAAGATATGACATTGAAGTCTCATATTAATCAAAATTATGAAATTTGAATCATGTTTCGTTCTAATCGGTAGAGCGAAAAATTCGAAATTTAAAAAAAAAATGAAAAAATGTCGAAGTGACAGTTGAGAGTCCAAATTTGGAGCAAAGGTATAAAATTGAAAACTAAGTAACTTTTTTTTGGCATTTTTCGAAAAAAAAATTTGACAGGTTTAGAATAGCACATCACAAAAGGAAAGACGCTGTCAAATTTTCATTATATCTATTAATACAAAAAACTTCCATACACTGTATATATAATAAAACGGAATATCGGGAAAACGGGAAAACAGGAAAGGAAAACGGGATAAGTAGAAAACAGGAAGCGGGCAGAGTCAGAAGCATAACCTAGATGGAACAACGCAAAGGAAAAAAATTCTACGCGGAGAAGAGTTTTCAGGAAAAACATCTTAGGGAATATAGAAATTTGGACGGGACAACGTCTGTCGGGTCTCTCGGATACAAATTACTTTCAGATACATTTTTTTTTTATCACGTTTTATTTTTATTCATGATTGTATTTACAAATGTCTTTTATTTGAACTTTCGAAGTATTGTTCTCTCCATGGAAGATTAATTCATCACTAAGACATATTTGGCTGTTTGGATTTGTATAAATAAAAAAAATAAGATAATGAATTTCATATATTCAAAGAGTTTGCATTGTTCACCAATTTTCTGGTGGAGATCGATTATAAACCAGTGAATCGTGACGGTAAACATTTTTGGAATTTTCAAATGATAGAAGTGTGTTTGTATTAATAAGCTCTTTATCTTCTTTTCAATGGACTGGGGTAATAAAATAACTCAGTTGTGAGAGGGAGAAAAATTATTCGATTCGTTCGTTCTAAATTGAAGTTTGACTTTGTTGTGGTATCGTCGATATCTACGCAAGTTTACTAGCCGTCAAAACAGCGAATATTTTTGCTGGTAGTCATCTATAATTGAAGGTAAGTACCTACATATGTATCATGTCGCTCGTGTAATTCTTTTCATTTAAATTATTGTTTATATCGAGACAAAATATTTTGAACGCCTTTTTTCAATATTCATCAATTCACACTTTTATTATTAAGCTATATTTGCTACTTTATGTTAAATTTAACCAAGGGAAGGCCCACTGAGGGTTCTACGTACTATTACATTTTCAGTATCACGAGAAGTTGCTTTGTTTTCTCACAGGAACGGTTGATCTATGTATGTTCCAAGCACCAACTCTGATCTAAATGACATATCAGTTGAATTAATTAGGATGTTAATATTTCAGTTGAAAAAAATATATTTTTCAAAAAGTTTGACAATTAGAAAGTGTAACCACAACTAGTTTATATAAAATAATTTTGCTTGATCATCTGATAGAGTTACACATATTGTAACATGTTGAATCGGTGTATATTGCTAATTTCAATTATTAGCCAATTTCTCAAATACATTTTGTCAAAAATCTTTTTTTTCCAATAGTGTTCTCCAACATTCACTGATTTTTTAAATGAACTTAATTGGTCATGTCATTCATAGGTTACAACGAAACAAACTTGAAATATGGTTGTTTCTATGGATAGATGGCGAGGAAAAGTTGCCATGGTAACAGGAGCCAGTTCTGGAATCGGTGCAGGGATCGCAAAAAAACTAGTTGAGGAAGGACTTATAGTAAGTGTTGAATGAAATTCAATTTACATTTTTTCGTTTCATAAAACCTCCACCAGGTATACAAATGGGTAGACTTAGAGCTACTTCAATGCATTTCGGGTGTTTTTCCACTGGATACACTAACAACCAACATATCAATTACCCCAGATATCACTTCTACAGCAAACATTAGAGCAGACTCAACAAACAGACTCCATCCATTTGATGGGTTTGATGATAGTAGATAAGCTAAGGGGATTCTGGCACAGTTGTGGGTCTTGGGGGGTCTCTGGGGGCTGCCACTGTGGTTTTAGATAGTTGGGACCGCTACTGAGTCCGGCGGCGACTATGGGTGGTTCGTTGAAGGATAGATCTATGATCAGGTAAAAAATCGTCATAAGTCAGCCATCATGGATGTTGGAGGAGGTGGTTGCCTGTCATTGGTTGACCCCCAGCCATCCTACACAAAACAATGTCTTATCGTTGTGTAAACATCCGCTCTCGCAAAATCTGTCAAATTTTTCTGCTTTTGCAGTGTGTTGAATCGAGTTCGTATCATTGGCTTTCTCTAAGGAATTTCCCACACGCCTCCTGAAAAACAAACTTGTGGTTTACTAAAATTCATAGGGTGCTGCAGTTCAGTGTTGATTGATTGAATCCGTACCTCATGAATGTATCGTTATCTGGATTCGAACAAGGACCCATAAGATTTTCAATATATCTCTCTAAACGCTGTGCTATTTCCACCTTACTATCATGGCGGATATGGGAAATCTATAACGGGCTATGAGTTACCATTTTCCAAGATGATTTTTGGTGATGGTCATTGGCTGGGGGCTATGAAGGATAACTGGCGGCCACCTCATCCAGCTGACTTCTATTGGCTGGAGAATGATGGGTGGTAGGTATTGAGGTTAAGATGAGACTGACATATTTTCAGTTGGCTATTGGCTGGTAGGTAGGTAGGCGACCACCTCCTCTCCTCCAACATGACTGACCTGATCTCTAATCCATGATGGCTGATCAATGACAATTTCTTACCTGACCATGGATACCCTCTGTAATGAACCACCCATGGTCAGTGCCAAATTAAGTGGTGGTCCCAACCTTCTCAGATCCCAGTGGCAGTCCCCAGAGACCCCCCAAGACCCTGAAAACCCTAAGGGGATTCAAGCACACCCTTAACTGTGCTAGAATCCCCTTAGCTTATCTACTAATGATCCAGTAACAATCTATTTCAGTTAGGATTAGGATCAATGAAGTCGAAGAAAAATTTTTTTTCTCTTCAAACTTTCGAATTCAATCAAAATGATTCCCAGGGTACAACAGAAGTTCTCTCCGTGTTAAAAATATCCAAAATTGGGAAACATAATCCGACATAATCGAACTACTTTTGTGTCCTGAGGATTGATTTAATTGAATTCGAAACCTTGGCGAGAAAACAAGTGTTTACTTCCACATCATTGATTATTCTATCATTCTGCCACTCACCCAGAATAATAATCCCAATTACTACTCCTTTAGCAGAGCAGCATACTCTGTGAAGCAGTTATCTCTGCAGGTGGATAGCTCACGCTACTTGGGTACAACGAACCAGGGAAAAATCTACTCAATAATATCTACAAACAAATGACTGAAGATTACCAAATGCAGTTGAGAGAAACAAAAATATCATTAACGTATTCATTTCAACAACTTTTTCTCTCAGGTACCGAATATACCCATTATACAATTGCCTCTTCGAAACAATATTTCCTTCAGAGGTAGCTGGTGGTGTCAAAAGGAAACTTAATTATCTTGAACATTGAGTTTTCCATTTCATCAATCACTCAATTCGCTGGTATCCAGACAAAACAGTTCCTATTTGGGACATTTCAGGTAGTTGGAGTGGCAAGAAGGGAAGAACTTATAGAAAAGCTGGCATCCGAACTCTATGGTGAGAAAGGAAAGCTATTCAGCTTCAAAGCTGACCTCAGCAAGGAAGACGAAATAACCGAAGCTTTCAAATGGACCAAAACAAACCTGGGCCCCGTCCATATCCTGGTCAACTGCGCTGGTGTTCACTCCTGGGAGAGCCTCTTAGACGGAAACACAGAACGATGGAAGAATAGCTTCGATGTCAACGTTGTGGCGTTGTGTATTGCTACCAAAGAGGCTACAACTGTTATGCGGGAAGAAAACATCGCTGGGCATATTATTCACATTAACAGCATAGGTGGGCACAAAGTACCACCTCTGCCAAATATGGACGTGTATTCGGGAACTAAGTTTGCTGTTACGGCTTTGACAGAGACCTTGAGACGGGAATTGACGAGGATCAAATCTAGTATAAGAATCACGGTTAGTCTATGTGGGGGAGAAGTACTGACCTGTTTCTGGCTTGTTTGTTACAAACGACCCCGCACCATCCTTATGGAAAATGGCTTTTGGTTAAATTTCCGGAATTTTATGTATGTTGTAGATTTTGATTTCCTCGGAAAAATTGTCCATGGGCACAAACAATCGACCGACTAGTTGAAGATGAAAAGTAAAGCTTTCTGCTCAGAATTTTAACAATTCCGAAAAATGACAAAACACCTAATTATTCATTATTATTATATTATACAACAGGGTAAACAAAGAAAAATCCAATTCGATTAATTTTTAACCGACGAAACCAAAAAGGAGGAGGTTCTCTAATCGACGCGTATTTTTTTTTTTTTCATGTATGATCCCGCATAACTTTTTACTAAGACGTCCGATTCCGATCATTGTTTTTTCAGTGGATAGGGTGTACTTCGAAGTTGGTCCCATTTGAATTTAAAAAATGAAATCCACTCCAAAGGGTAGCAAAATGGAGGATATTGATCACTCACCCTCTGCATTCTGGTCCGTTAACAGATTCTATCAGCTATAACTTTGTATTTGGATGATTCTTCTTTTATCAGATAGGGTATACCTCATAGTTGATCATATTTGGATTTCGAATGGAATTATCCACCCTTGCGGGTAGTAAAATAGGGGATAATAGATATTTCCCTTGTGAACACATATGTAGTTGACAATGACAGATCGCTAGTGTCATTATCACAATCAATATATTCTATGAGAGGATGGAATGATATACAAAGTAATGAAATAAACTAACCAGAACAACAAAAATAATTTATATTACAACAAATAGTAGAAGTAGATAATCATATTATTTAACTGGTAATAGTTGAAGTAAGGTGGGTAAGTAAGTATTTTGGAAGTAATCAAAAAACAAGCAATTAGTAATTAGTAGATTTCAGCCACAAAAAATTTAAAAATAAAAACTTTTTTACAAAAAATTAAACCGCGAAATACGGAATAAAAGTGAAAATAAATAAACCTTCTTAGTCTCAATAACTAAGCTCCTAAACTAATGTAAGTAACTAATTTTGAGTCGGCGCCAAACAAGCAATCAACGAAGATCATTAAATTACTTCAAAAAAATTATCAGAATGTCACCGCCCAACTCGATGCCATCATTTTACGCCTTACCTAATTCATTTGCTTGTTTGTTTGGCGCCGACTCAAAATTAGTTACTTACATTAGTTTAGGAGCTTAGTTATTGAGACTAAGAAGGTTTATTTATTTTTTACTTTTCAGTTCCGTATTTCGTCGGTTTAATTTTTTGTTAAAAAGTTTTTGTTTTTAAACCAACCAGTTTGAGTTCTCTGATGAGAATTGAAGATTCAATTCAGCGTGGATGAACTCACTCAATCTCGATAGAAGTTAATTGACATTCGTTTTTATACAGGGTGGTTCGAAAATAGGGGTATGTCATATATATATATATATATATAGAGAGAGAGAGAGAGAGAAAGAATAAGATAAATTTGTTACGAATCCAAGAGAGCCCACCATATATATATATATCGAACATTATTCAATGTTTAGAACGTCGCATAGTCATTTTCGTGGATACAGGGTGAGTAAAAAGATACAGTCCAAGTTTCTTTGGAAAAATGCGTTTTTTTTCCAATGAATACCCTGCATTTCGAGAAAAAAACGGTTAATTTTCATAAATTTTTAATTTAATGTACGGTTTGAAGAGTCCGAAATATTGTCATCAGCATAGGTCTCCGGACTCGTTTGTCGGCTACATACTTTTGAATGTTCGGAATTTATTGATACCCATATACTCCAGACAGAAATGGGCTATTTTCGAAAAAAAAAAATTGTTGAAGAATATTCGGAGTAGATTAGTGCGGTACCTATTCCAGAATTGCAATACCTTATATACATGGTGAATGAAATGTCTTTCATTTGAAAGAAACTAGAGAAACAAAGAAACTAGAGAAATAGTTCATATGACTTCTGTGAAATGTGGGGTTTCTACAAAATAGGAGATATTTTCAAGTCGACCTAGCAATGGGATATTTGGCATACAATCAACAAATGAATGGTGGGGGTATAATACTTCCCAAAATTCTAAAAGAAAGCCGTCGATAGTAAATATCTACGTTTTGTGGATATTCATTCAATGAACTTATTTTGAAATATATTTCTATATATTTCACACAAAAAATATGAATGAGTATAAATTAAAAAACTATTTAGATGAGCTTTTATTAAATTGCACTAAAAAGGAGAAAATAATTCCTTAAATTGCACTAAAAAGGAAGAAATAATAAATTTGGGAATTTCTCGTTATTCTGTGAGTAACAGATTCAAAAACTTGTCTCTCAAAAATAAATTATATTTTTTTTTATTGCAATTTAATAAAATCTTGTCTTTGAAATAATTTTGATTTATTTAATTCTTTTTAGTCATCCATGAAGTAGCTTGAATCATTCAATTTTGACGAAACATTCTAAATCTCTGACCCCAAAAACCACTTTATAGCAATTTTGAATAGAATAACAAAACTCGTCCGCCATTTTAGAGCCGCCATTTCAGAGCCGCCATTTTGAGTTATAGAATTTTGACAAAACAATTTCACCTCTGGCCCCAAAAACCCCTACATACCAATTTTCAATAGAATCGAATCATAATTCACAAAACTCGTCCACCATTTTGAATTTTCTAATTTGGACAAGAAAATCATGATTTCCGACCCTAAATTCTGATTTTGATAAGAATCAGGCCACGAATTACAAAAAAAATCCGCCATTTTCTCCGGCATCTTTTTTTTTTCATATGAAAATGTCATAATGCATTGTCACCGGCATGATGAACACCTACCAAATTCAAGTAGATTGGACAAGTGGAAGGGGGCCAAACGATCGACAGATCCCTGACAAACAGACAAACAGGAATCGAAGAGATGAAAGATTGTAAAAAACACACTGTTTACATTTACCAGTCAAGAAAATGAAACATTGTGTGAAATCTTCGGGCTTTATAATTTATTTACCATGATTATTATTGAAGTTATATTGAAAGCTTCTGTGCAAATGGAGAATAGATATCACTTCGGAAAAGATTAATTTTGGAAGATTGGTCTGTGAATGACAACCTTGCACGAGAGATTTTCCCAATTCAGTGTACTGTTTTTTTGGAAAATCTGAGCCGAAAGCTTCACTTTTCATTTTTAACACACTGTATCTCGAAAACTAATCGGTCGATTTTTTTGTGCCCAATAATTCAGGAAATTCAACCGAAAGCCATTTTCCATAAGGATGATGCGGTGTCGTTAACTAGCTTCTCATCATATTCTCATCTAGAGTACCAAGTGAAACTCTAAACAGAAACTAAAATCACTTCAAGAGGTCTGCACACTCAGTTTATCGTTATAATTATTCTCGTTTTGTAGAGCATTAGTCCTGGGGCAGTAGACACTCCCATATTCGATAGAACTCGAGATACCCAAGAATTCAAAGAGCTGATCGGAAATAATATACTAAAAACTGAAGATATCGCAGATGCTGTTATATACGTCCTGTCTACTCCACCACATGTTCAGGTAATTTCTCAGTTTCATAAGTTGAAACCTTGTAATGTTTTCCCAGTATTGAGGATAGAAAGCCTAGTGGAGCTATGCTCAAATAAGGGCAAAATCATTACAGTAAACTGGTGACAATTTCTAAAAACAAGAACTGTTGGAAAAATTATTCAATAAATACATTACTCATAACTTGCATATCTATATTGTCTTCCGATGTATAGTAAAAACTTCACGACCTAAAAACTATCCGGCTTTCAATTATAAATTACACTTTCCCCTACTATCTTGCGTGAAAAAATAATCTGAATCAAGCTCCAACAAAACCATTTTCATTCAAGTGACTCTAAATAAAACGATTTATGATTATTACTGAACAACCTGGAGATTCGTGTTATTCTTGGATTATAGACGAAGTTATTCGCCAAGTTCTACAAATCAAATCAACCCAATGTCTCCGTTTTTATCCAAGTTCTTTTGTGAATGAACCTTATTTTTTATGTCTCTCCCATAAAAGTTATTTCATCGTAACGTTTTTTTTTTTCAGATACACGAGTTGACTATAAAACCTGTCAACGAATTGCTTTAAACGGAGCAGCAACACTAACTAAAATTAACATAATCACCTTCCATAAAGTTTTGTATTCTGGGATGGACTTTCGGGAGGATAAGGTTATGTTACACAAAATATATGATTAAAATCCTGAATATGAAATCGACTTTTAATTTTCATATCAAGAAATGGAGTCTCCGAATTTATTTCTCCACATTGATAGAATGAATTGAGTATGTGTATTATTTCAGTAGAACAGCTCAGACTTTCTGCAAAAATGGACTTTCAACCTTTGAACTGACAACGTATTTTGTTGAATTTTTAATTTTAACCATGTATCTGAACAACAGGTTTCTAAGGAACACAAATGTCTTGAGCTAATATTCTCTTCTACATGCTCCGCCCTGTGAAGTACTGGATCTTCACAATCAATTGGTAGAAGTGGGAAGTGTACATAACTTTTTACGGGTCTCATATAGAAGCTTTTCATGTTCTTCGTTTTTACTACATCTATAACCCCGTCTCTTCCCGGATAGATTTGCTCAACTCGTCCAATCAGCCATTCGTTTCGAGATACTTCATTACCTACCATTTTAACAACGTCACCAACATTGAGAGGTATGCCATTTCTTTTGGTGGACAAAAGTTGATATCCTTCAAGCTAGCAACGTTTCAAATATAAATCATCCGGTCGCCACTAGTTTTGCTACTTTGAGAGATATCTTGAGTTCTGTTTTTAATGACGTCACCATTATTTTCCATGTGCCCTCATATTCGAAGTACTTGAGCAATTGAACCTCTACTTAATGCCTTCGAAAAAAGTTCGTCTGATATTCTCACATTGTCCAGAGAATGTATATATGTTCTCAATTCCAAAGTATTTTAGGGGAAATTTTTCCCATTTCAGGAGCTACTGGCACACATTTTCCAATTTTGCAGAAGAGATAAGCATCAAGACTGCTTGTCGAATATGAAGAATACAATATTCTATATCAGCATGACCAGCTTCTCAAGAATTCTTTTTTTTAATTGATGGAATGGCCATCAAACTGCACACATCTCTACCGATTTTTTTTTCCGCCGATGAGAATTTGCTATTTAATAAAAAATTAAAACGGACTTAGTTTTTGGCAATAGCTCAAAAACTATTGACGATAGAGAAAATAAAAAAACAGGTTCATGAAGAGGAACTATATCTCAAGTATTTATAATTTTAATTCAACGTTGAAAATAGGGCTCCAGGTGGGCGTTAATGCAGGAGTACAGCACCTCTCGATAGAACAATGGACATACAGTATTTTTTTTTACTATTAAATATAAATTTCAAAATTTAAAAGAATTATAGTACCATCTGAATACTTGGAAAAATGTAATTCTATTAGAAGAACAAATTTTCATTGAATTTTGATAGTGCGAGGCTACTGATAATTAAGTCGTTTTTTTGGAACCGCCGATTATATTAGAAATCGAATTTGTCGCAGAATGACGCCATATTTTTTTGCTTCTAGGAGCACATTTCATATGTGTACTAAATAATATCACGCTATAAAATTGTTTAAAAGGTAATTATTTTGTTAATTATTATAAATTAACAAAATTGAATAGAATATTTTTATTATAACTTATGTTTATAAAATATTGATTAACAAATGTATAAGTAGAATATTTTTCAAAAATTGTTTTTTTTTGCATTAGGTTGCTAAGAGTTTATTATGATTGAAAACATAATAAAAAAATTCTTATTTTTTCATTGCTTATAATTGTTTTCTTAATTTTTCTATTATTTAAATAATTATTAATTGGTTCTTCTCTACCTAATGAGAATTTTTTCCATGAATAATGTAATTGTGTATTTACTCAACAAGTGTAATGATACAAAGAATAACAAAAACAACCATACACGGCAAAATTGTTTGTAATTTTTAAGGAATTTTCTAGAAAAATTATAAATATTTTTTTTTAACAGTTTGTTATGGTTGTTTTTGTTATTTTTTGTTCCATTCAGTAAAAAATATAATAATGCCAGTCAAAGTTTGTTTATAACATATTGTTAAGTAAATAAACAATTTACATTATTAATAAAACAATTTTTTTCATTAGGTGGAGAATAACCAATTATTAATTTTAAAGAAAAAAATTCTTAATATATTATTCAAATAATAAAAAATACAAAAAAACTATTGTAAACAATAAAAAAAAATGGAATATTTTTTTAAGCATAATAAACTCTCAGCAACACAATGCAAAAAAACAATTTTTGAAAAATATTCAACTTAATCATTTGTTTATGAATATTTTATAAACAGATTGCGTATTTTTTTTTATCGTTGTAAAATGTTTTTGTCAGACAAAATTGGTAATAATGTGAAATATCAATACAAAAAATGACAATACTTACTTGATTTCTCATATTTTGTTAACTTCAGAAATTTATAATTGAGTACACATGTAAAATGTGCTCCAGGAAGGAAAACAGAATATGGAGTCATTCTGTGAACAATTAGGTTTTCAATAAAATCGGTGGTTCAAAAAAAAATACTTAATAAACAATAGCCTCACATTATCAAAATTTAATGAAAAAATTATTGTCCAACGAAGTTACATTCTTTCAAGTGTTCAGCTGACACTATTATTTTTTTGAAGTGTATACATATTTTGAATACAATGCCAGTTAGTGTGGTTGGTTGGATTAGCTCTACTTCATGTTCATATAGATGTGCAAATAGATGTTTCAAATGTTATTGAAAGGTTTGCAAATAAGAAATACAGGAGACTGGATTTCATTTCGTGATTTTTATTTTAACGAAAGAAATCTTGGTTTTTGTACCTACTTATAAGTATATGTATATATATTTTTTATTTTAACACATTTTGTATTTTTCTTTGAATTTTAATGAAATTTTTTTTTTATATTTTTGTACCTAAAAGTAGAGGTATTTAACTTTCTTATGTCATTACCCTCCCCCTCCCCCAAGCATAATCCTAGATACGCAACTGACCCCAATTCGTTTGACGACTTCCTAATTTCCAATTCAGGAGCTGTAACAAATAAAAATCATCATTCATCAGCATCATCATGAAATTAAACTATTGATCAAATTTCATACAACAAAATACTGTATAGTTATTGAATCAGCAATAGTATCCTGTGAAATTTCCGCTACCTTGTATTGATAATATATCGGCATTTCAGTCTTGGTCATTGTACCCTAAACCAGCTCGTCCGGTCTGCGTGTAACAAAAAATTCCCGCCAATAATCTGCATCGGTGAGAACAAAATAAATACTACAACTCTACTACGGAAGTGAGTATCAGAATTGCAACCTTGATCTCCTTGAACTTGAAAGAACCGGATTTACATCTTGATACACTCAAGATTTATTAAAATGATTTCGATAAATTGCACCTTCCAACATTCTTTTGGAAACTAATTTTCAGTTGAATGTCTCGATGGTTGCTGCAGATATGTTTTTCATTGTGATGTACAGTAAAAAAAAACTTTTTAACAAAACATTAAACCGACAAAAAAATCAACTGAGAAGCAAAAAATAAACGTTCTTAGTCTCAATGATAATTGAGCTCCTAAACTAATGTAAGTAACTGATTTTGAGTCGGCGCCAAACAAACAATTATCGAAGATCATTATATTACTTTGAAGAAGTAATCAAAACGTCGCTGTGCATCTCGCTTCCATCCAGTACTTCATATAACTTTTGTTCCTAAAAGCCTTCGTTACCAAGTTACGGGCCCTCAATGTTACAAAATGAAAAATGTTTTTATTTGATAACTTTCAAAGTGAATATTCAAAATCATCTAAATTTTGGTGATTGACTAAATGAATTCCCCCGATGGTCCACACCTCAAAACTTTGAAATGACAGATAATTTTTCAATATGCTTGTATCTGCAATCGTCTTCAGGTGAATACTGACAAGTTTAGGTGCTACTTACCAATTTATATGACTGTCGGCGCACTGATGCGTGCAATTCCGCCATGTGCAGCGGTGCGTGTAATTTCGCGCGGTGTGGTGGTGCGTGAAGTTTCGCGCCTCTGCAGCCCGCCAGAAAGAGCAATCAGGGGTTTCCATACGTTCTTGATCTCAACGCTTGGTTGACTAAACCTCTTAAATACATTAAGACGATGGACGTCCGAAACGATAGTAATCAAGTTACCACATCGAAATATTTCAATAGTTTTCAACAAAATAAGGTTACGTAGACAATTTTCTAAATAAAAGTACTCGTGTGGAAAGTCGATCGGAGCAACGATTCTTAATAAAAATGCAGTTTTACTCGACGACATCAAACCCGATCGTCCACCATTATTTGAAATGAAAAATGTTCACAGTAGAAATACTAATGCTAACGTTAATTCAATAACATTTATAACAGGGATAATACAAAATATGCTAAAATAAAGTCGTAAACAAAAAATACAGTACCTAGTTGAAAGTTTCATTCGCAATTTAGATATTTTTTCAAATGAAATATCAAGTTATGTAGATTCGTGGTGTTTTTGAACTAACAAGCTACTCCACTATGAAATATCGAATTCAGTCCATATTTTGTATGAACGCGTGGAATAAGCACGTTTCGTGTTGTGTTATCTGAATCTCATGAAACTCAACATTTGGATGTTGCAAATTCGTATTCACAGCTTAAATGTTGAGGAGTTCCACTGATAAGTATAATTTCATTGGAGAAAATCTTTAACCCGAAGATAAATTTAGCTGAAAAAACACACATCGGAAGACATAACTGATAAAAAGCAAACGAATAAAATACAAAAACGGCTGCACATGAATAGGTGAAAAATATCCGGTGAATAAATTTATGTTCCATTTCTTCCACAGATGTTGACAAAAACACCTTGTAGAAAGAAATAAAATGAGGGTGGATAAAAAATGACAACTGGAATGCGATTTTGTTTTGTTGAGTGGTGCGTTGTCATTGTATTGTCAATATTCTAATAGGACAGTTTGAAGTGTTTTGATATGGCCGAACAGTTTACATTCAACGAATATGCAAATATGCATGCATTGTATGGACGAGCATTTGGTAATGCTGCAGAAGCCCGTCGTCTGTATGCCGATCGTGTCGATCGCAGCTTGAGGGAGACAGGTATATCTAATGGATAATCCAATTAATTATCCATTAGACATACCTGTCTAATGTCTAATGGATAATTAATTGGAGCCTGTTGTTTCATTTCGATATTATTGTAGGTTCAGTTTTGCCAAAACGAGGTGGTGAGGGCTCTCCTAGGGCTGTGCGTACCGTTGTGTTGAAGGAAAATATTTTGGAAGCTGTCGCTGATGATCCTTCAATGAGCATCAGAAACCTATCAGAACAGTTCCATACATCCAAGTCCACTATTCATAGAATAATTAGGGAACAACTGCTCCACCCATATCACATCCAGAAGGTACATGCCATGACAACTGAAGATTTTCCAGCACGACTGGAATATGCCAATTGGTTCCTGGATAAGCAAAGAGAGGATATGACTTTCATTACTCGAGTTTTATTCACTGATGAAGCAGGTTTCAGTAGAGATGGAGTAATCAACTCTCATAATCTCCACATATGGGCCGAAGAAAATCCCCATGGGATATTGCAAACCAAACACCAACGGGAATTCAACGTGAATGTTTGGGCTGGTATCATAGGAAACCATCGTATAGGACCATTCGTTCTGCATGACCGATTGAATGGAGAACGTTATTTGGAGTTCATTCAGAACGATTTGAATGGAATTTTGGAACATGTTCCATTGCAAACCCGAAGAGATATGTGGTTTATGCATGATGGCGCTCCTCCTCATTTTAGTTTGATTGTGTGGGACCATCTGAACCAGATTTTCCCAAATAGATGCATTGGTAGAGGTGGGCCATATTTATGGCCACCGCGGTCTCCGAAATTAAATCCATTGGATTTCTTTCTGTGGGGGCATCTAAAAAGCCTCGTTCACGCTACACCTATTCACACCAGATATGCCTTGTTGAATAGAATTACATTACATTGTGAAACCATACGAAACGACCCTGGCATGCTATTTCAAGTGCAGAGAGGGTATTTGCGCCGACTAAGAAAATGTATTGAGAGAGACGGGGGTCATATCGAGCAGTTTTTGTAGCGGATTTTGCATTTCTGTTCGCTCTTGAGGCTTGCGATTGATTATTTACACCATGAGTTTTGTAAGGTCAACGTGTTTGCATGATAAAAATTCGTTATGAACATTGTACCTATCATTTGTATTTTCATTACAAATTAATCTTTTCGAATAATGGTAGACATCTCAGGTTGGATGTCGTCGAACAAAAATGCATTTTTATCAAAAATCGTTGCGCCGATCGATTTTCCACACGAGTATTTTTATACAGGAAATTGTCCAGGTAACCTTGTTGTGTTAAAACATATTGACAAATCCCAGTCATTTCAAAGTTTTGGGGTGTGGACCATCGGGGGTAGTCCGTTCCTGACTTTGCAGCAAAACAACTGACTCCTGCATGAAAGCTCATCGAAGGAATTCATTTGTGTAGTCAATCATCGAAATTAAGATGACTTTGAATATTCACTTTGAAAGTTATCAAAGAAAAACATTTTTCCTTTTGTAACTCTAAGGGCCCGTAACTTGGTAAAGAAGGCTTTTAGGAACAAAAGTTATATGAAGTACTGGTGATATTTTGACCCCATCTATATATTCCCGAGAGAAAAAGAGGAAGTCCAGGAACACCCTGTATAATATTAATTATTTTTGAAAGTTCTGGTTAATTGATTTTATCACTTTGTATATAATTCCATCCTTTCATAGAATGTAATTATTGTGACGGATTTAGGAGGATCTGTCAATGTCAACTACATATGTGTGCCAATGTTCACAAGTGAAAATTCAATCATCCCCTATTTTTCTACCCATAGGGGTCGATCCAAATTTCAAAATGATCAACTGTGAGGTATACCCTATCTAATAAAAAAAGAATAATCCAAATAGAAGAACCCACTACAAAGTTATGCCTGATAGAATCGGTTAACGGACCAAAATTCAGAGGGTGAACGATCAATATCCTCCATTTTGCTACCCTTAGGGATGGATTTTTTTGTTCAAATTCAACTTCGAAGTACACCCTATCCAATTAAAAAAGAATCATCGGAATCGAACTGCTCTGTAAAAAGATATGCGTGGTCATACATGAAAAAATACGCGTCGACTAGAGAACTTCCTCCTTTTTGATTTCGTCGGTTAATAATTATGAAGGAAGATACTCGACCAGAAGATCCAATTTACAGACTTTCGGCATCAGGAATCAATGTGATCAATAAATATTAATGGAATTGCGTTAAGACGTTATGATTGAATCTGTATCGACGCTGTGATAAGCCATCCTTCGAATGATTCTTTTGGCGTTCCACGAGGAAACGTTCTGGGACCAATCCTGTTTACCATCCATATGAATGAATGGCTTCATCCAACGTGGCAGCAACTGATAATGATTTATAGAGATTGAAAGGTGGTTCTGTCATAACAAACACTTCATTCCCCAATATGGGATAGTCCAATATTGGTAATGACTATAAAACAAACAAGAGAGCCATGTGAAGTGTAATTTAGAAAACAAGGGACTTTGGAGTCTCTTCACAAATAATTCAATATAAATTGAAACAAGTGGTAGACCGCAAGCGAAAACAACTACTTTCCTGGTTAATACCACGCAGAACGTTGAATGATATTCACCTGAAATTCTATGCAGTGAAAATTGATTGCAAATGTGAAAATTGATTGCAAATGTTTCTTTCTGATAAACTTGATTATGTTTAATTTATGCCAGGTCCACTAAACAATCCGCATACCGATTCCAGGCTTTTGTACGGAGTAGTCACCAGTCAGAGATCCGAAGACCTCTGGCCGAAGCGAGACCCAACACAAACGAAAACATCATCAAGCTTAAATCACCTGTAGGTACGCCGGAAAAGGTAACTTTCAACTGGCGGTACCTAGTGATAGAAAGAAACACTCCATACTATTCATCTCAATAGGAGTCTATCTCGATAGGAGTGGCTGTATGCCCGACAAGGCGTATATATCAAACAAGAGAGCCACGTGAAGTGTAATATTAGAAAACAAGGGACTTTGGAGTCTCTTCTCAAAAAATTATATATAAATTGAAACAAGTGGTAGACCGCAAGCGAAAAACAACCACTTTCCTGCAAATACCAAGCAGAACGTTGAATTTGACCACAATAAAACGACATGGAGAATTGAAGTCCTCAACCGTAGCTGAGTGTTACATCCAGTATTTCATTGAAAATAAAAATGAAATTTCTGATAAAATGTCCCCTGATACAGGGGCTAGATCTATTTCTGCACGTGCATTGTGTGGCTATCCCACCTTGATAGCAATAGTTAGCGATGACGAACGTTCTGCAGTTGAATTGAATACTTCTTCAGTTCTTCTCAGGGAATTGATATTACCATTGTTCAAACTGCCAAATACATGTTAATGTTTATAAATAATTCCTCATCATAAGTAGGTAACTATGTTCTGATTCTTATTATAACATTTCATTAAAATGTTTCTATTGAATACATTTATATTATTGACTATCTACCATCATTTCACTTTCAACACTAGTGTTGAAAATATTTTTAACACTACTGTTGAAAGTCATTTCATTTTCCAAACTTCGATGCAGTTTGATTTCGATGTATCATTTTGTTTATAGTAAGTTAAGTAACCTTAATTTGTTGAAATAAAAATTTAATATAGAAAATGTGTTCATGATTGTAACATCGAAAAAATTTTATTAAATACCACACGAGAATTCGATAAAGTAGAAAATAATTCTCCAGATTTTTCTCAAACTTGTTGCCATTTGGCCTGGCAACGTGTTTTCGAAAATGTATCAAATTATTTCCAATTTATTATTACTCTCTTATGATAAAATAACAGAAAATCACTCTACTTTCCAGTTTTACCGAAAGTATTCGGGCATATCTGCCAAGAATAATGCATTTCATTGAAATGCATAACATTTTTCCCCAATCAACATAGTTTTATATAAAAAATGTCTACCGTTGCAGATTTATACTAAAAAAATTTCGAAATCATCGAGAACGAGGGATGCCTTTTTGGGATATTTTGCGTTTTCACCAGTACATTCGACTGTGTTAATCATAATATGTTATTTGGTAAATGATATTCATTTGGAATAAGGAGAAATGCTCTCGATTACATTAAATCTTCTACTAGAAACAGGCATCAATTTCTTTCTGTGAATCACCGAACTGAATACAACTATTATAAATGTAATTCTGATACTGAAACTTAGTTTTTTGAAGTACCCAAAGGGTCAGTATTAGGAACAATGTTATTTCTGTTATACTCTAATGATATTAATACTACAATTACTGATAGTAGATGCGTTATGTATGCGGATGACTAATACAAAAACGACATCTTTTTAGAGGAAAAATATAAAAGTTATCATAATATGTAAATGTACCTTAAGACTTTATAATTTTGATGTATGTATGTGAATTAAGTTCTTTTTTTTTTCATTATTCATAGATACAGTGTTGAATAACTCAAACTATTCCAATGTATTCTGTATGTCTACTGAAAAACAAAAATTAGTATCATTATTATCATTATTATTATTATTATTACTATGATTATTAAATTTCTCACTTAACTTCCACTAAAAATATTGAAAGACGGGGTTACTGGTGGTTCATTTGAAACCTACAGAAAAACTAATGTTCAGTTGATATTTTTTTTCCAGGTTATTCCCAACTCTTGCCTTCATGATATGTTGGCAAATGAGCAATTGGTCCAAGGCCATGGTTGTTGGCCCTCCCACTGAAAGGAACGAAATGGATTACAAAGCTTGTCAGAAAAACTGGTGGGCGACTATTCTACTGGTCAACAATTTTTGGCTACAATGTGACATGGTGAGTATTATGGGTTCTTCGTGAAAAATCATTCCCAAATGAGTCAGGAAACAACTCAGACTAGATAATCAGGGATAGGTAATTATCATAGCTCCCTCCCAGATTATTTAGCTCTGAAGAAGCGAGAAATAAATCGCGAAACGTTAGCAAAGACGTAGAACAGTTGTTTCCCTGTCCAATACCTTGCAATTCTTCGAATAACTACCATTTTGATGCAATCAAAGTAATTACATTTTAGTGCAAATAGTTTATTCATCATAGAGTGCTCTCGTCCTACAAGGTCATCTTCAGTGAAAAGTAAGTGGGTGAGTGAACAGGATTGTGTTTTTTTTGTGAACTCATTGGTTTGAAAACTTCAGATAATACTCTTCGGGTTAGCAGCACAAGGAGAAATCGATAAAATAACGACATTCACAATGTAAAACAGACTAAAATTGTACCTATACCGGGTGTCAATGAATCTATTAGCAAGGTCATAACTTCTAGAATATCAGGTGTATCAAAATGAGATTTGGTATAGGTAAATGGTATGTGAAGAGGATAGTTTTCGCACATATTTAGTTTCCGGTCACTTTCGGTTTCAACGGAAATGGCTCCAGTTTTGAGCTTTTTAAATGGAACACCCTGTATATTGTAAAATTTTTTGATTTCTTGAACAATTCTGGATCAAAATGTGACATTTTAAAAAGTTTTTACTGCTACTTCATTTTTTTAGAGTCACTTTTGATATTGCATCTAGGTGGCCATGATCGGACGTAAACTAATCTGAGGACCTCAGGTGACGTCAGAAAATTACAATCGCAAAGTTTCAGTGACTAGTATGATGGATAGGAACAAGACAAGTTGGCAAAATTATATTTTCGTGTCCAACTATTATTTTTCAAATGGCGACCATTTTTTGACAAGCACTTTCCGAAAAAAGGATTTTTTGACGAATCCAACGATACTAATTTATTTGCGATTGGATTAAAAATAAGAACATAATTTAAATATTACTAAGGAACATAATGGATAATAATTTATTTACTTTTGTCAAGTGTGCATGGATGATAATTTATTTACTTTCACTGTAGTACTCCTTGTTCAAGACACATTTCAGCTCGTTCAGTTGTTTCTCTCAACACTTTTCGTAACATTTGAAGCATTATACTTCTAAATGCCTGTAGAATTCTTTCTTCCAAGATTTCAAGAGTGGCTGGGGCTGTTGCATAGTGAACCTTTTCTTTAACATATCCCCAAATAAATAAATCGAGCACAGTGAGATCCTGTGAGCGGGCAGGCCACCATACTGGACCATTGGTTGCGAAAAGTTGATTATTAAAATGCTCTATTAAGTAATTAAGAACTTCTGTGGTATTATGAAGGAGTGATCCATCTTGTTGAGAGTAAATTCGCCGTTAAACTGCTAAATGTAGATTATTACAATGATCCTCGATTTCATTTTGAAGAAAACCTGAGTACCTAACCCCTGTTAACTGACCTTGAAACAATATTGGCTCAATTATTCTGTTTCCAACGATACCAGCCCAGACATTGACGCCAAACCTTTCTTGAAAATTGCCCTCTCTCATTGCATGTTGATTTTGTTGGGCCCAGTACCGAGTATTTTGCTTATTGAATTACCATTATTTGTAGATCGTGATTCGTCGGAAAATCGAATAAAGTTAATAAAATTTGGGTTAATTCTATGATTTTGGAGCAGCCAATCACAAAACACTACCCGTCTATCGCCATCGTCAGCATACAAATGTTGATGTAACTGATATTTAAATGCTCTATTCCGTGCTTTTTCAGTATTTTTCTTGCTGATTCGTGACTTATATGCATTTCTTGAATAATTTTCCTTGAAGAAACCGTTTTATCAACCTCAACCATAGCAAGAACATTAATCTCAGTCTCTTCATTTATGATAAACCTCTATTCCGCCTCTCGATTTCTTTCTTGCCTAAAACGATTCTCAACATACGGAAAATACTAGATGTTGCCGATTGGGATATCTCTGAGCATGCAACTCAGCCACATATCCACTTTTTCACTTTGAGTATACATTATTTTGAAGGAAAATTAAACTGAAATTTAACTAAAATTAAAGCTAATGTCACTGTCATTACCCAAGTAATGACAGTTTTCCAAAGAAGACTTGATAAAAATAACTGCAAAATATTATGCATCATGCCTATCCATGGCACACTTGACAAAAGTAAATAAATTATTATCCATTATTTTCTTTAGTAATATTTAATTTATGTTCCTATTTTTAATCCAATCGCAAATAAGTTAGTATCGTTAGATTCGTCAAAAAATCCTTTTTTCGGAAAGTGCTTGTCAAAAAATGGTTGCGATTGTAATTTTCTGACATCACCTGAGGTCCTCAGATTAGTTTACATCGGATCATGGTCACCTAGATGCAATATTAAAAGTGACTCTAAAAAAATTAAATAGGCGTAAAAACTTTTGAAAATGTCACATTTTCATACAGAATTGTCTCAGAAATTCAAAAAATTTCACATACCATTTACCTATACCAAATCTCATTTTGATACACCTAATATTCTAGAAGTTATGACTTTTCTAATAGATTCGTTGACACTCGGTATATCCCAGTTAAATGAGATAATATTAAAATAAAATAAAAGTTCTGAGTTATTACAGTAGATAGCGCCAAGGTTGAACTCAAACAAGCAGAAGAAATGCAGAAGAAGAAACGTCAATCTATTTTGTTCTGTTTCTGTGGTAACAATCGAGCAAAGCAGACTGAAAGGTTCAGATGTTATTTTCTAATCTAACTTTTCAGACGTCTATGTAGAGGAATGAAAGACCTGGTCAAGTTTTCTTTCATATTCGAACAAAGATTATTGTTGGCTAGTTGTTCTTCGATATTTTTTTGGAAGACTTACATATCAAGTAAGTACTAGCCAACAATAATCTTTGTTTGAATATAAAAGAAAACTTGAACAGGTCTTTCATTCCCCTACATAAACGTCTAAAAAGTTAGGTTAGAAAGTTACATCTGAACCTGTAAGTCTGCTTTTTTCGATTGTCACCACAGAAACACATAACAAAACAGATTGACGTTTCTTCTTCAGTATGTTTGAGTACAACCTTGGCGATACCTACTGTGATAATTAAAAACTTTTATTTTATCTCTTTCAACTTGGATATATACAATTTTATTTGTATTTTACATTATTGTCGTTATTTTATTGATTTCTTCTTGTGCTGACATGACCACTGAGTGTTACCTGAAGTTTTCGAACCAATGAGCTCACAAAAAAAACAGTCCTGTTTTGCTCACCCATTCACTTTTCAGGCAGGCACTGAAGATGACCTTCTAGGTCGAGAGCGCTCTGTGATAAATAAACTATTTGCCCTAAATACAAAGAGATATTTTATTGGTTATGCCACGAGCACTTCCAATTTTATATATAATGAACAGAAGGAGCCCTAACACAGATCCCTGGGGTACGCTAAGACGAAATTTTTCTACAGTGCAACCTTGGAACTTGGTACCTCTCCAACGACTTCCAGATGTTCGTTTTGGCAATGGTCCTATTTTATGTGATGGTGAACTATAAAATTGGAGAAGAAATCATCCTGTGGACGATGACCTTCTTCTGGTCTATACACGCTTACTTGATATACCACAACAATTTCGGGGTTATATTCAACTTTACACCTGAGTAAGTATTAAGTCAAATTGTTCGTAACATTCGATCTACAATATGGATTATTTTCAATAACTTACTTAAAATAACGTTTAGTGTGAACATGGCATCATTTATTGAAATTCTCTTTCACTGTTGTTTCACTTTTTTTTTCACGAAATCGAATAAGGTATAAGCTGGCATTCGAAAATACAGGAAAGACATTTTTAATACCAAAATGGAATCCTTTTTTTTACCTGCAAAGCCAAAAGGAGGGTTATGATTTGAGCATACTATGTATGTATTTTCATCTGTTCCTGCATATCTTCTAAACTACTTATCATAATTTGACAAATGAGGTATCGTTAGAAGCGTCTTGATTGTCCGCTGGTGACGTCACACTGAATTCAATATAGCTTCCTCTAGATGATATAAAGTCCAGTATTAAAAAAAGCCAAATTTTAAATGTACCGTGTTGGGTATCAAATGAAAGGGCTTAATTAGCACATTTCAAAAATATATATATTACTAGCTGTTGCCCGCTGCTTTGTTTGCATTAACTCGATAATTCCGTATAATTTATTTATAAAATCACGTCTCAGTTAGTAATAATACGTTCATTATTCACTATAACAAAAGTAAGAAATTAATAAATAAATACATTGGAAAGGCAAAAAAAGGTGAGAGTTCAGTTCTCTCTTTGTCAGGTAGGAAGAAACTGTTCTTCCACTCAAACCTTCATAAAACTAATCATATAACTAAGCATACAACTAGTGACTGGCATACGATAGGAGAAGTGAGACAGAACAGCGAAGAAAGAAGGAAAGAAAAGAGGAAGATATGCGTTAGAGATGAGGTTTTTTCCCCTTTTTTGTTCTGTGTTTGTTCTAATTTTGTAGTTCACGAAGGTAATCCATTACTGATTTTTTTAGTGGGTTACAAGACCTACTGTAATCAGTTATTTTGAACATATTCATGCAACAGGCAATATTATATGAGAAACTCTGTTTGAAGATTTCCTTTCTATGTCGGGGTATGGTGATCGTTAAAGTTTGACGAGTATTTGAATTATGTATGTCTCTCCTACATATAACTTTGTCATAGAGATAGTTGGGTCTCTTGAATTTGAAAAGTTTGTAGAAATAACTCAGCATATGGAGTTTATGCCTGTTGGACAATTTGTTAAGTTTATGGGTATAAACCCATCTCATGGCATAATTGTTCTGGAAATAAGGGGATCATTTTGATATTGAGATAAATTGAATCGAAAAACGTTCAAATATTTTTTCAGAAATTCCAAAGTGGAGAACTCTGTGGCGACATACCTCTTGTATGTTTTGTATACTTCCTTCTATACGAACTTCGGTAGTTATGGTATTGGACTGATTTTCGGAGGCTTGTACCACAAATACAAGAGCCATGCATTCAAGGTTAATGAGGTGAGTGGAATGAGAATATTGTATTTTGTGCAAATATGTGCAGAACTAGTATAGTCCATCCAATATCAATTGCAGAAGCTGTTTCTATAGGGAGCAAATGAAAACTCACTTCGCTAACACGAGCGTATATGCGAAGAAACGGAACGAAAAATAATCTGTACTACTCGTAAACATTTTCCGTCGGCAAACGGTAGATCAAAAGAGCCGATAGTCAACGTGGACTCGAGTGACGGCTGTCACACATACAACCGATTCGTCTGGGCCAATGAAGTCGGACATCAATGCTGGCATTGCTGGCAGGTGTGTCTCTACGATGGGAGGTCATAAATCACGCGTTATATTTGTGTTTTAATAGCTCTGAAAGATTAAAAACCAGTAGCATCTATGGTCTTGGTGTGTGCCGATCGAAATACGTTTTAGGATATAATAATAACCTACATCAAACAATGAAAGAAATCATTTTTTTTTTCTTAATTCATGTGTATAAATAAAAGCTTGTCTTTAATTTTTTTTCATTTTCCATTACTTATGAAGTATTTTTAAAATCTTAAAATATCTAAATAGAATTAGTTACCTCCGCCACTGCTGCTCACAGGATTTCGCCGCAAGACTTTTTTATGCTTCTGCAATTGATATTGGGAAAACTATACCAGTGCGTATGTGTGTATAGTTATTCTAATCCCAATTGGAACGGCAATAAAAATAAGAGCACTACGAGGAGTGTTCATATGCACGGCAAATGGGAAATTTATATACTACCAGTGTTTTCACTCTCAACGCGTTCCTGGTACAATCATAAAAAAGTTCTGGCGCGTGTCTCTAGTTGCCCAGATTATTAGTGAAGGCGCTATCAAATATATTTGAGGAATAGGAGCTCGGCTAGCTGGATTGGACATATGTTATCTGAAGCGGCATGATTCACGCAGTTCACAATATTCCTCAATCAGTGCCGTGCCGTGAGGTTAGGAATTATCCATTGAAAATAATTTTATCAATATGGCTTCCTGGAGACCTTTCGAAACAAATAATAAAATTCAGTTGAGATAACATGTGTCTACTTTTACATGGGGTGATCAATTGCTATGATTGTGAGAATAAGGAACTGAAGAAATACCACTGAAAAATAATATACGGACGCCTATGTCAAGGCGGCAAGTGCAAAGAGAATTCCTTCCCGAAACTTTTTATGTCGTTCCAATTGGGATTAGAAATACTATACCAGCGGTTCTTCCATGAGCGTTATTTTTGTGGATAAACATGTTTTTATTAATTTCAGTCCATTACATATTCCTGGTTATTGGTCTCCTTCGGATTCCCTATTTCAGCGGTGTACCTCTCAATGTTCGAATACCCCCGTCTCATAACTGGAATAGTTGGTGCTACCCTTAAACCTATGTTTTCTATGGGAATCGCAGTCGGAATATTGGGAATATCACATGGAATAGGAGGTAAGTGGGATCATTTTCCTCCATAAAACTAGATTTTCTTTCCCGGGAAGATATTATATTTGTATATTTAGCAATATGCACATTCTAATTACTTATAATAAAAAATCCGAAATTCCAAAAAAACCAAGAGTTTATTCAGGCAATAAAACAATATGAATCTGTACTTTTCAGGGGAGAGATTTCACAGAAACAGTGAATAATTTTTTGCTGAAATTACTTTTTTACAAGTTTCAAGTTTTCCCTGTCCCGGTCTATGTGTGACTGTCTGTCTGTAATCAAATCTTGCAAGTTAAATTTGATCCACTTCTAGTTGCTCGATTAACGTGAAATTTGGCAGGTGTTTATAGTTTCCGTGACAACGCATTATGGAATTTTTATTGGAGAAAAAAACAAAATGGCGGCTCCAAGATGGCAGACGATCTCTGTGATTATGGTCCGATTCTATTCAAAATTGGTATGTGGCGGTTTTTGGGGTCGAATATTGTGAATTTACATTCAAAATTCACAAATCCAAGATGGCGGAAGAGTTTTGTAATTACGGTCCGATTCGATTCAAAATTGTTACGTGAGGGTTTTCGGGGTCGAAGATTATGAATTTTTTGTCAAAACACAAAAATTCCGTAATGCATTGTCACAACAACTATGAACACCTGCCAAATTTCACGTTAATCGGACAACTTTTAAGATTTGATTACACACATCGGGACAGTTGAAACTAAATAAAAGCTTGTAATAATAATTACAACGAATATTCTGCTATATAAAACTACATTAAACTTATGGTACACCAGACTTTTTCCGTGACTGCTTTATTCAACGAACATCTTCAAATTGTTTCAGGAATCATCAAAAGCATTTGTGAATGGGACGTCGCTGTTTTTCTTGCCAAATGGACTTACTGCACGTACCTTGTACACTTTGGAATCGTTTTTGGAAGATACTTGATGCTGACGGATCTAGTACATCTTAATGATGAAATTCTGGTAAGTAATAGAGATAAGTAAAAACAGATAGTATATTTATCTCCTTTCTAGCCCAAAGAGTGTCTTTGTAAGCATACATAATAAGTCAGTTCATAAAAAGTAGGGAAACTTCTGTTATTATACGACGATATACTAAAGAGGAATATATACTACGGTCTCCACGGAAAAGCTATCCCGGAAACTAAGTGAAATAGAGGTATAGTTGCTTTTGAGAAAATGATCCCCATCGAATTTTGAGCAACTTTGGTGGTCTGTCTGTCTGTACTCTGTTCTCTGTATCAATCATAAATTGAAATATATCCGGAACCCTTTGACGTATCATCTTGAACCATTGCCATTATATTCCACAAGAAAAAATATCGTGTCCTTAAAATATGAAGGGAATCGGAAAATTCCAAGATGGTTGTTCCGGGATTTTTCTGAAAATTCCTTGTGGTTTAACTACAGGTCGTATAGGTGATCATTTCGATTTCATATTCTGTACCAGAATAGCTTGACAACCGTACAGAAAGCCTATCGAAACTGGGCGTGATCGGAAAATTCCAAATGGATTTTCCAGGGGATTTTTGAAATACATGGTCAAAATTGAATTTAACGATCTCGCAAACTAACAGAGATATAAGCATACAGGGTGTGTCTTATTGAAAAACCACACACCTGTCCACCATTTGTTATAACCATACTGAGCGTTATCAGTCTATTGACCAATAACAGAACAACATCTCAGAGTGGCTTGAAATATTGTTTCACACAGTATGTAATGAAGCGGGGGACTTAATTTGACAGTACAATGACCAATATCAGATTGTTTCGAAATAATAACCCAATTAGGACTTGTAATAATATATATGTATTTTCTAAAATATAAAAAAAACAACTATTGATACACCTGGTATAATTTACTGAGAACATGTATAGAAAGTCAAAATGAGATTGAATAAACAATAATTTAAAATGAGAAGAAATATAAGATGACAATTAAAATAACTGTTCTTCAGTTATTTTAACAACTGATAATATTTTTACTTTCATCAAATCAATAATTTCTTTTACTATGACATCAATAATGAAATATTTCCTTATTACACTATACATATATACCTTGCCAAATAAACAATTTTATCTCCTACCCTCACTGAAGTAATACACAATATTTTAATTAAGACTTAATTATTCCGTTTTATTACCGAACTATATTACGCGTTCACTTGTTGTACTATGATTATTTAACTTCTTGATAAATATTAATTCCATTCATTGGTTATTACTGAGATGATTTCTTGATGGTTACACTTTCACTATGATTTTGCATATGGTTGATTAATTTGCTACTTCAGATAAACTTTACGGAGTCTACGCTTATTTCGCGTAGGAAGATGAGACTGCATCTTCTCTAATTGAAATTAAACTTTACTTTTATTCGCTTCATAATGAAGCAGAACTTGCTCTGTACTGACTCTCGATCGACGCTTGGATTCTGAATGAAGTTCTGTTCTGTTAGGGAGAATCTTATATATATATATATATATATATATATATATATATATATATATATATATATATATATATATAGCGTTCGGTATTCAAACGATACCGCCCGAAAACAATAAAATATTATTTATGTGTCGGCGAGTACCCCTTTGAGTTGACACGCCGCCATGATATATCACCACGCCTATTATCGCTTCCAAAAGACCGCGGGTCATTCATCTGTCGCGACGCACTATTAATTATGAATGTCTGAAAATATAGTTGGAGATCCGTTTGATGTGCCGACAGCAAGTGATAGGAGAAGTGTCGACTTTATGAGTAGTTACATAAATGCGGCCGCCTTTGATTTCGAACGAAAATTGATTTATTTAATGGCATTCTTCAGTTAAGGGTATTACATATGGCTATATTTGAAATACTTGATATAGTGTGCTCATGACAACAGAAAATATGGAAATCTACGAAATGCAGTGTATACCTTTCGAATGGTATACAATTATATTTTTCTCTCACTCCACCGGAAAATAAAAAAACAACTGAAAATCTGAAAATTGAGTTTTGAAATTATAACAACTGAATTTTGGTCGAAATTTTTGGTCATAAATTTCGAAAATTTTCACGAAAGCAAATATATATATATCTTGACAATTTCTACAAAAAACCTCGAAACCCTTTTTCTCTGAATTGAATAGTAAGGGAGATATAGCCGAAAAGCGGTGAACATGAATATTTGACCATAATATTGGAAAAAGTTGAATCATTTTATTTATAGAGTTTCATGAGTTCCATTGAAACATCTAAACCATATTTTTTCTATGATTCAAAGTTAGAAAAAAAAATAGAAAAATATTCAATAATAAAATTCAGATTTCTCAAAAACTATTGGACATATCAAAAAAATTATGAAAAGCAAAAAGCTCTCAACTATTCCTACAAAAAATCCGAGTTGACTTTTCCTTCAAATTAAACGGAAGATAAAACTAAAGAGAAATAAGACATTTCCATATTTCCCCGAAACCATTCAACATATCGCAATAATATTCAAAAAATTATAGCTTTCCATTATTCCTACGAAAAACCTAAGTGAACGGAGAACGAAATAAAATATACATATTTGGTCGCAGTACATTTCTCTACTTATACAGGGTGTTACCAAATAAGTGCGAAAGTTTTTAGGAGGTGATTCCTTGTTGAAAATTGAAGGGGCTCTTTTATGTAAACAAAAGCTCTCAGGCCTTTCCTTGAAAATTAACACGCTTCCAAAAATTAGAAACTCTTTTTTTCTTGAAAGAGTTTAAGAAATAGAAATGGCATTTTGTGGGCCAGTTTTACCAATAAAAAGGCTACCTATGAACATTTTTTCAATTTTGTTATGATCTTTTAAAGGGGTGAAACACGTAACCCCTATTCCATTTTTTACCAGAACTTTTTGAAGAAACAAATGTTCCCAATTAAAAAATTTGTCTTGGAAATAACGATTCATTGCAAAACTTTTTTAACTCCTGTGTTATGTCCGTAAAAGCAATAGTTTCCTAATAAATAAATAAAATACAACATTGTGCATGAACGGATTTTCTGTAAATGGAATCGAAAAAATCTAAAAGGTGGCTGTCACGTTTTGTTCGCACGACTTGTGACTTTTCGATTCCATTCACAGAAGATCCATTCATGCACAATGTTGTATTTTATTTTTTTATTAGGAAACTATTGCTTTTACGGACACAACACATGAGTTAAAAAAGTGTTGCAATGAATCGTTCTTTTCAACACATATTTTTTAATTGATAAATTTTGTTCCTTTAAAAAGTTCTGGTAAAAAATGGAATAGGGGTTGCAAGTTTCACCCCTTTAAAAAATCAAAAAAATATTAATAGGTAGCCTTTTTATTGGTATAACATGCCCACAAAATGCCATTTCTTCAACTCGTTAGTAATTTCAAGAAAAAAAAAATATTTTTAAAAGGGTTTAATTTTTCAAGGAAAGGCCTAAGAGCTTCTTTTTATCTGAAAGACCCCCTTTAATTTTCGACAATTAAGCACCCCCTAAAAAATTTCGCTCTTATTGGGTAACACCCTGTATATCGTCGTATACCTACACATATTTGGTGTCCAATGATAGTTTCGAAGTAATAATATGCTCGTGGTATATGCCACAGTCTATACTTTCGTCTCACACACCTTTTAGGAACAATGATAAACTCTAATATGCTTTCATATCGTCGTAAATATGATCCGAGTTCAATACTAATCTGATATCACATAAAAACTACGTACTCCAACTGGAAGGGGCCGAAGGCCCCTTGTTAATATCCGAATACAAAACCAAGCTCGTTTGGTACGATCTATAGGGATACTGGATCAGCTCAACTCACTTGGCCGCTTTCGCCATCTGGAAGTGAGGTTCCAAAGTTAGGAAATCACAATATTTCGATTTCTGTGGAATATAAAGTGAACTTCATCTTCATTTTCATTGACACGCTTTCATTAGCTTCACTTGTAACTAACAATGTAATCAAATCTTGGAAGTAAATTTTAACCAACTTCTAATTGTAATATCGAAATGAAACTTGGAATATTGTGACGTATTTTTCACTTGTGAACATTGGCACACATATGTAGTTGACAATGACAAATCGCTTATGTCATTATTTTTGTTCTCCTTCATCCGTCACAATCATTATATTCTATGAGAGGATGGAATAATATACAAAGTAATGAAATAAACTAACCAGAACAACAAAAATAACTTATATTACAACAAATAGTAAAAGTAGATAATCATATTATTTAACTGGTAATAGTTGAAGTAAGGTGGGTAAGAAAGTATTTTGGAAGTAATCAAAAAGCAAGTAGGTAATAATTAGTAAATTTCTGCCACAAAAAATTGAAAAATAAAAACTTTTCAACAAAAAATTAAACCGACGAAATACGGAACTGAAAAGTAAAAAATAAAATAAACCTTCTTAGTCTCAATAAGTAAGCTCCTAAACCAATGTAAGTAACTTATTTTGAGTCGGCGTCAAACAAACAAGCAAATGAATTAGGTAAGGCGTAAAATGATGCCATCGAGTTGCGCGGTGACATTCTAATAATTTTTTTGGAGTAATTTAATGGTCTTCGTTGATTGTTCGTTTGGCGCCGACTCAAAATTAGTTACTCACATTAGTTTAGGAGCTTAGTTATTGAGACTAAGAAGGTTTATTTAATTTTTTACTTTTCAGTTCCGTATTCCGTCGGTTTAATTTTTTGTTAAAAAGTTTTTTATAGGTATCAAATTTATGTCAAAATTAGACAAAAAATCCCATTAAGAAAGGCGCGCTTTTTGTTCCTTTTAGGATAAGAACGGTGCACTTTTTGTTCGATAAATCTAAACTGGACCGGTAATCTGAAGGATAATTTCGTGCCTGTTACAAAAAAAGATGTGGTTTTTTCAATCGCCATTTTGGTTTACCTTTCCCGTCTCTTACAAAAAACGTCACCCTTTCCACCCTTTTTATACGATAAAGAAAAACTCTGTTATATTTTATGCATGATGTTGACGTGAATTCCAGTAGCTTTGGGTATGTACATTAATTTACTAACATGGAAATGAAATATTTTGCCAGACCGGAACCAATGGAAACCCCAAATAGGCAGGGACGTACCAAAGTTATGTTAAATTTTCTTTAGCCGTTCTTAGTAACGGAGCTTTAAAAAAAATGCTTCATTACAGTACATGTAGTTTGGATGACAATACTATAATTTGGTATCTTGGAGCTGATCTGATGATGATGCCAGGAGGTGGATAGTGGAACTCTTCAGTGGCTACTAGTAAAATATGGTGAATGTACTGAGGTCGTTCTCAGCATCATTTACAATTCAACATATGGCGAGTGCACTGGTTCTCAGCATATTCGCCAAAATTTAGTTATTAATAACTTCCATCTCATATGGATGAATCAATCGAAGAGTTTTTCTCCCGTAGTCTTTTTTAGTCTTCTGTAGCAATATGGACTAGAAAGTTAAAAATAAAATTATAGTTTGAAAAAACTAAAAAACACGCATTTGGCAATAAGGACTAAAAAGTTGAAAATAAGAATAAAGTCAATGACCAAAAAATTTTCTTTCATGTAAAAAAAGGGTGGGGTGCTTTTCACTTATTTTTCATAATGATAAAGATAACTAATGTCAAGCACCCCACGCTTTTTCACATAAAAAAAATATTTATGGTGGTCAATGACTTTATTCTTATTATTTTCAACTTTTTAATCCTTACTGCCATACAGTGCTCGTCCAAAGTCCGTTCCCCCCCTACTAATTTTTGAACCACCTGGTATATCGCAACGAAATTTGGAGGACTCAAATAGAAGATAAAAACCTACTTTTTTCATGGAAAAATCACAGCTAAAAGTTTTAAAATGGCGGCTGACTGCCATCTTCAATAATTTTTTCAAATAGAACATTATTCCATTTTAAAAATCTGCTCATAATTCTCAACAGTTTTTTCTAATACACTCAACTTCTAAATTCAATTGTTTTCGAAATATTAACGTTTGAAAAGTGACATTCCGGTTTAAAATGATGTATTTTGCTCACTAAATGTTATTATTAATTTGTAGTTAAATCTCTTAATGAATTCGACTATTAAGAGGCGTAAAGAGAGTTTATTAAGGATAAACAGTACCGCCTACCGGAAAATCTCGAAGCCTACGAATGTTTTCTGTAAATTCACAATCAAAACAAATTAGTTAGCTAAAAAATTATAATTTATTTTTGAATAACACTTTTATTTAACCCCAACAATTATTTCATCAAGTGTCCAATGTGGCCCCCTCCTAAATCTTGACAATAAAGTGCCCTATTATCCATAGCTTCTCTCACGTTGATGAAAGTCTGTTCATCTATTTCATGTATCTATTATTCTGCGTTCCAACTCTTCTATTGTTTGGCATTCAGTGGCGTAGATGTTTTACTTCAGATACCCCCGAAGGAAAAAAATCAAGAGGTGTAAGATCCGGAGATCTTGGTGGCCATTCTGTACTTCCCCTGCGACCTATCCATCGCCCAGGAAAGTTTGTATCGGGGAACTCTGTAGCCATGCGGTCGAAATGGGGAGGTGCCCCATCCTGCTGAAATATGATTTCACGATTTTCAAACTCTTCCTGGTTGTTAAATACAATTTGTCTTATTCGAGGTTCAATTTCAGTTTCCAAAAATTTCTGTAAAGAACTCCTGTAAGATTGCCTCTGCCTCGGTCCAACTGGGTATGTCCCTCTCTAAAAATATGCGGATTAGTATCGCTCCAGTATCGTACATTCTGTTTGTTGACTTTTCCATTAAGAAAAAACGTTCATTCGTCTGCGAAACATACACGTTTCAGGGAGCCCCGTTCTCCTTCAATTGTTCTTGTTAACCACTCACAAAATTCAACCTTTCGGTCTGGATCATCCTCCGTGAGAGCATGCACGATTTTCATTTTATAGGGATGAAACTTTTCTTTTTTTAGGACTCTTTGGACACTTTTTAAACTTACTCCACAGGGTTCAGGACTGAGTCGGATTGATTACCATCTCAGCAACAATTTCTATCTTTTTTTCTTCTGAAACAGGCGGTCTTCCTGATCTTGGAGCATCTTTCAGCGTACCAGTTGCTTGGAGCTTGTTTAAAAGTTTGCGCAAATATGACCTCGAAATAGGATTCTCGGGAAATCTATCATTTAACATACGGACTGCTAGATGATAATTTCTTCCAGCTTCTCCAAATATCAAAACTGCTTCAAATTTATCGTCTAAACTACGAGGCGCTCAACGGACTATTCGACAGTTTGACAGTAAACAACGCAACAACGATTTTTTCCAATGCAAACTTGATTGAAAGTGTTTTTGGTTGGGTTTGAAATGACCAAAATGTCACTTTTCATACGTTAATATTCCGAAAACAATCGAATTTAGGAGTAAAGTGTATTAGAGAAAACTGTTGAGAATTATGAGCAGATTTCGAAAATGGAATAATATACGGGGTGTTCTATTTAAAAAAAGTATTGAAGATGGCGCTCGGCCGCTATTTTAAAACTTTTAGCTGTGATTTCGTCATGAAAAAGTAGGTTTTTATCTCCTATTCAAGCCCTCCAGATTTCGTTGCGATATATCAGGTGGTTCAAAAATTAGTAGGGTGGGAACGGACTTTAGACGAGCACTGTATATTCAAACTATTTCCAAATATCAAGGGCATTGCCATTGTTTATAGATTCTATAAACAATGGCATTGCTTATAGGAAAATTATATGTGTATTAGACAGTAATGATCAGAAAAACGGTATCAAATTTTAACCAACGGAATCAGTTCATGGTACTGGTGTTGACAGACAAATACTGAAACTAAGCCACCCGCCATTTATTGGTTAGAGTGCATACAGTAGGTTTTGACAAAAAGTATGTTGGCAAACCAGACAAATTATAAAAACTCGCCACAAGGAACACGCGGGAATAACACGAATAAAAAATAATCAAATCAGCCTGTCAATGGAAAACGAGTAACTCATTAGACTATATTATATTAGAATTCTTTTTTTTTCCAGGTCAAATCTGTATTTTCTGATCTGGCCCAGTCTTGCGCAGCTGGTTTGGTCTTGCATCTACTGGTTGAACGTCCTGCAACAAATATACTCCAAAGGATATTATCCCCCAAAACAGCCCCCAGAAGTAAAAGTGCTTGAGGGAAATAAGTGATCTGTGGACAATTTTAATGACTCATCAACTGAATGCATATACTCTTTGTTATTTCAGAAGGAATTTAGTATTTCATTTAGATTTAAATGTAGGATACAATATCTTCATTACTTTGAATGTATTAAGTATATATTGAATAGGTAATCCAAAATCGCCATATATTTATCCCACCTATTGTATTTCAAAGATTTTATAAATGTCGAATGTATTTTTTATTTCAATTATAAGTATATAGGGTTATTTATGTAATGTATGTATACAAGGGTGGTCCTTATTTTGAAAATTTTTGAAGGCATCCAGGGGCACATAGGGCTCACAATAAATAAAAATATATATCCTGTCTCTATCTCAATATAATTAAAAAAAATCCGGTCAAAATAATCGTTTGAAAAATTCAAAACTTCGCAGACTTCAATCTTATTATAGTACTTATCTTTAAGAATGTTCACAGATTTTCAGCTCTCAGAATAAAGAATAATTAATCATTAATTTTTTATCGAAATTTGAAAAAAAATTGTCTAGCCTAAAACTGAAAATCTGTAAAAATTCTTAGAGCTACTATAGTAAGGTTGAAGTCTTCCAAGTTTTGACCGGAATAAAAAATTAATGACTCAATGAAAAAAGCCAATGTTATTTAGATGGAAAAGGTACATTGCATAGAAGCACAAACTAGGATTATATATTTTTTTATTTATTTTGAGCGCTATGAGCCCCTAAAGCATTAAAATTAAAAAAACAAAATAAGGACCACCCTAATGTATGCAATTGAATGTGTTATGGTTCTCAGGTAGAGTTTTTAATGCTTCAATAATTTTTGTGTCATTCTATTTCTCCTAATTCTATCATCAATATTATGTAAATATATTCTAATTATATTTTTGTACTGAAAAGTAACATTTGAAACTCGAAATGAGATGATACCGATGTTTACCTGAAGAAAACTGAGGAAAGGGAAAGTAGTCATTCGTGCAATTAAAATATTACCTGAATTTGGTATAAGTAAATCTCCTAAATAGTAGTCAGGTAATGTATTGATTATAATAAATATGTCAATTACTCATTTTTTTTATTTTTTCCTTCCCGTTTCTCATCTAAGAAAGTGCAATTGAACAAAATTTTTATATTGCTTGGGTGGCTCCATGCAATATGAAGGTTCAAAAAAATGTGAGACCTCAGAGCTTATCTTGTGAATTTCTTCGGTTATCCAATTTTTCCAAAACTGCAATATTATCTGATCGATTAACATACTTTCTTATTTCAAATAACCACATAATGAGGGGTCAAATCGGGAGACCGAGGTGGTCACGTATTCCAGTCTACTTATTGGGGAAAACTTCGTTCAAATAATTTCTCAATGGGTATACCTCAATAGTGGGTGGAGTTTCATTTTGTTGGTACCAACTGATGATAATTCACTTCAGGAAAAGATAATTTTGATGATATGGGATGTGAACTGTGAAATCAAACACCCAGCCAATAAGGTACTGAACACGTGATACTGACAAATCTAGATGAATAATGAACTGGGAGGTGATATTTCGATAATATTTCCCAGTACGCCCATCAAACGTCCGGGACGTTCAGACCTAATAGGCCAGTAGAGATAGATATGATTTTCCCAAAATTTTATAATAATAACAAAAGTTTTAAAACTTTAGTAGAGTTAAGAGGACTTTCATATGATATTTAGTCTGATTTTGCAACCCTTTTTTCTGAACGGAAGATGTTGAAAATCAGGATTTAATGAATTTTCACATTAATATTATAGCGCGGAAACTTTCGAAGTTTTGAAAAATGGCAATTCATATCCTCTGATAAATTTGCAACCATTCAAACAGAATGGAAATGTTTGTTTTATCGAAAAAAATTGTTGTTAGTCCTAATTTTTTGATAAAAATTCGAAAAATTCTGCAAATTCGAAAAAATAACTAAAATAATGTTCTTGACAAGAGAGTTAATTTGCAACCTTCTTTCGTAAAACGGAAAGTATATTTTTTAATTAAATTATTTTTTTTTATTGAAATAAGTATTGGAATTATTACAAAAGTTTCAAAAATGATTACAAGTGGAGATGTCCTGACGTACAATGTTTTCATTAATTTGCAACCTAGTCTGCAACACGGAAATGAGGATAAAATCAAAAGAAAAATATTTTCGTATTTGTACTCTACCAAAAAAAGGAAAAGTTTTGCGAATCGGGCAGACAACTCATTTTACCAATTGGTGGCAGTATAATGATTTGCAAACTATGTTACAATGCGGAACATTAGGAATTAATAAAATATTTATGTTTGCAACACCTGTGTTATTTGAATGATAAAGATTTGTATATACCTAATAAATGATATTAATTGTGTTACCAAGTTGACTATTGACCAAGAAAAAGCTCGTCAACGGTAGGTGAAATCATTCAATGTTTAAAGCTATCGTTTTCGATATAAATACAAAAAATCATATTACAATTGGGAATTTGCGTAAAAAAATACTCTGAGTACGTTTGATGGAGGATCGAGAATCTCTCGACACGTTTTCATAATTTTCTTGATTAATTGAAAAATTAAAGAAATATTGAGATTTAAAAAACACTCGTACAGTTTTACATTGGTACGATTAACCTATAACTGCGTTACGTCACAGTATTTTGTTTACAGAGTAAAGAATGCACAGCAGTTTAGTAACATTATTTATTACCAGAATAACAAGAAGACTGACAATTGTATTTTTATGTCAGACATCTATATAACTAACCAAAAATCATGTACATTCATCGAATAGTCCTGGAGTTACAACTGAAATGAATTGCCTACCAATTGCCTATAAAGTCATATCGTTCTATTATACGTGAACCAAATCGAAACTGTTCTGGGAGAAATAAACCACACTGCCTATGCAGATGATTTCTCTTTGATTGGCTCCCATTCCATGGTTGAGGAATGTAGCAATTCAATTGCCTTAGCATCCGAATATTTCAATAACAATGATCTATTTTTCAATGCCAATAAAACCCAAATTATTCAATTTCAACATCGCCAGAACATCATTCCTCGACTACAGTTTGATTTTAAGGATTACACCTTCGAGAACAGCCATGATCCTATAAAATTTTTAGGTGTTCATTTCGATCAGTTTCTGGACTGGAAAGCTCACTGTAAACAACTAATTTCAAAATTGAACTCCTTGATATACCTCTTTGTGAATCTACGTTGTGTACTGGAAATAGATCAATTGCTAAGTTTGTACCATGCTCAGGTGGACTCTAGACTGAGGTACGGCGTGAGTCTCCGGGGCCTCTCTTCAATGTCTAAAAATGTTTTTATTGCACAGAAACGTATTGTTCGAAGTATAGCTAGGGTGGCAAACACGTTCTCATGTAGAGCAATATTTATCCAATACCATATTCTGCCATTGCCTTGTATTCTCATATATGAAATATGTGTATATGTATTCCAGAACAAAAACATTTTGTAACTGAATGCCAATATTCATAATTTGAACACAAGGAACCGAGAATTGTTACATGTTCCATACGCAAGATTCAAAATAACTTCCGACTCCCTAAAATGTTCAATCAATCACCAGATTTGATCAAAAACAGTAATAATATTCCTGTGTTCAAAAGTAGACTTAGATCCTTTTTACCAAGAAAAATGTTTTTATAGTGTGGGAGAATTTTTCTCTTGATACTTTTGTCTTCATCAACTTGACTATTCCTATATAATTTTGTAAATTATCTTATGGAAAATAAATGATTATTATTATTATTAATACAATAAAAAATGTATGTCTTCCAATTTATAATTAGATCACAGAGCCGACACACCTACGTCATTTTAGCAAAGCTGAAATTTTGATTATGAATAGTGTGATATGTAGTTGAGAATGTATGCGTACTTTCTAGCTTGAAAGCGGGGCCCTTCTACAGGTAGCAGCTACAAAATTACATAAAAATATTTTTCACTTACGTTGAAGTATGGTAATGCATAAACCACATTTCATTTCGTAGTCAAAGCGGCACATATTCCAGTAAAATAGGCAAATCTTCTTCAAGAAAATGACGATATCTCTCTCCGTTTAATCTTTCCGCAATAAAGAATGGGCCTATGAAATAAACTCCAAGGATTCCTGCCCACACGTTAAGAGAGAACTGTTCTTGGAAATGTGATTCCTGTATCGCATGGGGGTTTCCCTCTGACCACAAATGATTGTTGTGAAAATTGCGTATACCGTTGCGTAAGAAATTTGCTTCGTCGATAAACAGGATTTGATTTTCAAATGAAGGATTTTGAATAAGGCATTGGAGAAACCAACGACAGAAGTTGATACGTAACGGAAAGTCACGAGGGAGTAGTGTCTGAACTCTTTGAATATGGTAGAGATATAACAAATTATCAATTAAAATTTTCGATACATGAGAAATGTTTAACGTCAACGCTATTTCTCTGGAGCTTGTTTCCGGGTGTTCTCCTACCAGAACTGCTTCTTCGGTTTCTGGGGTTCTCACCGTCCGATGTGCACCTAACATGTGCTTTCTCAAAACTTCCTGTTTTCCTTAAGCGAGCGTGAATTCTTGAAAACGTTTTTGAAGTAGGAGTTGTGCGGTTCGGATAACGCTCCTGATACAAACGTCTAGCCTCATGTACATTTCCGTTAGCAAGTCCGTATGTAAAAGGTATGACAGCATACTCTGCATTGGTGAAGTTTACCATTTTTGAACAAATAATCACAATAATAATAAATAAAACTATTTTTCTATGACTATTGAAAAAAGTGTCATTTATATGACCATTTCTTGATGAGTAATGAACTCCAGTTGCGTCCCCGAGTAGGTAATGATCCATTACTCAACAGGTTTGAACCAATCACAGTTGAACCAGATTCATTACTCAACACTTTGAAGCCAATCACAGATGAGCATATTCATTACTGTGCAGTTGTGTTTGAATTGTTTCCATTCGCAAGTATGCCTTGAAACACCTCATTCCAGACAACGAACGATCACATCTAACGCCACACTACAGCAAACCACCGCATCTCTACGGTCTTCCGAAAATCCACAAACCAGACATGCCACTGAGACCGATCACCAGCTCACGGAACTCACCAACCTACAAGTTATCGAAATACCTCCTACCGATACTACAACCCTTACAAGGAAATAGCAGTTCATACGTCAAGAATTCCAAGCACTTCGTTGACACCATCACAGATGTTGAACTTGGACCAGAAGATCGTTTCATCAGCTTCGACGTGGAGAGCCTTTACACCAATGTCCCTATAGAGGAATCTCGCAGTATCATCAAAAGGAAACTCGATGAGGATGACCAGCTGCACGAGAGGACTGACCTTCCTACCCACGCAATATTGGAATTACTGCAGTGCTGCCTACAGAACTCATATTTCCAGGAAAAGGACCGATTCTTCTCTCAAGTCGACGGACTCCCGATGGGATATTCCCTTTCTCCAATCATCGCCAACATATATATGGAGTGGTTCGAGGAATTGGCTATACGGGAGGCAGAATACAAACCAAAGCTGTGGTTGAGGTACGTGGATGACACCTTCATTATATGGAATCACGGAGACAAACATCTCCAGGATTTCTTCTCAAGAATTAACAGAATCAGGGATTCGATCAAATTCACGATGGAAATGGAAACCAACAGTGCCTTACCCTTCCTCGATGTGAACGTTGAGAGAATAGGCAATGAAATCCGCACCTCCGTCTACAGAAAGAAGACACAAACGGGGCAGTACCTCAGCATCCGAGTTCGACGAAGAGAGGAGTCGTGAGAACATTGGTAGAGAGAGCGACGCACATATGCAACGACGTGGAGTCACTAGATGCCGAATTAAACCACATCAGAGAGGACCTCCACCGGAATGGATATCCCAAGAAACTCCTAGAAGAAGTATTGAAACAACTCCGGAGAACGAAGACATCTGAAGAGCAACAACAAAGCACAGTGATCTGCCTTCCGTACATCAGAGGTGTCTCCGAGAAGATCAGAAGGATCGGAAACAAGTTCAACATCAAGAGCTGCTTCCAATCCGGCAGTACTTTACGGAGTTTCCTGACCAAGACCAAACCTGACAACAAAAATGAAATCAGTAAGAATTGCATTTATGAAGTTCCATGTGAATGCGGAGATTCCTACATTGGAGAGACCGTTATCGGTAAGATTGGATGAGCACAAGAAATGGACTCAACGTGGAGAAACATCAAAATCGGGAATCGCTGACCACGCCTGGACTGAGCACCATCGAGTTCTATGGGACGACGCAAGTGTTCTACATAGAGAAGAGCATTGGTTCAAACGAAAGTTCAAAGAGGCCGCCTACATCGAAGCCAATAACGCCTTCAGTCAACCAAGCGTTGAGATCAAGAATGTATGGAAACCCCTGATTGCTCTTTCTGGCGGGCTGCAGAGGCGCGAAACCACCACACCGCGCGAAATAACACTCACCGCTGCACATGGCGGAATTACACGCATCATTGCGCCGACAGTCATATAAATTGGTAAGTTGCACCTAAACTTGTCAGTATTCACCTGAAGACGATTGCAGATACAAGCATTCGAAAAGTCGTGAAAACCTTTCAAATACATTAAGACGATCGACGTCCGAAACGATAGTAATCATGCCTTGAGAATTTAACAATTTCAAACTTGTTCTCAAACGTCCTAATCATTGAATTGACAGTTCGTTTTGTAAAATATTATAGTTTCTAACGAAAAACAAGAAGAAAAAGATGGATTCGGAAAGTGACAACGAGTGTACCCCACCAGAAATTTGTAGTGCGGCGAAAATAACATCTTCAAATCTATTACCAAATAAATCCAGAAAAAAATATGAGACGATATATGCAATTTTCATGGATTGGCGAAAGAAAAATTATGTGAATTCATTTTCGGAAAATGTACAACTAGCATATTTTTCCCAATTAGCTGAAAAATATAAATCGTCCTCGCTTTGGACACAATATTCAATGTTAAGAAGTACCATTCTAATCAACCACGACGTCAACATAGAACGTTATTCAAAATTTCGTGCGTTTTTGAAACGCAAATCCTATGTTCATATACCGAGAAAGGCTCAAACATTCACCCCAGATGAAATAAATTCATTCATAAACAAAGCACCTGACGAAATAGATCTTGAGACAAAGGTGAGAAATTGATATTTTTTCAAAAGTTCACTTAACAAAATGAGAGAACCTAGTTAGGAACTTGAATAGCTTCATATCAATTTAATTTGCAAGCACCTGGGTAGCACATAGCTTAAACTCTGGACTTTCAATCCAGTGATCGTGATTTCGAATCACACCGTCGCCGGTGAGGTTTTTTTTCTTTGCCAACCACTGATTTAACAATTATCAAACTGTTTGAAATTGAATAAAATAACGAAAATTGGAAATATTTTTTATGTATCTTTTTTTAGGTTGCACTGATCATGGGACTCATGGGAGCCTGTCGTGCGAATGAAATGCACTCTATGAAAATAGGGGACTTGAAAGATCTTGGATCGGCTATATTAGTCACCATACCAAACACCAAAACAAAAATTGTTCGGAAGTTCACCATAACTGAGCCTTTTCGCCATATTTGTATTGAATATATCACGCTACGACCGAGTAATATATTAACAAATTTTTTTTTTTTTTTAATTATTAGAAAGGTTAATGCACCAATCAAAGAATTGGAATAAATAAATTCGGAGCCATGGGAAAACAAATCTCACCAACCTCTTTAAACGTGATTTGTTCAAATTAAACTTAGATTAAGCTTTCTACACGTCATATTGGATTTCACCAGGAACTATAAACCGCGTCTAGTTCTAAACGGCGTTTCCACTTATAACGGGCTGAATTTGGCCAGTTACGAAGTTAAACTACGTTTAGTTCATGGTTTGACAGATGGTTGACATTGGAGGTAAAACAACCTCACTTTTCCGATTTCTTTATGTTGGAGAATTGAACATTTTTACCTATTTCAAAAAGAATTCAGTAGTTAGATTACATGTGTTATTGTTTAATTCGTAGATGATCATGTCTTCATATTGTTCTGTTGTGAAATGCAATAAAAATGCATCAAAAGACGGCCGAATACGATTTTTCAGGTAAATTGTACATGTTTGTATTTTTGACTCTGTTATCAGAATTCTATCTGCTGTTGTAAGAAATAGAAAACATTGTGAAATCTCCCAGAGAAGGCAAGCAGCCTAGATACATGCCATCAAACGAAAAGACTGGTCTGATAAGTTAACGAAATATGGTAGAGTTTGTTCCAGATATTTTCACTCTGGTAAAGGAAATATGTTGTACCAATTTATTCAATAAGCTGGGTGCCGAATGAAGTCCAAAGAAGGAATTTATTTAATGAATTATATTTTCACATTCCAACTTAAAATTAATTGTAGAAGATATTGTCACTTTTATCAAGTTTTTTCAAAAACTAAACTTTGAACACCGAACACCCACAAAAATATCACAAAACATGAGCCCAACACGAAAGTTATCGGTTTTCAATTTTTAGGTTATATTGTCACTTGGCTTTGACTCCTCTACAAAACAACGAAATCTATGCAAAAATGACAGAAACGTACATATTTTACTATGTTGCCAGCTTTTGACTGTCCTTAAACTAAGTTTCAATAAACTCGGTTTAGCTTTCGTCTGTTTGTGTTGGTGAAACTGGATCGAGGTTTATCAAGATTAAAATCTGAGTTAAGTGAGAACGGAGTTTATGAAAACGTCGTTTATCTGTCTTGTGGTGAAATCGGGCCTTACAAACTTAATTCTCACGAGTAATGGCCACATTACTCGCTCGTTGAATAATATACTATTAACTATCAAGATATTATTTTTGACATGACAGCACAAAAAACATTGGAATAAACTTACTAGCCTACTTGATACTTTTATTTTCAAAGAGTTCGCGAATAAATGAGAAGAAGATTGGATGCATCGATTAATTTAAATCAAAATACCTCGAAAACGGCTGCTTTTAGCGACTGAAAGGCATACCTTTTTCACGTAAAAATTATAGAGTAATCGATTTTTCTCCTAGAAAATGTGATACATACATGCACGACAAAGTTGTGACTCTCCAAAAGAGACAAAGACCTGTAGGCGGCGCCCCTAGAATTAAGGGCCAAACTAAGAGCAAACTGGAATTTCTCATATTAAAAAATCTCCAAATACCAATTTCGTCCAAATATCGACATTATTTTAAAAATTATTTACGAAAAACCAAAATAAAAATAAATTCTCAACACCCTGTATATCAGACCTTGCGGGTCAATGTTTATATGAACTTTTCACCAAATAACTGAGGAATCGCCTTGTGAAATATCGGACACTTATTACATAACACCCTGTATAAATTCTTCATCACTTCCAGGTTCGCTTTCCGCGATATTATCTTGCGTTTTCTGCTCCTTGGCAACGCTGTAACCGAATGATATTCGTTGGGTGCGTGATGCGCAAGCAAAGCAAGAAACACCAACGCATGCATTACTCATATGCCATGTTGTCAGATCGGGGAAAAAATGGGGAATGTTAGAAATTGCATACCTTCGTTGTGTTATCGAAATATTTAAAATCCCATGAAATAATGAACTATATCAACACACAAAGGAATATTTTATAAAATGAGAAAAGAGAGAGAGAGCAGAAAACCCATTGCTTTAAAGGTTACTATCAATATACCTACTGAATAAAATCGAAAGCGAATTTGTCAGAAAAAGTCACAAACTGCTCAGCAAGAAAAATCACGAAATGAAAATTGCATACATGAATGAATATTTGATTTTGAAAATCAATTCGCGAAGGAAGGACATGGCTATTTCAGGGTTAATACCTTTATCTCAATATGGGACCAATTGTTCGTATGACGCAGAGAACCGTCAATTTGGCATTCTTATGCAAATTGGATAGAATGTCTGAAACGAAAGTTAGAGTTAACACCATAGAACTCCGAAAATATAACCGATTGATCTTGCGGATGATCTACAAGAAGAATGTGTTCTTTTAAAACAATTCTTGACGTCGATGAGTTCAAGGTGACTCAACCTATTTATTGCAAAAGGTTTCGAAGGAAGCATTTCCATGTACGGAAATAGCATTACATGTGTTCCTGTGCTCTGCAGTGACGAATTGCAGTGGAGAACGTTCGTTTTCCGTACTCAGAAGAATATAGATCCTTAATATAAAAGCTGAATCAAAAAAATCCCTTAATAAAACAACAAGTATACCAGCGAATTTCAGATCCATTTCTTTATTAGCAAAACTAATTGAAAAACTGATGAAAAAAAAAATATTGTGCTACTTTGAGAAAAATAAACTCATTCCTTCCAAACAGTTTGGTTTTCGAGCTTCCAGAAGTACTAACCATGTAATGTTTGCTTTTCTCGAGGAACTTTACATTTAACTAAATAATTGAGAGGTTGATGTTGCAGTATTTTGCGATATGACAAAACCATTCGACTGTGTCAATCACAACATATTGCTGTAAACTCAAAATTTATGGTTTTAGAGGAAACATTCTATTTTGGTTCAAATCGAATTTATCAGGTCATGTGCAAAAGGTGACTTTCAATGGGGTAACACCTACTGAACAGGGTCTGTGCTCGGCATTGCAGATGATACATCTATACGTTGGCAAAGTAACAACACGGTTACATTACAGAATAATATTAATCTAAAAATAGTAAAGCAGTGGTGCCCTATTAACGTTCAACACTTCAAAAATGAATATTTTAACATTTAAATGCACTATTATTGATTATGTAACGCTCAATGAACAAATCATCAATTCCAAAGTAGAGAATACATTTTCAGGCCTACAAATAGATAATAATCTGAGATTCGAAGACCATATCAGCGAACTATGTAGAAAACTATCCTCAAGTTGCTGTGCCATAAGGACTATCTCCTCCAGCATGGATTCTTTATCAGCAAGAAATGCATATTTCGCACTTTGTGCACAAGTTCTCAAACTTTGTGGATACTTGACTATACTTCAGAGGAATTGAATATGTATATATTATATTATTTCATATTCTCTTTTTTCTGTTACAGTATCTATATCTGCTGATTCTTTATCTGATCTTATTTCAACTTATAGAGTGTGCTGGTTTTAAAAATGTGTATGTAGCAATTTATATCTTAGTTCTAAGTAGCTTTGTCAACAAAATTCAATATTTTATGACAATAAAGCATTTCTGTTTCTAATTATGACAGCGTTATTGACGAATTTGTCAACCAATATTTAATTAATGGTGTTCATTCTTTTGTATGGGCTTTTTTCATTACTGAAAGATTGTTACTTTTTTTTTCGTCAATATATGGGGCGGCAAACCTTATAGGCCCAGGGCGCCAAATCTTAAAATACGCCACTGGATGGATCGTGTTAGTTTCTCATAGTTTTTTTTTTCATTTTGTTCGTTTTGTCTATATGACAGAAAGTAAACGCGCATGTTCTCTTAGCTCCACTGCAATCTCATAGGTGGTTGAATTTTCATATCTAGATTGCAGTCGCGCTTCATCTGACATTCAGAATCAACAAGTTTTCGGCAATACATCTGGCAACGCTGTGAAACCCATTCAAGTTTTGAATCGACTAGCGGTCAGAAATGCGATAAAGCCGAATTATTTAGTTTTTAATAGATATTTTATCAGTATATTACACGTGGAGTGGCTTTGTTTTTAACTGTTGAATGTGATATTTTCTCTGGAGAAGAAGAAACATGTTTGACGACATTCGTAGAAAAGTAAGTCTGATTTAAGTTATCCAGTTCGTTGAATCTGTCCTTCAGTGTTTGAATTGGGGTGGGAAACTGAAGAGGTAATAGGAGGATGGTTTATAAGTGGTATTTTTTTACTGAACCAATTAACATTCCCGGAAGCAATGTACCAAAATAAACGTGAAACAATCCCAAGTCGCAGTATTCATGGTATTAGTCATAATCATCGTGGGAGGCTTGTAAACATCCAAAAAACGTGTTTTTATGCATACATTCAGAAAGAATCTCCCCGCATCTATTTAAAATGTATTACGAAACGTCTATGAACGATTTTCTGATGACGATGAGGATTGGCTCGTGTCAAATGTCACCGATAAATCATTGGATCGGATTCGTATTATGAAATAAACGAGAATAACATTTAAAGTTTGATACAAAAATAAATTACTTTATTTATAGATTGCGATCTAGATAGTTTGAGCGACAGAAGCCTGTTTGTTTCAATTGTTTGTATGTTTTCGAGTTATGCAGGTATCACATATACCAGATGTCCCAACATTTCTGGTATTTCCGGTTATACAGCGTGTCTCACTTTTTCTATATTCAGTATTTGTTGACGTAGAATTGTGAAGATCGCAGGGTTGATAGATATACCAAAAATGTACCTAGTCAATACGTAGAATCACTTTTGGTGGCATTCACTGCTCGCCAGCATCGATGGAACCACCAACAATTCCTAAAAATTATGGTAAATATTTAGTTACATCACTCATGCACTCCGAATATGGGGAAAACACTTTTCTTACGTGTTTTTGCCTCCTGAACACGAATCCGGAAAGAAAATGCGGCGGTCTCATACCGTTCCCGAGTTACAGCACTTAAAAAAAAACTAACCTCATTTTCAAGCACCGTTTTCTCGCACAAAAATCACTCAAAATGCCTCCTTCTTTTTACCAGCATAACAATACGCCCTAAATCACTTATTTTCGGCACAACTTTGCACAAAATATCGTCGTTTTTATCGAAAAAATCCTCCTTCTTACACAGTTGCAAATGAATTTCTTTGACAGATGACATTTATTAACTTATTTAATTTTTCATGTTGGTAATAAATGAATCGGACTGTGTAAGAAAGAGGATCTTTTTCGATAAAAACGACGATATTTTGTGCAAAGTTGTACCGAAAATAAGTGATTTAAGGTGTATTGTTTATGCTGGTAAAAAGAAGGAGGCATTTTGAGTGAGTTTTGTGCGAGAAAACGGTGCTTGAAATTTATTTCGGAAAAAGCGATGTAACTCTGAAACGGTATGAGACAGCCGCATTTTTCTTCCGGATTCGTGTTCAGGAGGCAAAAACACGTAAGAAAAGTGTTTTCCCCATATTCGGAGTGCATGAGTGATGTAACTAAATATTTACCAAAATTATATTAGGAGGCAAGACAGACTGAAAATATATTCGGATTCGTAATAAAAAGACAACAGATTCACTAAATATAATGTCCCTTTTGGTTCCCAAAAATCGATTCAATCAAATTGCTGATTATACAGGGTGTAACTGAATAAGTGTAAAACATTTAAGGAGGTGATTCCTCATCGAAAAAAAGATAGGATCTTTCATATAAAGAAACTTCATTGGAGCATCCCTTGTTAAGATACAGCCCCTTAAAGGGGGTACATAAAATTTGTATAACAATTTTTTTCACAAGCACTGAAAAAGTTACAATATTGAAATTAACCTGACGTTTTGTACTACCAAAAAACACTTAGCCAGTAATTTATTTGGTTTACCCCATGGTTGTAAGGTGAAAACGCAACCCCTAAAATTTATTTCCAATGTAACTTTTGTCTTATTATTTGTTTACCATTTAAAATTTATTCCGATAGCCTGTTTCATTCTAAACAAAAAATGTCTCTTGGGTTTTTTGCCCAAAATAAACCAGTAAACAGCAAAACATTATTTTACGAACAACTACAGAGATACATCGTCATAAATGCGAAAATACGAAACTAATCTATCTAGTAGGTCGCTATTAGCGATAGTGACAATTAAATTGGTATGACGCTATCAGTTTGGGAATTTTCGAAATTGAATTAATACTAATTGTGTGTTGTTGTTCTGTTCTTAATTTGTTACTTTAATAATTCACTTGTTAATAAAATGGCATACACAAATGAGGAAATGGCTGATATGCATTACGTTTACGGTCTGTCGCAGGGAATGGGTTAGAAGCTTCTAGAAGATATGCTGAAATGTATCCTCAACGGCAGCATCCTTCACATAGAATATTTGCTCGACTTCATCAACGATTACGAGAATATGGTTCATTCGACAAAGAACGCAGGATTGTGGTCGCCATCGAGAAATACGAACACCACAGCTTGAGGAAGCAGTACTTAATTTGATTGAAGAACAACCTACTACCAGTACTAGAAAGATTGCTTTCCAGCTAAATGTTGATCATATGACGGTATTTCGAATTTTAAAGGAACAACTCTTATACCCTTACCATCTGCAACGAGTACAGGCACTGTTACCGCGAGACTTTCCGAACCGTCTTGAATTTTGCAATTGGATGCTGGAAATGATTAGAAGAAATTGTGACTTTCTGAAGACGATAGGATTCACAGACGAATGTAGTTTTTCTCGGGACAAGATTATTAATTTTCATAATTACCACATATGGGCTGATGAAAACCCTCACGCTATTGTCGAAACTAGCCATCAAGAACAGTTTTCTCTTAACGTGTGGCTCGGAGTTATTGGGGATGATTTAATTGGGCCTCATTTTCTACCTCCTCGATTAAATGGTGAGGCATACGTTCAATTTTTAAGAGAAGTGCATCCAGTACTGCTGGAGGAAGTTCCTTTGGGCGTCAGAAGGGATATGTTTTATGCATGATGGGGCTCCGCCCATTTTAGTCAAGTAGCACGTCAGCATTTAACTGAAACATATGCAAATCAGTGGATAGGTCGAGGAGGACCACATAAATGGCCCGCTCGATCCCCGGATCTCAATCCTCTCGATTTCTCTATTTGGGGCCATTCACAGCATTTGGTATATCGTACTCCTGTTCGCGATGTAGAGGACTTAAGAAACCGCATCATCGATGCGTGCAGGGTAATCAGAGAGACTCCAGGAATATTTGAGCGAATACGTGGCTCAATGCGCCGACGTCTAGACGCATGCGTAATGTTTGAAGGTAGACATATTGAACATTCACTATGATTTCTACATGTTGTGTGTTTTGTTATTAATAACTTAGTTTTGTTTATTACCCTTTAATCGTTTAATGCAGGTACTAACTACAAAATAACAATAAATCCAGTTCGCATTTATGACGATGTATCTCTGTAGTTGTTCGTAAAATAATGTTTTGCTGCTTACTGGTTTATTTTGGGCAAAACCCAAGAGACATTTTTTTGTTTAGAATGAAACAGGCTATCGGAAATAAATTTTTAAATGGTAAACAAATAATAAGACAAAAAGTTACATTGGAAATAAATTTTAGGGGTTGCGTTTTTCACCCCTTACAACCATGGGGTAAACCAAATAAATTACTGGCTAAGTGTCTTTTTGGTAGTACAAAACGTCAGGTTAATTTCAATATTGTAACTTTTTCAGTGCTTGTGAAAAAAATTGTTATACAAATTTTATGTACCCCCTTTAAGGGCTGTATCTTAACAAGGGATGCTCCAATGAAGTTTCTTTATATGAAAGATCCTATCTTTTTCGATGAGGAATCACCTCCTTAAATGTTTTACACTTATTCAGTTACACCCTGTATACAATTGTTTTAAAATCATTTCAAAATAAGATTCTAAATTTTCATTTTTTGTTTTAAAATATTATATACTTGATAAAATCACGCTATAAAATTGTTTAAAAGTTGATTATTATGTTAATTATATATTTCTAAAGTTAACAAAATATGAGAAATCGAGTAAATATTGTCAATTTTTTTCATTGAGATTTCACATTATTATCAGTTTTATGTCTGACAAAGTCATTTTACGTTTAAAAAAATACGCTTTATGTTTATAAAATATTTATAAACAAATGGATAAGTTGATAATTTTTCAAAAATTGTTTTTTTGCATTAGGTTGTTAAGAGTTTAATAGGTAGAGAATCACCAATTATTAATTTTAAAAAAAATCTTAATATGTTATTTAAATTTAAAAAAAATCTATTGAAAAAAAATGAGATTTTTTTAATTTTTTTTAATCATAATAAATTCTTAGCAATCTTATGCAAAAAACTGCGTATTTTTTTTTAAACGTAAAATGCCTTTGTCAGTCATAAAACTGATAATAATGTGAAATATCAATGAAAAAATGGTAACAATATTTATTCAATTTCTCATATTTTGTTAACTTTAGAAATTTATAATTACCAAAATAATCAATTTTTGTACAATTTTATAGCGTGATATTATTGAGTACACATGATAAATGTGAGTTTTTAAATTATTTTTCTTTTTAAATCTTGTGACGCTAACATATTGCTAAACAAGTGTCTTCATATTTTGAATACATTGCTAGTGTGGCATCCGCATAACGAAGTTTTTTTTCGTTGAAGCGATTGGAAACATGGATGCGATCTAGGTTTGGATTAGGTCTACTTCATGTTCATAGAGATGTGCAAATAGATGTTTTGAATGTTATTGAAATGTTTGCAAATAAGAAACACAGGATACTGGATTTCATTTTATGATTTTTATTTTTATCTTAACGAAAGAAATCGTTGTTTCTGTACCTACTTATAAGTATATGTCTATTTATTTTTTTATTTTTTTACATTTTGTATTTTTGTTTGAATTTGAGTGAATTAACATTACAACATAAATAATTTAATAGTATCAGAAAAACGTTGAAATATAACTAAAAATACCACTCCACACAAACAAATAAAATGACCCTAACTACAAATATTGAAACCAAATCTTTCAGTATCATTTGTAAAATGTATTATACAATGGAAAATATTTTGCTCTTTTAACTTCGAAATAATCAAATTCTTAATGTATTTCAATAAACACTGATGCACGAGATACAGAAAATTATTCTTTTTCTTTCTAATTTGCAAAAACATATTTTTCAATACTAATGAACTATAATATTTTTTTTATAATAAAACAATTATTTTCTATTTTATCAAAAAATAAAAAATAATGATTTAATTTAAAATTAAATTGAATTTCACAAGACACTGGTGTAGTTCATTGACCTGCGTGGCTTTATCCGGAGAAGTAATTGTTTTCTGTTAGATATTACAAAAAATAACGATTTTACACAATGGGGTTCTGCTATTTTGTCGGTATGATTATTTGCTGTTACATATTGCTCTGATACTGAAAAGGTACGGTTGAGGAGTATGACATTCGAAAGTTCTCAATCTTTTACTGTATGAATTTGTATTTTATGCCTGGCTTAAGTAATCATTAACGATTCTGCTGATTTATTGTATGTATGTATATGGACCCCTTTTCAGTTCGAAACGAATGGCTATGCTGTTCTCGAGGGATTCTTCTCTGAAGAAGAAGTAGAAGAAATGAAAAATGAGGCTCAAAATTTGATCAAACTCATGCCTGGCGAAGCGAAACGAACCGTTTTCAGTACAGTCGATTCAGAAGCACAACAAGTAAGTATCGTTGTTCTCAATAAATACAGAGTGGTCCAACGAAAAGTATGCACCTAGCTTTTCTCCTTTGTTTAGAATTGGAAGCAAAAATGCTCGGACACGTGGAGTTTGCTTTTGAGGGGGACACATTTTAGACATATTTTCCAACCTGTGCCTTTAACGCCCTAGCGAGGGGGCGTCACAACCCTAAAATTTTAAATAGAAAGTGGGGTCGAGTGATATATCATTTGAACGGGCACAAAATTATCTTTCTAATGATACCCTATTTATTGAAATTTATTCGAACAGTTAATGCGAAAACGGCTTTGAGAACATTTACCCGATAATTTAGATATTAATGAAACATACAAATAAGTTTTGGTTATTAGGAATCAGAATATCTACAATCATTTCTAAATTACTTCATTTTACCGAAAGCAACATTTCAATGTATTTTTTTTTCATCACAAAAAATTCCCATTTATCGTTTGCGTTTTTTTTGTCGAAAAAAACTGCAAATAAGTGTAGGAAAAGAATTTAGGCAAACTTTTATTTTAGTCCCTTCATTGATTCAGTCTGGTCGCTTTTGAAGTTATTTTAATTTCACTGTACAAAATGGTTTATTCCATTCCAGAACGAGTTGAAATTGTTAAACTTTATTTTCAAAATAATAGTTGTGCTAGACTAACTGCTCGCTTGTTTAAGGACAATCATCCCGATAAAAATGTTAATGATTCGTATGTTGCCGAGTTAGTTAGAAAGTTTGTCGATACCGGATCTGTTTGTAATGTGAAACACCAGCCGCAGAACCCCATCAGAAATGAAGCTGTGGAAGTCGCTGTTTTGGGGCATGTTCAATTGGATCATACTCAAAGTACCCGTCAACTAGCTGAAGCCTCAGGAGTCTCCCGTTCATCCATAATATGGATTTTAAAAGCGTACAAATTTCATCCGTACAAAATTAAATTAGTACAGGAACTAAATGAGGATGATCCTGATCGAAGGCTGCAATTTTGTGAACAAATGAGCCACCGTTTAATTGAAGATCCGCAGTTATTGTTTAACATTTGTTTTACCGATGAGTGTACATTTTATTTGAATGGAGCTGTGAATAGGCATAACTGCCGTTACTGGGATGACAGTAACCCACATTTATTCCGTGAGGTTCATACCCAATACCCTCAAAAAATAAACGTCTGGTGTGGCATATTAGGAAGTCATATCATAGGACCACTTTTCATTCCTGGAAATTTAACTGGTGAAGTCTACCTAAACATGCTTGACGATGCAATTGATCCTCTCATAACACAGATAATAGAAGACGACCAAAATCATGATGCCGATCGGCTTCATTTCCAGCAAGATGGAGCACCTCCGCACTATGCTGCTCCTGTAAGAGAATTTTTAGATAACCGGTTCCCCGGACAGTGGATTGGAAGGAGAGGCCCAATTGAATGGCCTGCCAGGTCACCTGATTTATTGCCTTTGGACTTTTTTCTATGGGGACACTTGAAAAATAAATGTTTTGCTACGAAGCCCGAGTCCATAGAAGATCTTCGCCAACGGATTACAGCACAATGCAGAAGCATAACACCTGATATGCTACAAAATGTTAGAAATAGATTTGAACAAAATCTGTATTATTGTATGGAAGCAAGTGGGTCACATTTTCAACACTTGTTGAAGTAACGTTTTAATAAATCAATTTAACAGCTTGTTTACTTTTTTACAAAGCACTGTTACAAGTAACAAACATTGAAACGTAAGTACTACTAATTGTAAATGTTTTGATTCTTAATAACCAAAACTTATTTGTATTTTTCATTAATACCAAAATTATCGGGTAACTGTTCTTAAAGCCGTTTTCGCATTAACTGTACGAATAAATTTCAATAAATAGGGTATCATTAGAAAGATAATTTTGTGCCCGTTCAAATAATATATCACTCGACCCCACTTTCCATTTAAAATTTTAGGGTTGTGACACCCCCTCGCTAGGGCGTTAAAGGCACAGGTTGAAAAATATGTCTAAAATGTGTCCCCCTCAAAAGCAAACTCCACGTGTCCGAGCATTTTTGCTTTCAATTCTAAACAAAGGAGAAAAGCTAGGTGCATACTTTTCGTTGGACCACTCTGTATATCAATACAACTGATATCCTTATTAGCAACCAGTCATCAGGGTTCCGAAACAAGTATTCATGCTAGGTTGCATTCCCATATTCGTTGTGATAATTCAAAACTGAGTTAGATAACTACAAATTTGTTGTTATACTCTGTTTCCTAATGTGAGAGAGTAATAAATCATTATTGAACTGTAAAACCGAGTCGTCTTCGCGGTATTCCATAGGCGTACGAGGTTAAATATAAAGTTGGTGTCAATGGATAGCTTATAAAAAACTAGATATAAGACATCATGAATGAAACATATCTAGAATTTTCCGGAGAACCAATAAATTGTTTTTGTTTTTCTATTCACATTTCCTGGCGCTTCAGAAAAATGCTACAACTTTCCTAATCCAACCATTTTTCTAGCTCTTCAAATAAGGAGGATATCTATTGGTCCAAATATAACCAATATCCCTGTAAAGTTAGTTCAAAGATAGGTCGTGCCAACTTAATGACTGTTACTATGATTAGTCCCTAATAACAATGGACAACGCTTAAGTATGCTCTGTAATTTCCTGTTCCAGGTACAATAAAATAATAAATTCACATTCACCCACCTGATTATATTTGTGAAAAGTGACGATCATATTATGATCGGATAGTTCGAATTACTTACAGAAACGTGAACAAAATGTAAACGTGAAGAATGCAGTGTCATTCGGTGTGCCACAGGAAAATGACTGGAACCCCTTCTGTTCATATTGTAATTGAATTATATTAACCTGTACGTTACGTATACTTTACTTGCATGTAGTGATACAAATTTTGATAGAGCCCTCAAGGAAATGAATATACCTACAAAAATACCCAAATATATGACAATATACAGGGTGGCCCATCGAAAACGTACCGCAAGGCATTACAGGGTGGGAAAGAATGTTTCGGCAAAATCCAAAAACACGTCAAGATTGTTTGTCAGGGGGACACATTTTGACGCAAAAAGCATAGTAAAACCTTCAACCCCCTAAGTAGGGGTGTCATCCCAAAAATGTTTTCAAAGGGAAAGGGGGGTCAAGTGATACCTCATTAGAAGAAGATTGTCATTCCCTATGCAGTGCTGCTTAGATTTTGAAAATCGATCTACTCTTTTAGAAAATATGGAGCGTTGAAACTCCAATAATAATGTGTGACGGAAAATGCAAAAACCGATGCAATTGTACTCTAAAACTTATTATTAGTCAAGTAAATGCTCGAATCGCTGTGCGCCAACCTGCATACAGTGGTACAAGTAATTTTCAAACCGTTGTCAGACATTCTGGAGCATTTGCGGTGTCACTTCGCGACATACGTTAATAATTCTTCTTTGCAACTCTTCTAATGTGTCTGGTGGTGTTTTGTAAACAAGGCTTTTTAGGTGTCTCCCCAAAAAAATCTGTAGGACCTAAGTCGGGTGACCGCGGTGGCTATTCAATTGTGCCCCGTCGTCCTATCCATCGTCCTGGAAACGTGTCATTTAAATATTTGCGCACATTTTGGGAGTAATGCGGAGGAGCTCCGTCTTGTTGGAACATCAGTCCCTGTTCATTGTATGCGGGATCGTTCTCAATGATATTTGTTAGGGGTGGGTCGATGGCATTTTGTAGTAAATCCAAGTACATATTGCCTGTTAAATTTCCAGGAAGGAAAAAAGGTCCTACAATGGAATTTCCAAAAATACCAGCCCACTCATTTAACTTCTGGGGGTGTTGCGTGTGTGACTCGTGGAAAATCCTTGGACTGGTGTCAGCCCAGTAACGGCAATTGTGGCGATTCACTAAACCATTTAGGAAGAAGGAACTTTCTTCCAAAAAACATACATTAAATAGGAAATTACCATTGTCTAAAGCTCGCTCACTCATAACTTCGCAAAATTGCAAGCGACGATCAAAGTTGTCTTCATTTAGTTCGTGCACTAAGCGAATTTTATAAAGATGGAATTTGTATTTTTTTAATACCCGTTGGACACTAGTACGAGACACACCCGTCGCAATGGCCAATTGTCTTGTACTTAGCGTACTATCTACTGCAACTTGCCCCAATATTGCTAACTCCGTAGGTTCATTTAGTACTCGATTTTCAAGCTACCTCTTTTTGTTATGAACCGAACCTGTTTCGCGAAATTTTATCACCAATTCGCGAACAATTTTTCCAGAGGTATGTTTGTCAGGATGCCGTTGGTTAAACAACCCCGCGACCCGATTTCCACATTCATCGTTTTTGAAAAAAAGCTCAATCATTTCCACTCTTTCTGCAATTGAATACACCACAATGATAAATTTTAAAGTCAACAATTTTTAAACACGTTAACCACGATAGGTATCTAGCAACTACTTGACCTAATTTAAACGTGCAGAAAGAAACGCGATAATTTTTTACTCACTAAAATGAGCCAAAAAAATCTGCAAATCGGCAAAAACAGCGAATTCATTTCAATAATACCTACGATAAGTTTCAAAGTACCATTGAATCGATTTTTGCATTTTTCGTCACACATTATTGTTGGAGTTTCAACGCTCCATATTTTCTAAAAGAGTGGATCGATTTTCAAAAACTAAGCAACACTGTATAGGGAATGACAAGCCTCTTCTAATGAGGTATCACTTGAACCCCTTCCCATTTGAAAAAATTTTTGGGATGACACCCCTACTTAGGGGGTTGAAGGTTTTACTATGCTTTTTGCGTCAAAATGTGTCCCCCTGACAAAAAATCTCGACGTGTTCTTGGATTTTGCCAAAACATTCTTTCCCACCCTGTAATGCCTTGCGGTACGTTTTCGATGGGCCACCCTGTATAACGAACCAAAGCCATGTCAATAACAAAATATAAATTCACCAATATGACTTGCAACTCTCAACTGATGGTACGAAAATTTAATTTGTAACTATGAGATCAAATACCTAGGATTTCAAGTGGAAAATTTCATTGACCATTGAAAAGCACTTCTTCACAAAAAAAATGTTTTCTAGAATCTCTGGCATCAATAGAAATGAAAATCGCCGTATATAAATCAATTTTTCACCTCTCTTCGACCATTGTCGTTCTATTTCGTATCTATTTAACCTGAACAAATTATGTCAGTTACAATAACTCCAAAATCGAGGCATAAAAAATAATTTTAGCCAACCGATATGCCCTTTAGATTCAATGCTGAATTATCTGTAATGGCTTTCTGTAACACAAGTCATGCTGATATGAATTTACAAGATTACCCAGCAAACATGTTACGCGTGGGCCTCTAGAGGCACAGCCGACAGCGGGCCATAATCATGATACGTCGTCGGCCCGGCTAGCCCGTGTCGCGATGGTCATCAATAGGCCTCCAGACTACCACCCGCTTCATTACATAGCGGGACTTCAGCGGATAGACAGAGTTAAGATGAACACTGATATTGCATGGTACAGATTATGGTGCGATTGCGGGTATCCTATTAATCAACCGCGTCATTCCACTGTTGGGATTCCATCAATGATCTATGCAAATATACAGGGGCGTCCAATTCAAAATGTCTAGGGTATCTTCGAAGGCAATGAGCATAAAGACGGTTTCAATTAAAACAAAAAGGGCCCATATATAAGCGCCTAAGAACAATCTAGCATCTTCGAAAACAGTGAAATTTCAATGAAGATAGGTCATTATTATATTATACACAATAAATTCACCAAACATTCAGAATCGACTGATTCATGGACTAGATATATATACAATTCACTGTTCTCTGAAGCCACTAATTGTAGAGGATTTCTGAAACTGTAGAGCCAGATTGTTCCTATTTACCTAAACAGACAACTTTTTCTCCATTTCAACCATTTTTATTGTATCTCAAATGGTTTCCAAGATACTCATCCATATTTCCCAGATATTGCATTTTAAACTGGCCTGGAAAAATATTTCACCGAATAGATAGAATGATAACATATTCTCGCCAGTGTGATTATTTTTCATGGCCAGACAAAATAGAAAATACCCGATTTGACATCCTACATGAAATCAGCAGTAGGGCCAACTGCGAACATGATATTCAGTAATGCCAATGCTGCAGTTTCATTACAGAGGTCACAGCGGTGCGGCGCGTAATGCCACATACTGTGTCAAAACGACATCGGCGCGATTATCGCAAATCTTTAACGGGTAATTTCTGGCTAAATTCAAAACATCCATAATAAATATGCGTATGTTCAGCCAAAGCAGCAAAACAGATATAATTCCAATTATTTACCGACATCGGTGTGCCGCTGCCGACATCTTACCGCAGTTAACAGCAACCCCCCGTCCCAGCCCGTCTATTTACCGCTCATTCATGTTTGCTGGGTATTCAAAATCTATGCTTGTACATCCTTTTTTCAACAGTATTGTTACGATATTTGCAACCTCTGTAGGCTTCGTTACTGTTTCCAAACCCACTTGGATCGTCTCAAATCGGTATATCCTCAATATCCGAATATGTTTAATTCTGTTGCAGAGTAGAGACAAATATTTCCTGGACAGCGGCGATAAGATAAGCTACTTTTTCGAAGCAGGCGCTTTGGGCCCCAACGGCGATATGCTCGTGCCCCCTGAGCTGTCTCTCAACAAAATTGGCCATGCTCTTCACGAGCTCAACCCCGTTTTTAAAAAGTACACTTTTTGCGAAAGGGTGAAAGAGGCCGCTTTCCAATTGGGTATGGAGGAGCCTGTGATTCCTCAGAGCATGTATATCTTCAAGAATCCCGGAACTGGAAGTGAAGGTATATTACAATATTTTTTTCTCAAAACGCCATGAATGCATCATAGTTTATGACTGATCTTCAAATGTTATAGTTTTCGTTGCCGTCAAATCAGATCGTTAATTGACTATTATTTTGCCAGAGCAAAAGTATACTATTCAATTAGTGAAAAATCATTATTCTCCTATTATTCTATTCAACACGAATTTAACATAATCTCAAAATATTTAATGCCCGAATTATCATTGTTCACTTCTCCTATTAACAAAAGTGTACCATAATGTATAATAGAAAATGTAAGTAATTCATTTTGGCAGCGGTAAATGTGCTACTTATTAGTTTTGCTATTCAAGGCACTGATTCCATGTTATATCCGCAAACAGCTCCAATCATTTTATTATCCATGGAGGTGTCAATGTATCTCTCTCCCTCAGGGCCGGATTCAAAGGTGTGGAGGCCCTGGGGCAACAAAGGCGTGGAGGACCCTAATTATTTTTCAAAGAAGTTAAACATCTTTTTTCTTTCAAGTGTTTGAATAATTTATTGCGGAACAAATCAAATTATTTCAACACAAGCATATGTAGGTTTAATAAAATACAAGAAATAAGTCTAAATAAATTACAGCGATACGATATGATATTTTTCTATTTTTCCATGTGGATGAATTCATTTCTTCGGTATATAATAGTGTGATGATTTACTTTGTGATTGTTTGCCGCATATACACATGATTTATCGGATAGAAGATTGATATTAACCATTCATTTTGACAAGAATACGAAACGCGCTTTGGAATGTTTAAAACGAAAAATGAGAGGAAAAACTGCTCTTCTGTTTTTATATATTGATTCGTTCGAAAATATGAAGAGGATGTTCATAAAATCAGGTGTGGAATCATCTGCGACTGAAAGATAAACTTTAATCACTATATTCCATCGTTCAAGATAACCTCTTGTGGAAATTCATGTTGGAAAGGGAAACATTCTCTATTGAATAGAAATATTTTTCTGTTAATTGAAAAATCCACGATAAAAATGAAGTTATTTTTTGTAATATCTAACAGAAACAACTACTTCCCCGGCTAAAGCCACGCTGAACATTTTGCATATAATTCGGTATTTGTTAGGAAATTTTACTTAACGATTTCCATTGTGGGGGCCCCTCTCTTGTGGAGGCCCCGGGGCTACAGCCCCGGTTGCCCCCCTCTTAATCCGGCCCTGCTCTACCTCTGCCACTGTCGTCGACTTCCATCCATCCACCAGCCTCTTCAATGCTCATATGACAGATGACAGCTTTCAGCGTTTGAGTTTATAGCGTACTGTTTTTTGATTGCTTTTAAATGACACAAGAATGAGAAGTTCCCGATCAACAGCCAATCAGAAAACAACACGTCATAAGAGAGCTGTCATGTGATTTCAGCGTCACAGAACACCTAAGCTTAGTAGGTGTTTTGTGCCCAAAGAGAGTAAACGTTATCTGAATAGGAGGTATTAATAAGCTTTAGCCAATCAGAATCTTGTAGCATATACCCGTCATAGTGACGTACATGGACATGAGTACAAGTGGCCCACGTAACATACAGAGTGGTCCAAAATACATTCAAGAGCCTGTTACTCTCAGATACCAGAGTGCGGATTGCGATGGTCCGCCACTGTCCGGAGAGAATGGTGGCCATGACAAGTCCATATACGTCACTATGACTGACAAATGATCTTTCATCTCTTTCTATTACTGTCACCATTGTGTGTTTTACATATGGAGTATAACTGATTTGAATTGTATTGGACAAAAAACGGATAGAAAACATGATATTTCTGGAAGAAACGTGGGAATAATTAAATTTGAGTTAGTCTTTTCACAGTATCTGTCAGATGTGGCTTTAGCCGGGAAAGTAGTTGTTTTCTGATAGTTATTCACAAAAAATTACTCCATTCTTATCGTGGATTTTTCGATTGTCAGAAAAATATTTCTATTAAATATTCAATTGAGAATGTTTCCCTTTTCAATCTTGAAAAAGTATTTTGAATGGTTTACAGCAATTGAAGTTAAAGACTCAATAGGAGTCAATGAGACAACGCATTTTGTTCACCAGCACCAAGACTCAACGCACCAAGCGAAATATTGAAGGTGGATTAAAAGCACACCAAACATAACGGTCATTGCCATGGAAATTTCGTTCTGGAGGAAAGCTGGAGTTGATCTTCTGTGTATTTAGAGTGTTCTGTGAAAATACTCAATGAACTAAACGCCTTGTTTACCATTGGCTGGAATGCTTACCTTAATAATAATACGATGATATTCATATCGAACTTCGATTCACGGATTTTAACTAATGATAGACGAAGCGTTTTTAACTAATGATAGACGAAGCATTTGGAATATCCAATATTTAACCAGTAATATTGGATCTAGATTGAAACACAAATGGCAGATGTTGTGACTGAAGTTTTTTGTTCATTTCTTGGCCGGATATATTGATATTTACAGCGCCATCTGTTGTTTCCTGATTTCCTCTAATCAAAAATAATTCTATCTCTTCGTAATGATTGGACCTAGCTACTTATTGGCGTCCTTGTCCAGCTCTCTTTTGTTACATAACTTGCGGTTAGAGGCTTCGTCCGTTGGCTGCAGGATTCTTGCTCTAAGCAATTCTTCATGCAAAATGATTGTGTTTCAAAATGTAACTTTTATTCAGTTTTGATTATATCATATGTGACTGAAAATTTGTATGCTTCTTTCCAAATGTCAATACCAGAATGAATGTTTTTTTTCAGTAACCGCCCACCAGGATGCTTCATACCTTCACACAGAACCCGTGAACGTGGCAGGCTTCTGGATTGCTTTGGACGACGCCAGCATAGAAAATGGTTGCTTGTGGTTTTCGCGAGGATCGCATAAAAGCGGAGTCCACAGGAGATATGTCAGGAATCCGGACAAGAACTCCGAAGAACTCTTGGTGTATACGTCACCACCACCTTACTATCAAACGAGCAATTTCATTGCTGTTCCTGTACCTAAAGGTGAATATACTTGCAAACAAAATTACGTCGTATCGAGACAGAATTTTAGAAATTGTGGGGTCTTTCTACTTAAAGGTGTTAGAAAGTCATATAATCATCAAATTAGGAACAAAAAATGTTTTATAAATACTGACTGAATGTTTTTTGCAGGGTAACTACATATTTTTTTGCATTTTTTCTGTTTTATGTACCATGAAAGTAAAAATCATTGAAATGTATCTGTTCTCAAAGATAAAAATAGTTCATTCGCGTTTCCTGTATTGTTCAATCATGAATACATGCTCAGCTAATTTTGTTTTTCCATTTTCACAATATTCATTTATTGTTGTAATGTTCATATTTTCCTATTCTGTAATGGTCTTGATGTTTCGCCTATCTGATTTCCTAAATTTTAGCTACGTGCACTGGTGTAAAAATATATATATATTTCACAAGTGGCGTATTTGAGATCTTCAGATTCAATAATCACCATATGATTTCTGTATATTGTGCAGACTTGGAACAACGGTGGTTCCCAAGATGGATCCTCGGGTTCACTCTACTACCCTACGAGTATTTTTTCCAGGAAGCCCTTACGATGGTCCATCATCATAGTGATATACTGTTCTCCATCATGAAAATAATTTAGTGTCTTTTAGTCATCGCTTTTTATGTGTGACCTGCATTTTTTTGTTTCAGGATCTTGCATTGTCATTCATGGACAAGTGGTGCATTTCAGCGAATCCAATAAATCATCGAAACCAAGGCATGCGTATACTTTTCACGTTGTTGAACAAAAAAATACCAAGTATTCCGAAAATAATTGGCTACAACCGTCCAATAAACCATTCATGCATTTGTATAAAAATTGAATAAAAAAATGTAGGCATAATTTTTTTCGGATAAATCGTTACGTTTATACCTTAACCGATTCTCTACCACAAAATGGGTGAAAACTGAATAATATGTATCCGCTATTTTCAATGACACTAGAGGACTTTCATCCCTACTGTTGTAGTTCTTCCAGATGACGCATACTTTGTGAAAATCGCGGATAGGTATTGGCAACGCAAATATTTCCCACTCGTTTCTGTCGGCCCAATTTATAAGCTGTTTTGAACGACAGATACTACAATGACGAACATGGACGACAAGTTGAGGTTATAATTATATTAGATCACGATTATATAAAAAATAAATCAATGCCTTCATAGCACTCAATATCAACATCATAAATAACTGAAAACCAAAAATACTTGTCGCTTGGTTCTGATTATAGCTTATAATCATAGCGTACTGTTTTTTTATTGGTTATCAAACTAGAATTAGAAGCAATAAGAAAACGGTAAGCCGTCAGCCAAAACGCACATACCTCTGGTGGGAATTCAGTATTTTTGTCGACACCAGAGAGCTTCAAACGTTGTGCTGTTTCTGATCAGCTTGCAAATTGAGCGCTAGAGGCACATGAGAGAATTTTTGAGTCGCCAAATATGGGGTTATTTTGTCAGATCGCACTGTATAATGTAAAGTTCTGTAAATATAGAAACTATGTTCAAAATGTAATATATACTGTAATGACGAAGATTATTTTATTCGTTTTGCCCAATTTCCCGACAAAAGGATGAAATACTTTAGAAGATAGTCTCGGAGGGGACGTCTTCTATATTCGGCATCCCGAATCACTCGATCAGTGAACAATTAAAGAGTTTCTATGTGTTTTAAATATGGTGTGTGACAAATGAGTTGTTTTCGGTGTTCAAAACTATTGAAACGTTGTTTGAACCAATTTTTGACGCAAAAGATCATGAGGGATATTTCAATATAAATTTAATACTGATTTGCCCAGATTCATCCAAATAGAATCAATTATATTCAGAAATATATATTTCTACTCAGATGAATTTCAAAGAACGATGGAAGTTGATTGAAACAAATAATATCTCCGAAACTCAACAAACTTAGTTTCGATAACACCAAGACATACGAATATGAAGACTGAACAGGATGCCTATTCAGGAGCACATTGGATATTGAAAAATAACCAATAATGCGAACTCCTCATTTACCATTAGTTGGAAACCTTACAACATTAATAATATAATAATTTTAAGATTAAACTTCGATTCATGATATTTAGATAAGGATTTCAACTAATGATAGACAAGGCGTTCAGTATTGAGTATTATTCAATATCCAATGTACTACTGAATAAGCTCAATTAGACTATCGGATCACAGATGACAGATGCTGTAACCGAAATTTACTGTTCACTGCTCTGGTTGACATGATGACTTTAACAGCGCCATCTCTCGGTTTTTGTCTTCGCCCATGATATTTTTTATTCTTCTTCTAGATTTTTTTCAGGCTCGGTTACATAGACCATCTATTCAGTTCCAAACTGATAGTTCCACATTCCCACTAAAGATGGGACCCACTCGTTTCCCACGAGGTATCTGTGACGGAAGTTCAATAATATTCTTTCATGCTGTCAGATTGATTGAGAAAATTAATTATGCCTAGTTGCCGAAATTTCCGCTGCCTGTTTTACTTTTGGAATAAACATGATCCAACGTGAAAAGTAATGATGTTACGATTGAGAAGAACAATGTTATTCAGGTCAGGTCATGCCCCTTTCCATGATATAAAGAGATGTGATTACCTTCAGACACCTACAGAATGAACATTCCACAATGCTTGCCACGGTTCGTGGCAACATGCATACACATGCGTTGTTTCGTCTCTCTTCGAGAATTTTCGGGTGATCTTCCATCTGATGACTAGACCTTCGCCTCAATTTCTCAAATATTCCAGTATTTCTTCGTTAATTGAAGTGGTTGGTTTGATGTTCTCAGTGTTTATCGAGTATTTCAAGAAAATTGCCCACTCAACACGAATCTGCAATGAAAAAAAGGCCCCACAGTTAATTTCGAGAAAGCGGCCCTTCATAGATCAATAGGGAACAAGCATGTATTAGAATAATCGAAAATCTTCTCTCATCATTACTATACTATATACTACAAGATACTTTGTAGGTCTGTGCTGAAAACGGATAAATCATTTTCTAGAAAGCGACATCTTCAAATGAAACTTCGAAATGGTAGAATGGTGATGACATGGATGGTTCTCCTACTTAAATAAAAATATAAGGTGAATGGATTTACAAGGGGTTAGCCCCGATTTTTCCACGATAAACAATAGTACTATTGAATTTTGCTCTTTCATTATATTTATATTATTATCATTATTATAGAATCAGCTTTGAGTGGTTTGAGTTGTTGGAAGGACATTAGTGCATTTGAGATGGCTGGAAATTTTGATAGTTGGCCTATTTTTCCTAGAGATTCGAGTATCTATGAAACCACAACATTGCAAGTTTTTTTTTCAAGTCAAAGTACTCGGGGTGATACATACAATTTTAAAATTGATTCTTCAAGTATTCAGTTCATCCTATAAAGAATAAACGTTAGAAACAAAAAGTATAAAATAGTATTACTATTGCTTTCTGAGATCGGTGAGACTCTCAACATATTTCTCCAAAGATGATAATAAATAAAAATTATTAAAGGAAAAATCAAAGGCAATTTTCTAATACTAATGCACTAAAAAGGAAAAAATAATGCCTTTCATTGTTTGATCTAGGATATTCTGTGAGTACTTCACTGCTTGTGCGGACATCTTGACAGTGGTATCGCCATCTCTTGGTTTCTGATTCTCCATCACTTTCAATCTAGTCTTTGAAGTCAATTTTGTCTGATCGACTTGGTGGCAAGATAACATAAATTAAACGAAGAAGAACCTCAATGTTTTGTTGATTAACGGTTGAAACAAGTCACCTCTAACCTCCACGGATTTAAAAAACCGAACTTTAGAATGAACGTTTCTGTGAGTAGGAAACCTTCAAAGAAATGATCACCCTCGTCAAGCTTGTCAAAACTGCAGTCTACTATGGCTTCTACTATAGTTTCAAGATCGGACAATTTTTGGTAACTCTCGCTAGTCTATTATTGGGGTACTTGATAATATTAATTGGGATACTGAACGATGTACTTTCGATTCTGAGTGAATCTTTAAAAATATTTCTTGAAGACTTTCTGCGTGGATTGAAGCTGTTCCTAGAGCTCTCATCGCATTCCTTCAAAGCAACTGAAGATTGCATAGCGACGACTTGGCAAGGAATCCATAACGCTACTGAAAAGTTCACTGGTGCAGTACATTCAACCCGGGATGTTCTTTGCGAGAGCTTTTACAATGTTTTCGCTACTATCGAAGGAGTTCTCGTTTTCTGTAAACGTTCCATTGTTCTTTTCGGATCAGGTATGTGGTTTGCCGTAACTTTTATTCCGTTCACCATATGGAACGTGTTCGCTGGAATCGATAAGTTCTTCGAGGATCTACACAGAGGGGCCTTTGATTTGACGAAAGCGAGCGCGCAGTATTTGAAAAATGCATTTATTTTCCTGATAGATATCCCAGTTGAAGCTGCAGTTGGTTTACTAGTAGCCGCTAGTTTAGTTTTCATTTTCACGCAGTTCTACGTGATCATATTCTCGTATTTGTATCGCCAAGGAAGGATTATTTTGTTTAACATCTACCGCAAGTTCCGAAGAAGACGTTTACAGGTACAAAATCGTCAGATACCTTATAGGAATGTGGGATTCACACCCAGGAAGAGACCTCAACTGAGAAACGAATTGAATCTCCCGCAAAGCCCCAAAGAGGGGCGAACTGATGAGAAATACTGTGTGATTTGCCAAGAACACTTGAAGTGTATTTTGTTACTTCCATGTAGGCATGTCTGCATGTGTTCCGAATGTTACTCAAGACTGCAATTATATAGTAATAGTTGTCCTATTTGTAGAAATGATATTGAAAATACAATGAAGATATTCTTTTAAGTAGTTTTTTTTTCTCGAAAAATCGAGGTCATTCAAAATTATGTTTTTTTTCATTAGAAATACTCACAGATATTGAATTTTTTTTAACAAAAATAATTTTTGAACTCCTTACTGATTTTTTTAGATGGATAGAACCTTAATAACTCAAATCCACAATTTAAGATTTTTTAAATCGAAGACTATAATGAGAAAATTGATTGGTTACATTGGCATTGCTGTTTTGGAAATTCAATCTGAAACTCCTGGATTTATATCTTAGAGAAAATAGTTCAGATACAAAAAGATTTCCCAATTAGGTTTCCATTTTTCATATAAACTGGAGTTGAGACAAAAGTTTCCTCTTCAGTATATTAATAAAAGAAATATCTACTTAATTGACTGTTGAATAGGAAACGTGCATGATTTTATTTAATTTTTCTTTGCCTCAGTTGAATCCTCAAAAATTACAGTTTAATAAAATAATATCACAGGGCGCGTTCCAATACTCCAACTTTTCATCCTAACCGTTCATAAACTCGGTGGATTCCCACTTATTAACTTGTGAAGTCGTTGATTTAATCGGATGAACAACTTTTCCATGAACTCGAGAGAAGAATGATGTATTTATTACCAATATAAATGAGCTTTTGAGTTCTACTACCAGATGGCGCGAACATAACGGCTGGAAAAAATAAGTTGAATTCCCCATATATTTTGAAAAACTAGGAGGTATGAATGTAGATTAAATAATACGTTTGCAAATTAACGATAAAAGTTTGCAAAACAAATTTAAAACTACTCACAAACAGTAACAAAAGCTCATGCTTTGGCATTTAACGCCAATTTGCATACTTTATAATTTATTTCTGTAGTGAGACAATATTCGTCGTTGACAAAATGTCTCGTTTTAATTAAAGTATCAAGTGTTACGAATATTTTAATGTCTTCCTCTTGAGCTCATGGTTCTCAAAAAAAATCAAATATTGTGAAATATTCAATATCTGGCCGTGCAAGAGAAACATAATTTCTCAATTTCAAATTATTCAGTTCATTAGATTTTTCGCTTTGAGCCAAACTGTTTTTAGGAAATATCGTGGAAAACCTACTTGACATCTTTTTATCAATATATTAACTCGAAGTTAATTAAGAATTATTATTATTTAATACACCTAATTTACTATTCGATCCGGCTCGAAGGACCAACAAATTGAGGTCATACAGGAATATTATAAATTACTCAATTATAACTATTACACCATTATTGTTGTAGCTTCTATAAATCGAGATACTTGGTGAATTAACTGGAAAGATAGAGTTATTTTGAGGATAAAGAATACATTTTCGAAACTCAAAAGTAAAGAATAGTTTCTTACAAAATAGATCAGAGCCTTTTATAATACCATCATTCCTTACTGTACTGCCCCTTTAAAGTCTTAGGATCTAAGGAAATAATAAAATTTCTGGAAATATGTGAAAAAACTGCTTAGAGTATGCTGATTGTCGTCATCATATATGAATGACAAAATTGATTTACGGCACTACAGATTAGTCCATTTACTAAACCATTTTGAATAAATGTTCTGTATGCCAATGGTGCAAATATTGATAGTACAAAATAACCACCAAAAACACGTTTATTTCTTTGTCAAGATATTATCAAATCTTTTTCTATAGACAAACTCCGTTTTAAAATATATTAACATATATTTATTTGTATACACATAACTTAGTATTGTTCTTAATTAAATCCGGCTCGAAGGACCAATATATCAACTCATAGTGAATATAGGAATGTTATAAAATACTAATTTATAACTATCTCAATAATTTTGATAGTTCGTTCTTGCGATGTAAAGAAAAAAAAAATTAAAAACAAAGAGCATATAATTTATTACAGAACATTAAACGACTCCCATCACTTCAACGATGCAAGTATCTGTTTTTTGACATCTAAATTGTCTTTGCTACTCTGGATGTCCCTGGAAGAAGAAAAAGGCTACTTCAATACTCGGGGTAATCAATCGATTATGCCAAAAACATTCAACCGACAAAAAAAAAACTCGTTACCGCTAAAGAATGACACCATCATTTACTTGCCTCTGCAGAAATACTCTGAGCGCGTCTTTCGTACTTTCAGGAACGTAATTTTTATTGGCGACGTAATTCAGAGCATATAGGCAACCCTCCAAGTTCCAGGCGACTTTGGTAGACTTATCCTCACTCTACAATGGAAAAAAACTTTCTAACTCTCAACTAATAAGTCATCGAGGAATAATATTTATTATTGATCAATAATGATGAAATGTGATCAATGAGCCTTTTTCCTCAAGTACGAATAATTCCCCACTAGAGCGCCAGTAGTCGGGTAGGGACAAACATTACCTAACTCACATTAAAATACATGTAAAAATAAACATAAAAAAAATTTTTTTTACAGAAGACGTTTCAGGAACCAAATTAAAATTTGCAAATGTGAAGCAACATTAAAATGGTGGCTTGCTTGTCAAAATCAAAAAATTTCAGAAAACAAAAATAATGACAGTGAATATAATTCAAGAGGATTTTTATGCACCGTTTTCGCGCACAAAAATCACTCATAATGCCTCCTTCTTTTTACCAGCCTAAACTACAAACATCAAATCACTCATTTTCGGTACAACTTTGCACAAAATGTAGCCGGTTTTATCGAAAATATACTCCTTCACCATTTACACCTAACCTAACTTTTCACATTTACTAAATTTCATTTGTCACAGGTGAAAAGTTAGTATTTTTTTATAAAACCGCAATATTTTGTGCAAAGTTGTACCGAAAATGAGTAAATTAATTGGGGTTTGCAGTTTAAGCTGGTAAAAAGAAGGAGGCATTGTGAGTGATATTTGTGCGCAAAAATGGTGCCCAAAAATGGCCTCTGAAGACGGAGAAAGTCAATATATCTCGGAAACAGTATGAGACCGACGCAAAAACATGTAAGAAAAGTCAAACAGCTATTTTCAGGGAGCATGAGCATGACCCCTTAACATTTACCTAACCTACCTTACTAATCGTTACAGAAACTGGATCAGGATTATCTTCAGTTGGACCTTTACCACCAATAAATGTTTAGAGCAAACATATGAATAGTTATTAATTTTTTCTTTTGTTAAATCCACTCTCCTCGAGGCATGGATCCATTTATTACATCTAACCTCATCAATATAAAAACACGTTTTCCTCTGGATATTGTTTATCCGAAGTAAAGTTCGCAAACCTACGTTTTGATGGCATTATAATTATTAAAAAAAAATGTTTTTGTTTAATTAATCATTTTAAATAATTCAAGTGAATCACTTAAATAACACTATTTTAATGGAGAAGGTTTGATGTTTGTCCCTACCACAAGTGCTGCATCTCGTGAGAAATTTGCCACACTATTCTCAGTAATAAATAATAGTTTAAAAAAACTAAAAAACACGCTTTTTATAAAAAACCGAACTAAAAAATAAATAAATAATAGTTTAAAAAAACTAAAAAACACGCTTTTATAAAAAACCAAACTAAAAAAATTGAAAATAAATTTTAATAAATTTGAATTAAGAAATTTATAAATATAAATTACAAATAATGTAAATAAGAAAAAAATTGATTTTATTTGAAAAAAAGCGCGGGGTGCTTTTTAAGATTCAGATTAAGCACCCCACGCTTTTTTTCAAATAAAAATTTTTTTTTCTTATTTACATTATTAATAATTTATATTTATGAAAAAATTTTACACTATTCTTAATTCAAATTTATTAAAATTTATTTTCTGTTTTTAGTTTGGTTTTCTATAGAACCGTGTTTTTTCGTTTTTTTAAATTATTATTTATTTATTTTTTAGTTCGGTTTTTTATAAAAAGCATGTTTTTTAGTTTTTTTAAACTATTATTTATTTTCTACTTTTTAGTTTGGTTTATTTATTAAAGCGTGTTTTTTTAATTTTTTTAAACTATTATTTGTTCTAATCTACTATTAATTCCCTGATTACTATTAGTAACTGTAATTATTTTCCAAATCATTAATGTGAACAGCTGTATTAATAGTCAAATCTCGATTTTAGAAGTCATTCAAAGATTTTAACGTTGTCAATATATACAGTGAGCCGCCATGGTGAATTTTTCAATTTTCACGAAAGAATCATAATATTCGACTCAAAAAACCCCCACATACCAATTTTGAATAGAATCGAACCATAATCACAAAACTCGTCCACCATTTCGGAGCCGCCCTCTTGAATTTTTCAATTTTCACGAAAGAATCATAATATTCGACTCCAAAAACCCTCAGATACCAATTTTGAATAGAATCGGACCATAATCACAAAACTCGTCCACCATTTTGGAGCCACCATCTTGAATTTTTCAATTTTCACGAAAGAATCATAATATTCGACTACAAAAACCCCCACATACCAATTTTGAATAGAATCGGACCATAATCACAAAACTCGTCCACCATTTTGGAGCCGCCATCTTGAATTTTTCAATTTTTGACAAAGAATAATAATCTCCGACCACGAAAACCTTCAGATACCAATTTTGAAGTGAATCGGACCATAATCACAAAACTCGTCCGCCATATTGGAGCCTCCATTTTGTTTTTTTTTCACACAAAAATTTCTTAATGCATTGTTACCGGAATTATGTACACCTGCCAAATTTCAAATCATTCGGACGTCTGGAAGTGGGTGAAATTCAAGTCCAAAGGAGTCGGTTACAAACATACAAGTGAAGCTAATATAAAGCGTGTAAAAAAAGCTCATTAATGGAAAGTTTAGTGCCGATTTTAGCCCACATCACCATTTATGTCTTGAAAGGTGTTTCTCAGAAGCACCAAATAAATTATTGTTAAATCAGAACATAATCATTGTCATTTAATGTTGATTGCAATCATTTTACTTACGGTGATCGGAATCATTTTTTGACAAATTCATTTATGGTGATTCAAATATCTCATGGTGATACCAATCAATCATTTTATGGTATGGTATTAGACCAAAATCATTGTCATTTCGAATTGAGTTTGAATAACTTTATGGTGACAATATATTTCATGGTTATTTCACACATTTTGTGGTGTTACAAACCATTTTATGATAATAAAGATAATTATTCATTTTATATCAATGAGAATATTATGGTGATAAATAGTTATTTAGGCAACAAGTGCAAAAAGTAAGTGTTTATTGCACTCGACGTGAAGTGCAATAAACACTTTTTGCACGAGTTGCATACAATATTTTTTCTACGTACATGCAAAAACCAAAATTTTATTCAGATGGCACTAAGTGTAGGAAAATAAAAAGCGTAATTTAATAGCAAAATATTTAATAATTAATTAGCACTATCAATATGCATTCAGAAAGTTAGGAACTAATATGTGAGGAACAATTGCATTTTTTAGTCATTTCATAATCCAGTATGTAACAAATATGATTGAAAATAATATAAAATATGCAATTGTTTAAAATGTAATACAATATCACAGAAAATAGACTAAAAATTGCGTTGATTTGACGTTTACGTTTGTTGTGATCACAAATGACACATGAGTGCAATAAACATTTTATTGCACAGTGCAATAAAGAACCACTTTTTTCACTGAACATAGTTCAATAAAGTTTTGTTTTTTGCATGAATGTAGAAAAAATCATTTTATGGGTATAAAGATCATTTCATAGCTATATAAATTATTTAATGGTTATACACATCATTTCATTGTAATATTGATCATTTTATGGTGAACCTGATATTTTTCTGGCAACATGAATAAGTAATTTCATATTAATTCCAATAATTTAATGTATATTAAAAAATAATGTAATGGTGATACAAAACATTTTATGGTGATACTATCATTTATTTATCAATTTTTTTGAATGGTGAATTAGATCAGACGGATCTTTTTATGGTAACCCAATTCTTTTAGTGGAAAAGTCACGAATCATTTCTCCATGTAAAATTTTTTGCTAGTTTGATCATTACATGGCGATATAAATCATTTTACGATGATGCAGATCTTTATATTAATAATTTTACGGTGATATTAACAATTTTATTTTAAATACGGATCCATTTTATGGATGTCTGGAATCATGGGACAGTAATGGGAAAAAAATTGAAGTGAACCCCTGAATGATAAATAAGCAAGAAATACTGCTTACCTTAATCAACCCCAGATTGACCAAAATGGAATTGTTGATCAGAGAAGTTTTGTCTGTATTTTGCGCCCACAAAAACAGATCTTTGTACAGGGTTTCGGAACATTTCAAAGAAGAATCCGCCACTTCGGGTTTTGTATTATTACTCAGACAAGAAACTTTCATTATAATTTTCACGTAGTCTTCGATGCAAATGTCCTTTTCTTTCTGAAAACACATAAAATCCGATGCCACTTGCTATTAAAACAAATCTATGGGCGATAAATCTGGTGAACTTGCAGGACAAAGACTCCAAACTGTGTCTGAAAAAAAATATGGAAAATACCTTTGCCTCTTTCGCTATCGCTTCTATCCTGTCGTTTCCCAATGCAATGAAATTACCAGCGCTGGGTGTTTCGAAAAATTCCGCCACAGTTACTTTTTGCGATACTGGAGTGACAATTGTTATCGATTCATTTTCTTGTTCACTCTCTTCTTCTTCAGATTCCGTGTTGCTATCCTCATTGTCCCCCGTGGAGTCTTCCTCTTCTGCACTGTCTTCGGACTCGTTATCTTCCAAGCTGCCCAACACGTGCAACTTACCTTAAAAATCACCAAAATTGTTGAAGCTCTACCAACAAGTCTAGTGAATGGCCACAAACTCACCTATCTCTTTCAACTTCTTCTTAATCTCCTCCTTTCCCGCTTCCCCAAACTGATTTCCGTCCAGAATCAAACTCTTCAATTTACCCTTATTTTTCATGGACTCCACTACCTCCAAACCCCCTTTTTTCCTAATCTCATTAAAGCCGAGCGACAACTCCTCCAAATTCGAATGCTCACTTCTCAGCGCGTCTGCTAGTAAAAGTGCCCCCTTGGTTTTCAACAGGCAATCCCCGAAGTTGATCTCTCTCAGGTTTTGAAGGTTAGGAAGTGCAGAGGCTATCGCAGCGGCTCCTTTGGCTGTGATCGTGTTGTCGTTTAGGTTCAGAACTTGGAGGTTCTTGTTATGGGTGAAAGCTTCGGATAGGGCAGATATTCCAGGGTGGTATATGCCATTTTGAGGCATCGCTATTTCTTCCAGTGTACCGATCATCTATAAAGAATTAGAGTTCTCTCCCTGTAATCTAATATAGATGTTTTTCTTACCTTGAAAACGGCAGCCAATGCTTTAGCCCCGTCATTTTCCAACCTATTTCTCCCAGCAATAAAAACCTTGAGAGCCAGAGGTTTGCCCTCTTTCTTACTGCAGTTAAAACAATCCGTAAGGGCAGACGCTAGGAGTTTTCCCCCTGTGATACCAAGCCCATTGTTATTCAACCTCAATTCTTCGAGAGCATAACACGTTGAGCTTTGAAGCAAAGCTGCTAGCCCCTGAACCCCAATGGGGCCAAATGCATTATCGCTGAGGTCGAGTTCTGTCAACCTTGCAGCGGCTGTTACCAAACCTTCGCCCAAATATTTCTAAAAAACCAAAAGAAATGAACAACAAATTACTTGAATTAATAATAATATACTTTATTGCCATAATATCAACAAAGGACATAGCACGTCAAAAAAGTTTACTCAGAACATTTCATTACAATCAAATGATCGACAGTTTGTTACCAATTAAATATACAAATTTGATATAACACGTAGCAATTTTCATTGCAGTGAATCAGACAAGTTATATCAAGACTCATCACCAACTGTCAAAACTGTAATAGTCTTTAGTTTTTAGGTTCTCTGTGACTAAGCGTCTGAATTTCTTCATGTTGTCAATGTTTTTTTTAATAGCGTTTGGAAGAGATTTGTATGATTTAATAACCCTGCAATTTGAAACACTAGTCCTAGACAGAGTGACTGTGGAAGGTAATTGACATATTCAAAAACCTTGGTTGACATTGGGAATAAAAACGTCTTCTAAAAATCTTAGATGTTTGCATTACATCAGAAAATACACAAATGCAACTTTTTTTCACATTTTTTTTTAGTAACTATCGGAGGATTTATAGAACTCAAAACTGCAAAGGAAAATCATTGTAAAAATAAAATAAAAACTTTTTAACAAAAAATTAAACCGACGAAATACAGAACTGAAAAGTAAAAAATAAAATAAACCTTCTTAGTCTCAGTAACTAAGCTCCTAAACTAATGTAAGTAACTAATTTTGAGTCGGCGCCAAACAAACAAGCAAATGAATTAGGTAAGGCGTAAAATGATGGCATCGAGTTGCGCGGTGACATTCTGATAATTTTTTTGAAGTAATTTAATGATGTTCGTTGATTGTTTGTTTGGCGTCGACTCAAAATTAGTTACTTACATTAGTCTAGGAGCTTAGTTACTGAGACTAAGAAGGTTTATTTAATTTTTTTCTTTTCAGTTCCGTATTTTGTCGGTTTAATTTTTTGTTAATAAGTTTTTATTTTTCAATTTTTTATGGCTAAAATATACTAATTACTACCTACTTGTTTTTTGATTACTTCCAAAATACTTACCCACCTTACTTCAACTATTACCAGTTAAATAATATGATTATCTACTTTTACTATTTGTTGTAATATAAATTATTTTTGTTGTTCTGGTTAGTTTATTTCATTACTTTGTATATCATTCCATCCTATCATAGAATATAATGGTTTTGACGGATGTGGAACAGAAATAATGTCAGTAGCGATCTGTCATTGTCAACTACGTATGTGTGTGCCAATGTTCATAAGTGAAAAATCAATTATCCCCTATTTTTCTACCCGTAAGGGTATATAATTCCACTCGAAATCTAAATATAAGGTATACCCTATCTATTAAAAAAAGAATCATCCAAATCGAAGAACCCAGTACAAAGTTATGCCTGATAGAATCGGTTAACGGACCAGAATTCAGAGGGTGAGTGATCAATATCCTTCATGTTGCTACCCTTAGGGGTGGATTTCATCTTTTCTAGTTAAAATCATTGAAAAGTTAGTTAAAAATAGAATAACAAAATTATCTGAAAAATATTCCATAATTTTTCCAAATCAGTACGGTTTTCAGAAAAAAAAATAACAGTGATGCCATTTTCTCTTTCCTTCAGGGAGTATACACAAATGTCAATAGTGGTGAAGCTGTTGCGGCAGTATTTTGTGATTTCTCAGAGGCATTTGACTGTGTCGATCACGAGATACTGTTAGCTAAGCTTCACCACTACGGCTTTCGAGGTGTAGTTAACGACTGGATGAAGTCTTATTTAACCTCGCTACCAAATAGTAAAAACCACTACCCTGTCAGATAGTGCACCTGTTATTTGTGGTATACCCCAAGGATCTATATTGGGCCCTACCCTTTTTTGTTATATATTAATGATCTGCTTAGCATAAACATATCAGGAAAATTCACAGTTTTTGCCGATGACACTACCATTTTATGGCAAGACAAAAATGCTAACTCTCTGCAAGAAAAAATCCTTACTGACATAAAATTAATAAAATAATGGTGTGATTCTAATCGTCTTATTTTGAATGTAACGAAAACCAACATTATATCTTTCAGGTGTGAACTAAGCAATATTAAATTGGATAATGGTTCTATCGAGAGCCGCGATAACACTAAATTTCTGGGAATATTCATCGACAATAAATTGAAATTTGAACAACATGTTTTCAATTCAAATAAGAAATCAGCCTCTGGATGTTTTGCTGTGAGACTTGTAACAAAAGAGCTTGGGTTCTCAGTAGCAAAAACAAGTTACTATGCCTAAGATACGGAATTCCATTTTGGGGAGTATACAATAACAATCTCTTACAAAGCACCATGATACTACAAAAACGGGCAATTAGATATTTATCTACAGCAAAGGCACGTGATCCCTGTAAACCATTATTTGTATCCCTTAAAATACATACTGTTTTCGCCATTTTCATCCTTGAAACAGTATGCTCAATTTAAAAACATCTGTATAATTGTAATACTACTCCTTCCCATTACTCTATTCGCAAGCATAACAGTATCAATTTACCAAGACCAAATTCGTCCTTAGTGATGATCTCTTTTATCTACAATGGTTGCAAGATTTACCAGATTATATAAGGGATATTACCTACAATGATCATTTCAAAAACGCTGTGCATTTATTACTATGTGATCGACCTTATTATAGCTTGGAAGAATTTTATTCTGACACTTTTTAACCCTTTAGTCTTCTACCTTTAATCTTATCAATTAATCTCATATACCAACATCATACTCATGTTGCTTTGTTCTTTTTAGTGTCATGACCGTGCTATATATAGATATAATTTTAGATTTATGCAAGTGCTTTGTCCATATGATTTTATTTTCTTCTTGAAGACAATAATTTATATTTGTTTTTATCTCTATCTCTCTAATCAAACTGTGATTGAATACTATTTACTATTTTATCTTTTTATATTGTCAGATGTGATTGTTTCTCGTTCATGGATCGATTTTATACATATACTTATTTATTGCATTGTTCATTATTGAAAATTGTAAACTATGCTTTGTCAATGAGAATCTTATTTCTTCAGACATTAAAGTACATATTGATTGATTGATATAACAGAAAAAGAATTGGTCCCAAGATAGATCCTTGTGGGATCCCTTGAGTTATAGGATTTCTATCAGACTGAACTGATATATTATTTTGTAAGAGATATTTACAATTTGGTATCTTCCAGACAGATATGATTTAATAAGATCATGTGCCTTTCCTCTGATTCCATTTACTTTCAGTCTGTCTAATAATATAAGTAGTATGATTTAGAGCTCCCTACTCTTTTTTTTGCATCAATATTCTCCAAGATTTCTGTTACTATATTATAAATTGCGAGTTCAGTTTCCTTGCCTAAACCCATATTGTTGTGGAGCAAGTGTTATTCAAATTTATGAATGTGATTAGTTGCTTGTATATTACTTTTTCAAAAACCTTCGAAGGTGAAGGCAAAATAGACAAAAATGTTCCAAATTGTTTTTCACTCATTTTTAGAGTTAGATATATGACTATCATTTATTGATCTTTTATATTCTGAGAGATACTTCCTGTGGGCACCCTTCTCTTGTTTATATTTGATGTAAACCTTAGCGCATCTAGTTTCAATATAAAGCTCGTATAGATCACAAACATAGGTGGAATATTTTTTTATTACAATGCTTATCCATTTGTTATTCCTTGAATATTATTTGCAATTTGAAAGTAGGAAGGCTATGTCAAAATGGTAATAAAAGGTGTTATAAAAGTTATTGTATTCACTATTGGAGTTTATTACACAGTGAACATCTTCCCATGATTCATTTGACAGTACTGTGATGAATCTTGATATGTTTGTCTCGGTAAAGAATCGTTTCTTAGAGTAAATATGCTTCTCGATATTGTGTTTCACTTCAAGAACTTGACTAAAATGGTCCGATATTGTGGTTTCATGAACTATGCACTCCGATTTATTTGATGGTATGTTTGTGAAGATGTTATCAATCATAGTTGAAGATGTCTTATTAATTCTAGTTGCTGAATTTACTCTTGGAGTTAGAACGTATTGAATGAAAATATGTGACATGATTTTTTGAATTGTATTAAAATACCTCACTATGACGTATTTGTAATGAAGTCCAGAACTTGAGCCATACTGTCTATAAAATAGTCAACGTTACCTATATATGCAAACTACGTGACATGTACTCAAGGTGGTTTTACAGCATGAGTATTCAGTATGACCTGACACTTACCAATGCTTTGGGGATTTCTGTTTTCATTCTTCCTGTGAACATGTCTTTCCATAACGCTCTCTTGAATTCAGGATGTCCCTCCAAGGCTTTGGCTATGGCCTTTGAAGCATCTACTCCCAGGGTGTTACCCTCGAGATTAAGATACTGGAGGTTGGAGCATTTCTGGATCTCTTCCACAACTTGTTTGGCTAGGGGAAAGAATCAATTCTCATATTGCAAATTTATAGTTGTGGCACCTACCATGATCCTCCGTGTCCAATTTGAGGGACTTGCCGGCAAAACTGACACCGCTGGGACTTACCCGGGTGTTTTCCAATGCTGCTGTGACCAAATCGAGATTGAATGAAGTCATTTCTTATAATTATTCTCTGTGCACAACTCTCGTGTTTGGCAGGTGTAAACAAAAAAGTCGTTGAGAGATTTGAAAACTACGGATTTTGGCTGGCAGTATTGTTGTTCTCGAAATATTCTAAATTCACCCTTATGTGTGATGTAGTTAGGATCTCCCTTCTCTTTGAACAATAAATTTGGTTAATTTCTTTCTTCTTTATAATTAAATTTAGAAGAAGATATTCAGAGTATTTTAAAATCAGACCTAATAAAAGAAGTAGATATAACATAGCCGCTCTTCCAATGATTACAAAATAGCCCCTTTGCCATGGCTGACATAAGAGTCCACTTCAAGTTGGTACCCCTGATTTTGAGTTGTTTGTACCTTTCTAATAAAAGGAATGAAACGAGATAAGAGATGTATTCACGATTTGACATAAAACGGTGTCAGAACTTGATTGCCGTTCAGAGTTCAGGGCAGGTTTTCCATTTTTCATTGATGTGCGAGTTTATTATTTATAAGCAGTAGACTGCTAGATATTCATAATATATCGTATTCAGGCTCACACATTTACAAGTAGCGAAATGTAGATTGAATGATGAATATAAATGAAAATGAATAATGGTCTAAAATTGAAGAGAGGCCAACTCTGATATGGGAGTCTAATGGCGGTGCCCTATAGGGTTCCATTTTGATCTCTGCATGTGGTATCTACATCTTTTATGAGGTCTGTGATTTGAAATCGCTTACAATACTAGAGTTGTTATTTGGCGCCCATGTATTCAAAACGTATTCGTCCTGTGATTCAAATACATCCATTCGGTGTTGAACTGATGACGTCATATATAAAATGATTCAAAACGTATTCATAGAGTTTTGAAACCAAGACGAACTCAGTTTCAAAACATAATTCGTTGTTTTGTGATTGTCATAATTCATAATAATACCCCAAATAGATCTTGGTAGTGGGACATTCCACTTTCCACTAATAATGGCGAGAGTTTAAAATTCATGAGATTGAACTAGGAAATTATATATTGACCATTGATTTGGAAACCTACAATGAATTACAAAGTTAGTTTATCAGAATATTGTCTACCGACTTTCTTACAGAAAATTTCTTGGGTTAGGTTCGATTATTGAATCGTATTCGAAATTATGCATTCTTGCGGTTCGTGATAATAATGACGTCATGTAGAATCGTATTCAAATGCAAGATTGAATACATCTTCACGCCAGAAAACAGCTTAAATGTCGGTATCCAGCGTCTCATTTTTGATTACTTGGAAGTTGAAATAGACATTTTCTTTTTTCTTTTCATCAGTACAGTTCTCAAAAATCACATTTCGTGAAAATAATTTCCCAAATCCCAAAGTTTTGTAGATATTTTTGAATTTTTAGAGGCCTTTTCATTCTACAAAATGTTTTGTGTGCATGCCTCAACTTCCGCCATGTTTTTCTATAGTTTTAATTGTATTATATTAAGGATAAAATGATGGCACAATCAAATTAATTAAAGTATATGCTATCGATAAAAAAAATAAGCAAAATAATGCTGTTATTATGGGATATGTCGCAGCGATACACGTAGTAAAACATTTTCGGAGAACTTTTATTATTTTATTAGTTTTCCAAATTCATCGAAAACTAATGAAATAAATAAAACAGAAACATTTAAAAATTTGTCCCAAGTGTGCTAAATTTGATTTGTGGGGTAAAAGATGCGGACGAGGTGATGGTCAATTCCAACTGATAGATCATGTTGAAAAAGATACATATATTTATTCACTTCACTTCATATAGGAGGAAGTAGTCCAACAACAGAACATCCTGATTCTATCAATTGTGTAAAAAAATAATCATTTCATCAGGTAGTTTTGATCCGTTTAATTGTTAATGTAATAGTTTGTGCTATAAACTCAAATGATGTTTTTTACAGATTTAAGTAGCAAAGACCTGTTTAGCTTTACCATTAATAATTTGTATCGTTTGATTATTCATCTTTACTTTTCTAGCTATTTATATATATATATATATATATATATATATATAATGAAAGGAATTTAATGGACATAGCCCTCAGAGAAAAGTGCTAACCGTAGACACGTGTTTCGGGCTCTCGGCCCTCATCAGTACGGTGGAGAAGTGCAAGGATGAACAACACTTGGTAGAAAACGACAAATCAACGGAGTCAACAAACAGAAGCCAGCTGCTCATTTGTGATTTCGGTCAGCAGACCCTGAATTCCAGGGCAACAACCAACGTCACCACGGAGGCAGCTATAGCTACCTGCGTGACATCCGAGTCCAGGAATATAAATATGAAAGAGAGTAATATCGAGGGGACTGTTAAAAACAAAATGGAAGGAATTTAATGGACATAGCCCTCCATTTTGTTTTTAACAGTCCCCTCGATATTACTCTCTTTCATATATATATATATATATATATATATATATATATATATATATATATATATATATATATATATATAAATATATATATATATTAATTCAAATCTAACATGTATGCCATTGTTGTCCTTGCCTTTCTACAAGTTCTGATTTTTATTTCCACCTCATGGGTGGCCATGGCATTTCAACCATCGTTGTAGTTGTATACAATCATGTACTTCAACTGTTGTATGTACTAATGAAGCACCCTAAATTAAGTTTTCATTCAATTGCAATAATAACCCGTGTTGTCCAGCCATATTTATTAAAAGTGTCCGAAATTTCCATATTACCCGCTTTTTTAACATGGCCGAAGCACTTGTTGTGAAAAGGCCTATTCAAATTCTATTGACCTTCATTTGAATAACTTTCCCCAAACACTAGCGCCAATTTTGATTGTTTCAAGAATATTGATTGACAATACTATTTCTTATAACCCAAACAAAAATTCAACCTCACTTTTAATGTGAGTTTAGGTAACAATTATTGAAAATACATGACAATAAAAATATTAATACAACATATAAACGAAGACAAAAGAAATTATAGTTGACAGCTCGAAGCAACTAGCGATAAAAGTTTGAACTATATGAAGTAACGATGCATACGTCCATCAGAGGCGCTAGGAATACGTTTTTAAATGTGATGAAAAAATTGGCGTTTCAATTTAGATTTAGGAAAACATCAAACATTTTTTGTCAATTTCAAAGTTTGTTGTTGAGCTTTCTAGGTGGTAATCTTTATGTACAAATTAAAATATTCTATAAGAGGAGCACATATGCGTGTTCCCTATCACGGGTTTGATGACAACACTGTTGATTTGGTAGGAAAATGAAACTGACTGCAGTAGATGCACGATCAGCACGATGTTCTCATGTCGTGAGCATGTGAGTCCTGTCCTGTCGTCGAAAAATAGACGTGTTTTTGGTTAGTTAGGGGTTAGGTCAGGGCTCAGGGCAGTCATTGGAGGATTGGATGACAATTAATTTTGGCAATAACAACTATAGTTGAAGTTTTTTTTTTCATTTTTGTCCAGTGAATCGAAAATTGGGTGATGTGATTTTCTGTGATTCATTACTGTTTATTTGATTGACACTAAATAATAAACCATGAAGAAGATTGTGATAAATAAGCAGTTAGTGCCTATGAAAGCACATTATTTCCTATGGAATGCAGGTAAATCCATTTATTGTAAAAACATGTGCTCCCAATTCTTAATCCAATTAGTAAATCAATTTTTCCAATAATTGAAAGACTTGAAAACATCTACCTAATTATAGAATATTTATCAATTACCTATACATTAAGCTCTGGTTTGGTACCATTTTAATAATAGTATAAACTGTGTTGAACATCTTACATCATATCATGATGCAATAAATAATTTCAATAGCAACAATATATAATAATTTGTTATCACTGAAAACTTCTCATAATCTTATCTAGATGAATACAAATCACGTCAAAGTTGTGTTCCAAAGCCTGATGATGTATTGATTGATTCATTACAGGAAAAATTGAAAAAAAGTGTCCCCCTTTGCTCTCTAATTTAATCTTCTCCAGATGTACCAGACACAAATTTCCGAGTTACCAATTCTTTCCCTTTCCCGCTTCCCTTTTATGCAACCTGTTAAAATTTCCGAAGTCCATGAAGCTATCTTGTCTCTGAAAAATCCTACGATATTCATGACCTCAGTAGCAGAATTATAAAAGCCACTATTGATACGGTTGTGGAGCCTCTAACTGAATTGATTAATCAAATTTTTGTGACAGTTAATTTTCCATATTTAACTTCTCCAAAATCATTCCTCTTTTCAAGAAAGGGAATAAGTCAGAAACTGAAAATTACCGACCTAAGTATTTCTATTATCTGTATCTTTTCAAAATTAATCGAAAATATCATTAAACAAAGATTGAATAATTCACAATTTGGCTTCTGAAAAAATTGTTCGACTACAAGTGCAACAATGAGGATGGTCAAGAAAACAGTTGAGGGACTTAAACGAGGTAACTATATGGGTATTATTCTCTGAGATCTATCTAAAGCTTTTGACTTGTCTTCTTCAAAAACTCAGTTACTATGGAATCAGGGGTATCACTCTCAAACTAAATGAATCCTATTTCCAAGCTGTATCATACAACAAACTGTCTAATTTTAGATATGTCAGATACTTATGGTTCCACAAGGTTCGGTTTTGGGTCCACTGTTGTTTATAATCTACATTAATGGTCTATCTTCTTTCTTGTCCCCATATGAAAGTGTCCTATTTGCAAATGACACCACATTAATTTATTCTCATGAGGAATATGATTCCCTAAATATTCTCTCGGATGAAATTGAAGAAAAAGCTGAACATTGGTTTATAGCTAAAAAATTCAAATTGAACAACAACAAATCACAGAATCTAATAGTCCCCACCACCAAGACACCCATCCTAGAGGATAGAAATGTGAAGCTCTAGGCTTCATTCTGGACGAGAAGTTTAATTGGACAGGTCACCTCAGGCAACTGAACTTAAAATTGCCTAGTTTCCCTTTCAGTATGCGGCAACTTAGGCATAGCATGAATATTACTACCCTCAGATCAGTATATTTTGCATTTTTTCCAATAACATCTTAATTATGGAATCATACTATGGGGCAACTCATCTATCTGCAGCTTCTAGTGTTTTCCGGCAGCAGAAAAAAGCGATTCAAATTTTGAGAAAAACTTAAGAATCTTTACTCTTCCTTCCATGTTTATTTGGAACACTTTAGTCGAAATTCACGAAAAATTTCCCACATTGAACAATCTGACATTCTACTACTACTGAGGGGCAAATAGGATAAGACTTCCCAGACATAGACAAAATAATGCATTAAACATAAACCTATATAACATTATTCCTGTAGTAGTCAGAGGATTCATTACTTTCAATTTCAAAAAATCAATCAAAACATTTTTACTTGAAAAAACCTTTTATTCTCTTGAGGAATATGTAGAAGGTGTAAAGCAAGGTGTGTGTACTTATACTCACTGCATCATAACTTGTATTTGACCTATGTTCATGATCATGTGTGTGATGTTAACATGTCTAGAATCATTAATGTAATATTTTATTTTATTTATACATATATTTTGTTTGTGTTCTACTAGGTACTTGTGTAACTTATGACTTGTCATAAATGTACTTTGCATACATAGGTATCAAGATTTAATAAATCTATCTATCTATTTGGTTCATAATATGGTACAGTTTTTATACAGTGCTTCCCAAAAGTCCCCTCCCCCCCCCTATTTTTTTTGGAACGATTATACATAAACAAGTGAAATTTGGAAACTGAATATTAAAGGTTGTAAACTTCCCTACTAGTGATGATAGATGACGAAATCGTCAAAGATGACGTCACAAGGCAATTGTGACCAATAATTTTAAATGGAACCCTACGGCAAGCGACACCTCTTTTAAAAGGTATCGAAAAAACCTATTCAATGATACTAATTTTGTTTGTGTTTATGGCAGTTTTAATGGCTCATTAGTAAATATTTAAATTTCAATTCCATTCAGTATGATATTAATTACAGATTTAAGAATCAGTATCTACTTAAAGAAATTGCTCAAAGTGACCTCCATTTACTTCCTGACAGTGAAATATCCTATTTTTAAACTCTTCTCGTACTTTTGCAAATGTGTCTGCAGAAACAGCCTCACATTCTGCAACAATACGTTGTTTTAAAACGTCAATATTGTCAGGTTCAGTGGCGTAAACCTTCGATTTAAGGTACCCCCACAGAAAAAAATCCAAAGGTGATCGAGCTGGACATTCCGTTGAACCTCGTCGTCCAATCCATCTACCACGATACTCCTCATCCAAATACCGTCTTACTGCACCGTAATAGTGTGGAGGAGCACCATCCTGTTGGAATGTTATTTCCAAATTCCCAAATTAATCTGGATTATCTTCCAAAATTTCAAGGATTAACGGTTCTATTGCGTTTTGCAACAGCTCCAGATAAACCTCACCAGTTAAATTAGTATTTGAAAAAAGAGGCCCAAGGATGTGGTTTCCCAGGATACCTGCCCAAACATTCACCTTCTGGGGAAATTGGGTATGTGTTTCACGAAACCGGTGAAGATTTTCGTCACTCCAATACCTCACATTCTGTGTATTTACATTTTCATTTAGATAGGAAGTACTTTCGTCACTAAAACAAATTGTTTTGACATAGTCTGGCAGTTGGTTAATTTTAGTTTCCATATTTTCACAAAATTCTAGTCTTCGGTCTGGGTTGTCGTCTGAGAGTTGATGAACCATTTTTAATTTGTATGGATGAAATTTGTTTTTTTTCAACACCCTGTGTATTGTACTTCGACTGACTTCACAGGTAGATGCAACGTGAGTTGTTGAAGAAGTAGGATTAACTATTACTTTTTTTTTTTTTATGTTCTGCTTCCCACGAAAAGGGATACCCTGTAATGTTCAGAGAACATCGTGGGAACCAAGGGAAAGAAGGTAGGAGTTGGTGTTCTTCTTAAATTTCTGGAGGTTGTATGCCTCGGGGAACACCTCCCTAGGCAATGAGTTCCAAAGCCTCGCTGTTAGTTAGATGAGCGAGTCTTTGGAAAGTGATGTTCTGCAGGTCTCCAAAGTGACCACGAAGGGGTGTGATGACTGAACTTCGAAGAGACTGCCAAAGCAGGAACGATTGTTGATATTTCAGAAGAGCATGCCCATGAAAATATCTATAAAATAGAGACAAATCGCCAACTTTTCTACGATTGTTCCAGACAAGTGGCGAGTTTGTAAGCGAGCATCACCGGCGAGACGAATTGCCCTTTTGGACAGAATCCAATAGCCTCAGGATATGTTTAGGTGCCGCTCAAATATGGGAACAGTATTCCAGGACAGGTCGGATCTGTGCCTTATAGATCATAAGCAGCTGAGTGGGGGTGAAATAGCTTCGGCACGAAACAAAAAACCAAGTTTTGGGGATGCACTTTTGGCAATGGACCTCACGTGATTTTCCCAGGAAAGGTTATTGCTGATAGTAATACCAAGCATCGATATGGATGACTTCAGTGGTATGGTTACTCCTGACAAAGTTATGTTAGGCACAGTGAGATCGGCTTTTTTCGAGAAAAGACATGCTTGTGTTTTGTTTGCATTGAATTCCACCAAGTTATTAGATCCCCACTCGAGAATTGTTGCTAAGTCCATATTTATATTATTAACATTTCTTCCTCGTTCATTTCTGGTTTCACGGGCTGATATAGGGGCCCTGGAAGAAAGCGGTATGGAGGGTACTATCATCGGCAAAGCTCTGTACTGGACATGAAGTTGCTTTCAACAGGTCGTTGATGTGAAGTAGAAATAGTGTTGGTGCGAGAATAGATCCTTGCGGAACACCAGCATTTATGAGTAGAGTGTCAGATGAAACTCCATCGACCACTACATGGAGAGACCTGTTTGAGAGAAAACTAGCAAGCAGAGAACACAGCTGAGGGGCAAGCCATAAGGCGGAAGCTTGGCGAGGGTCCCTGGTGCCAAACTCGATCGAATGCCTTGGAGATATCTAATGCCACAGCTAAAGTTTCTCCATACTTTTCAATAGATAGCTGCCATATATGTGAGGCGTGGCGAGCAGGTCACCAGTTGATCTCTGATGGCGGAAGCCATATTGCCTATCGTTGACAATTCCTGAGTCTTCCAGATATTTCATGAGCTCGATGTTGATGGCTTTTCCATGACCTTTGAAATAATAGATAGCAGTGCGATAGGTCTGTAGTTGCTAGGTAGGGCCTTTTGCCTTTTTAGGGACTGGCTGTACTCTTGCAATTTTCAATTGGACGGAAATACCCCAAATTGTAAGAGTGGTTGAACAACTTGCAAAGAACAGGTGTTAGTTCGGGGCACATTTCTTGAGAACAATCGGCGGGATTCCGTCAGATCCACAGGCTTTGTTGGTGTTGAGACCCAGCAAAATCTTTCTGATAGATCGTTGGCGAAAGGTGATCTCGGGCATGTGACTGTCAATAGGTGTAATGTTGGGGTTGTTTTCCGATGAATCCAGAGTGGAATTTCCAGCAAATAGGTGCGCAAAGATATTGGCTTTTTCCTGGGCAGTCATTGCTAGTGTTCCATCTTCTTTGGTTAGAGGAGGAAATGAGCTGGAAGTGAAGTTTCTTCCCACAGCTTTGGCAAAAGACCAAAATGAACGGGATCCGTTAGGACATTCAGCAAGTTTTGATCTTATTTTGGCATTGTGGGCATCTTTTGAGCATTCTATTGTCTCTTTGCCAGTATATCATTTTTTTTCTAATCAGAAATATGTGGTCTGCCAGATTGTTTCGCATCATTAATACTACCCGTTGTTTCAAACTTACGAAGAAGATCCCTTAAATAAGTCCTCGAAACGGGGCGATCGGGAAACCTCTCATTGAAAATGCGTTCTGCTGCATGAATATTTTGTCCAGTTTCACCAAGAATTAGGATCGCTGCTATTTTATCACCTAAAACACGTACCATTTACTTCTTGGAAGCACTTAAGCGTTGGCTCACAACAGTTTAACAAATTATTAAAATGTACAAAATATTAAAATTACCAAAAGCTGCTAAAACAGTTGAGCGTTCGATCAACAATACACAAATTATTAAATGTACAAAAACTTGGACAATTACAAAAACGTCGAATTAGGGAGACTAACAAAAACGGCAGCTTATTTGACAACTATCCAGAGGCAGAGCTTGAATTTGGAATTTTAGTATTAACTGATTTAATTCATCACAGCTTTGCGTTTTTTTAAAGCGAGTTGCCAAAACTGCCATAAACACAAACAAAATTAGTATCATTGAATAGGTTTTTTCGATACCTTTTAAAAGAGGTGTCGCTTGCCATAGGGTTCCATTTAAAATTATTGGTCACAATGGCCTTGTGACGTCATCTTTGACGATTTCGTCATCTATCATCACTAGTAGGGAAGTTTACAACCTTTAATATTCAGTTTCCAAATTTCACTTGTTTATGTATAATCATTCCAAAAATAAGAGGGGGGAGAAGCACTGTATGAATAACCTTCTTGGGGTCAGCATCACATTCGATTTTTCAATTTTAGGAAGGATATTTTTCCAAAAATTGTTATTTTAAGAAAATTATTCAACATATTCCAAAAATATTTTATTTGAATAATACTGTTGTTGAAAAAAGAATGGCAGAACATCGTCGTCATAAAAATAAGAGTGTTCTTTTATAATTTTTGAAAAATGCTATATTTTTCCATTGTTTTGTGTGTAAAAAGTGACCGATTTTTTCACTTATAAAAAGAAAACATGAATTTTTCAAAGCAAGACGATTTTTAGACGAAAAAAGAAATAAATACCGATCGATACCTTCGGTGCAATAAACATAATGTTTCAACAGTAAACCGTCAAATTGAAATTATTCACAATTAATTAGCGGCAAATTTTTAGCCCTTATAGTTTTTCCGCGGGTTTTATCAAAAGTTGTTGGAAAATCAGCAGAACATGAGGTCATCAAAAAAAAAAAAGTATTTTTCCAGAAGTTCTTGCATAATTGGTTAACTGCGAATTACCGACAAATCATAAGCCTGCTTTTTCCGTTTTTCATGAATTTAAGCAAAAGTTTTTCGGCACATGAATTTAGAGAATAAACAGTTTTTTTTTTTGTTCAACAACAATATCGATTTTTTTTATTTTTCCACAACTAATTAGCGGCAATTTAATAGCCCTTATAGATTTTTCGCCAGTTTTATTGAAAATTGGATCGTTTACTTCATGTGAACTTAACGAATCATCAGGTATTTAAAAAAAAGAGTAATTTTCTAAAAGTTATTGCATTATTTATCAACGGCAAATGAGATGAGACTTATAAGCATACTTTTTCCGTTACACCATCTGTATAGGAAAAATAACAATAGAGAAAAATGTTATTCTTTTACAACTAATGGACCGAACCTTTCCATCCAAAATGCAAATCTAAATTCTAAGTGCTAAGTTCATATGAACATAGAAGAACAACAGTTTTTTTGTTAAACAACAATAGCAACAAATTCAATTATTTCACGACTAATTAGCACCAAATTATTATTTTTTTTCCAAGGTACTGGTCCAGTGGTCCCATTTCTATCTTCCTACGCAAGACAACTGGGATTCTCAAGTGTCGTTGTGGGCTTCGTATACACCATTCTCCCAGTCAGCGGGATGTTGGCGAAGCCTCTATTCGGCTCAATATCCGACAGATTTCATTGCCAAAAATTGCTGTTCCTCATCGCCCAATTGCTCACGGCCGCCGCTTTCTTGTCAATTTTTTACTCCCCCAAAATCGAAATTGACAGACGAGCACACTTTTCCTGCTACGATAACACAGCTGCTTTTGACGCCAACACGTCTGAAACCCTGAACAATTGTAGCATTTCTCAACTGCAGGATGATAATACTTTGGATAAATGCAAGGTGAGTCAAGTCTAGACCTGTCAAAAATCAATGGTAGTTGAGATGTTTAATACTAGTTCTTTTTATACATTCACTTTTGCCTGTAAAATGTTCACAAAGCAAAACGTTTCATTAGCAATTTTTTGGTTCTATTATAGTTTTTATCAGTGTAGTAAGCAATTCTAAGGTAATAGAACTTTGTGGAAAAAACATTAAAAAACCATAATAATACCAATGTTGATAAGATAAATATCAAATGAGTGACTAATCAGTACGAGTTTACGAGCAATAAGTTTCATGAAAATATTGATCGTTTATATTTCGAACTATGTTAGAAATGATAAGGAGTCTAGAATAGAAAATTGTGTAGATTTTTTAAATTAAGTTGATAGTGAAACATATTACGCTTTTACAAATATATAAAAACAATAATTTTTGGAAATAAAACTTAATCTGAATGGCACATCCGAAATAACTTTTGCTGCTATCATAGAGGCATTTTACCATTCTCCAGTGTGAAGGTTGTAGCAGCTTTATTCAGCAAACAGTTTCTATGATTTGATTTTTTGTTCATGTTATTTAAAAAGGGTGGTTGGTTGGTTTCTTTACCTATTATAATCATGGGTTTTATTGTTGGTGCCTGTTGATTCATTGATCTTTCATAGTCTGAAGAAGTTGGATTTTTTTTATTCAATGCAAGAAATATCCATTAAAAACAATTTTAATAAACATATTGTTTGAAATTTTTTTACTTCTTTATGTCTTTGAGGCAAAGTGTATTAAAAACCCAATTTTCAACTGTTTAATTTTTTTAATTTTTTCCATTACTGGTGGATCTGACGTAAATATGACATAAAATTCACCATCACTAAATTTAGCTCGACACATATTTGAAGGTCAAAAAGAAGTCATCTTTTGCCGTTTTCTCAAATAAACGGATTCATAGATAAACGGGTGTGACTGCAGCAACGGTTTTTTTATCGTCATTTATAAAATTTGTTGATTTTCGAACTGAAAATAGCCATTGTTGGAACCCCCAAGTTACCCCAATAACTCACCCCTAACTAAAAGGTTGAAATAGTAATGGGATTAACAGATACTGGTAATGTTTTCATGCTAGTTCATTATTTGAACTTGTTCCACACGCTACATACAGTGGAATAATTTGTGTACCCAGGAACTACCCCTCAATTACCACTCTAGCACCCTAAAAAATAAAAAATTGTTAGAACAGTTGTTGGTGGAGGTTTTTCAAGAGGAGAGTATTTTGAGGCCTTTTTGTCGCTTCAAATAGCATGAAACAATTTGTGAACCCTTGATCTCCAACCTACCCCAATATTTCACCCTCCAATTGGAATATTTGCAAATAGAACAAATTATTCGTTGCTGGTGATTTTTTCATGCCAATACATCATAAGGAACTTGCTCCATATAGTGAAATAATTTTTGTGACCCAAAAACTACCCCATTATCTCACCCCCAAATTGGAATATTCGCAAATAGAACGAATTAATCGTTGGGGGCGATTTTTTCTTGCGAATACATTTTTAGGAACTTGCTAGAGACGCTCTATATGATGAAATAATTTGTGACCCAAAAACTACCCCAATATTTCACCTCCAAATTGAAATATTCGCAAATAGAACAAATTAATCGTTGCTGGTGATTGTTTCATGCCAATACATTATTAGAAACTTGCTCTATCTCTCCATACAGTGAAATAATTTGGGACCCAAAAACTACCCCAATATTTCACCCCCAAATTGAAATATTCGAAAATAGAACAAATTAGTCGTTGCTGGTGATTGTTTCATGCGAATATATCATAAGGAACCTGCTAGTCATGCTCCATATGATGAAATAATTTGTGAACCAAAAACTACCCCAATATTTAACCCCCCAATTGAAATATTCGCAAATAGAACAAATTCATCGTTGCTGGCGATTTTTTCATGCAAATACATTATAAGGAACCTGCTGGATATGCACCTGCTGGATATGGATGAAATAATTTGTGACCCAAAAACTACTCCAATATTTCACCCCCAAATTGAAATATTCGCAAATAGAACAAATTAATCATTGCTGGTGATTGTTTCATGCCAATACATTATTAGAAACTTGCTCTATTCTCTCCATACAGCGAAATAATTTGGGACCCAAAAACTACCCCAATATCTCACCCCCAAATTGAAATATTCGAAAATAGAATAAATTAGTCGTTGCTGGTGATAGTTTTCATGCGAATATAACATAAGGAACCTGCTAGACATGCTCCATATGATGAAATAATTTGTGAACCAAAAACTACCCCAATATTTCACCCTCAAATTGAAATATTCGAAAATAGAACAAATTAATCGTTGCTGATGATTGTTTTATGCTAATACATTTTTAGGAACTTGCTAGAGACGCTCTATATGATGAAATAATGTTTGACCCAAAAACTACCCCAATTCTCCCCTAAATTAAATTTAAAAAAAACTTGCTCTACACGCTTCATATAGTGAAATAATTTGTGACCCAAAAACTACCCTAACTACCTAACCTCCAAGCTAAAATAATGCGAAAATAATTAGAACAACCATTGCTGGAGGATTTCTGAAAAGTTTTGGGATCTCATCTCCTCGATATGACCGGTACCATGGAATAATTTGTGACCTCATAGCTACCCCAATATCTCACTTCCAAATTGAATATTTGCAAATAGAACAAATTAATCTTCCTCTACACGCTAATGAGAATTTGTTCTACACGCTTTATACACTGAAATAATTTGTTACCCATAAACGAATATTTCAATTTGGGGGTGAGACATTGGGGTAGTTTTTGGGTCACAAATTATTTCACTATATGGAGCAGGTAGAGCAAGTTCCTAATAATGTATTCGCATGAAAAAATCACCAGCAACGATCACTTTGTTCTATTTGCGAATATTTCAATTTGGGAGTGGAATATTGGGGTAGCTAGGTGGGGTATCTAGGGGTCATACATTATTTCATGCTATTTGACGTGTCAAGAAGGTCTTAAAATATACTCTTCTTTCGAAAAACCTCCATTAACAACTGTTCTAACCATTTCTAGGGGTGGTTGAGGGGTAGTTTCTGGATCACAAATTATTCCACTGTATATAGTGTATGGAGCAAGTTCAAAATAATGTACTAGCATAAAAAAATTAGCAGTATCTGTATATCACATCACTATCTCAACCCTTCAGTTAGGGGTGAGTTATTGGGGTAACTAGGGGTTCCCAAATCAGTTTGTGTCATCTAACGTGTCAAGAAGGTGCCAAATTATAGTAAGTCATCAAAACATTCCCAAAAATGGCCATTTTCAGTTCGAAAACCAACAAATTTTATAAATGATAAAAAAGGTTGCTGCTGTCGCATGCATCATACATAAACTTATTCAGGGGGTAGATGCAACCGCTTGTGATTTCAATTTCTATAAATATGTGTGTCTACATTCAAAAACCAAACCAGTCATAAAATTTCATATTTTTAGCTTCGGTAATGATGAATTAGTCAGGACATGAAACTTTTATATATTACATTTTTGGGTTCCTAAAAATAACTGGCACATTCAAAATTAACACCCCCCATTGAATATCCTTCAACGAGCCACTCTTTTCTGACAGGTTTGGACACAGCTTTCCCAAAATCTCTTTAACGACTCGTAAGATTCCACCATTTTCCAGATGCGCTGCCGTGTCAACACAAATATAGCGGACGTTCTCTGCAAGGAATGGAACTTAGAACCGTACTGTCCGACGGAGCCCCCCGATACCTTCACATTCACTGCCAATGTACCGAAATCCAAAATGATACTCATAGGCTCCGAGGTGATATTCTCCATTCCAAACGTGACTTTATCGGACGGCAGCGTATTTGAGCCTCGGTGCCCCGTCAATCGCAGTATTTCGACTTCGTGTCAAGTCGAGTGCGGGGACTACGATATAAACGATATCATTGGGGTGCCGGCGATCAAAGACAGCGAAGTTTATGGTTTACATCACTTCTGGACGTTTTTGATTCTCATGATGTTTGCTTGGATCGGGCAAGCTGTGGCGGTTAGTATCGGAGATGCTATTTGCTTCGAACTGTTAGGTAAGAGTGGGTTTTTTGTTTTTCATGGTCAGAGCTAGAAAATGCAGTCAGTAGAGGGAAAAACAATGGCAATATTACGGGTGTGAAGTTAGCCACATCCGCATGTACACCGCAAAAAGTGAAATGTCGATAATTTTCTTTTTCTGTTTTTTCACGTGGATTTTTATTCATCTAGGGGCGTGAATACAACAAGATTTCTAGTTTCAACTGAAGAGAGAAAATTTGTTCAGATTGATGAATAAGTTCAATTTGAGACGGTGCCACAAATGGCTTTGTACACCTTTCTGCTTGTCTTTTCTTCATCCCTGATGAGACGACAGGATTTCCCAGGCCGTCAAAGGGGGTGAAATGGGGGTTGATTTATTTTGAAAATTCGCAGAGGCCACAAATGACTGTACATCTTGAACAAGCAGAAAGGTGTACAAATTCATTTGTGGTCTCCGCGAATTTTCAAATTATATCAACCCCCATTTTGACGGCCTGGCAAATTCTGGCGTCTTATCACTGAGGAAGAAAAGACCAATAACATATTACAAGCAGAAAGGTGTACCGAGCCATTTGTTGCCTCCGCGAATTTTTAAATTATATCAACCCCCCTTTTCACCCCCTTTGCCGGCCTGGCAAATTCTGGCGTCTTCTCAGGGATGAAGAAAAGACCAATAATAACATATTACAAGCAGAAAGGTGAACAAAGCCATTTGTGTCTTCTGCGAATTTTCAAAATATATCAACCCCCATTTTCACCCCTTTGACGGCCTTGGCTAATTCTGGCGTCTTATTAGTGATGAAGAAAAAACCAATAACATATTACAAGCAGAAAGGTGTACAAAGTCATTTGTAGCCTCTGTGAATTTTTAAATTATATCAACCCCCCTTTTCTCCCCCTTTGCCGGCCTGGCAAATTCTGGCGTCTTCTCAATGATGAAAAAAAGACCAATAATAACATATTACAAGCCGAAAGGTGTATACGTCATTTGTGGCCTCTGCGAATTTTCAAAACATATCAACCCCATTTTCTACCCCTTTGACCGGCCTGGAAAATTCTGGCGTCTTATCAATGATGAAAAAAAGACCAATAACATATTACAAGCAGAAAGGTGTACAAAGTCATTTGCGGTCTCTGTGAATTTCTTAAAATAACTTCGTCATCATTCCACTGTCTCAAATCGAACTTATTCATCAGTCTGATCAAATGGTTACTCTTCAGTTGAAACTGGAAATCTCAATGTATTCACGCCCCTAAATGAATGAAAATTCATGTGAAAAAACGCAAAAGAGAAAAAATGAATCGATATTTTATTTTTGTCAGTGTAACTTCACACCCTTGCAATATTTCTAGAAGTTTACCGAAAGTTGTCAGGAAAAGTTATCAATCAACACGCTGAAAGCTGTTGTTGTGTTTTTAACTTATTCAGCACCAACCATTATCTGTTATTTATAAATATGCACATTATTACCCTGATATGAATTCATTAACCTATTATGACTATATTTAAGAATGCAAATAATATGCACTATCTTTAACCAGTAATCTATGTTTCAAGGTATTATCTATTTATTTTAATGAATATTGCTTTCAGCAGATATGTGAAAGAAAACTTTCATTTCATACCTAGCATTTTGGCAATAATATTTCGAATATGTTTTTTCTCTTGCTTTAATTTTTATTGTAACTGGTGATAAGTGTTTGGTAAATAAAGAAAAATACCATCAGAAATCATTAATTATTGGATTTTTACATCTAATTACCATAATTCATACCATGATATTTTTTTAAATACTTTATTCAGATGCATTCTTTACAGCAATGATTTACATTTTTTTTTTTAGTCGTTTTGCTATACATTTCAACAATACAAATCAATTATAGTACTAATGATAATAATTAGAAGAAAAAAAAGTTCAAATGTTTTTTCCCCCACACTCTTAAGTGAGTTACACACTTGTATTGTGTAGTGAGAAAAAAGAAAAAAAAACAAAACAGCATAATATGAAAACATATAGGAACAGAGTAAAAACATATTACAATAGGCAGTAATTGTGGGAATCAAAATTCAACAGTGCAGTTAACATGGCTGTAAGTTGGTCAATAATAATAAATATACAAATTTTTTATGTTTCTATAATTCTTAAGAAGTCCCTATAATTACTATAGATATAAGGTTTAATGGCTGAAGTGAATTTCTTGAGGTTAGCATATTTTCGAATGGCGAGAGGTAATAGATTATATGCTTTAGGTTGAATATATGTTACAAAACGGTGACTAATGTTCTTGTTGTTAAGTCGTGTAACGAGTAGTTGGTTCAACGTGCCGCGTGTATTGTATCCGTGATTGATTGTTTGCTGACAATTACAATACAATACTTTATTTATCACGTAAGCTGTTTTTACACAGATGCGAAACGTCAAGGCTAAAATACAATAATTACAAACATGATAACTCAGTTAAATTCCACTGGAAGCAGCTATTGCATTAAAAGTTATACAGTAAATTGGTTTTTTAGGAATATGAGTGCTTGAAAAAACTTAAATTTAACATTTTCAAACTTCTGAGGGCACTATATTTTTATCTTAGGAGATAGACCGGATAGGTATGGATATCAACGCCTTTTCGGAGCACTGGGCTGGGGAACGATATCAGCATTCACAGGCTATTTGATCGATGCTCTGAGCAATGGAAAGTCGCAGAAGGATTACACCTGCGCCTTTTACCTGTCGGCTTCGTTTCTCGTGTTGGATTTTCTGGCATCTTCAAGGTTACAGGTAAACCCTCACGTCTCCATCGATCGCACCGACTCTGAATCGATGATAATTTCAGTACACTCAAAAAAAAGTAGCCGCAAACATATTCCGCGACATCAGCCGTCTCCTGCTGAACGTCCGCATCAACATCTACCTCCTGTGGTGCATCTGCGTGGGCATGTGCACCGGCCTCATTTGGCAGTTCCTCTTCTGGCTGATCGAGGACCTGGCCGCGGAACAGGGCTGCGGAACCCAGAACTACGTCAAGACCTTGGAGGGAATCGTGCAAGCGATCCAGTGTCTGGCAGGCGAAGCCCCGTTCTTCTTCCTCTCGGGAAGGATCATAAAGAAGTTGGGACACGTGCACACCATGTCGCTGGTGTTGTTCGCGATCGGGGTTCGGTTCACGCTGTACTCCGTCATCTCGAATCCTTGGTATTTTCTGCCCATCGAGCTGTCGAACGGGCTCACTTTCGGGCTGTTCTTCGCTTGCATGGCGTCTTATGCCAGCATCATCGCCCCGTCTGGGACTGAAGCTACGATGCAGGTTAGTAAACATTGTTCTAATGTCCTATACTTGTCGATGCAGAAAATTATTCGTAACAATCATATTTCATTTATGTAATTTCCCGAATAGATTCAATACACATTATCTGCTTGAAAACTAAATATTGCTCCCTGATTGAATTCGGTTGTTTTTTTCACAGGGGTTGGTTGGTGCAGTGTTCGAGGGTATCGGGGTGTCGGCAGGGAGCTTCACTGCGGGATGGACTTATAAAAAATATGGAGGACCGCTGACGTTTCGATACTTTGGCTTCGGCGCCTTCATCGCAGGCATCGTTCATGTCGCTGTGCAGTTTTTAATATCGTTAAGAGGTAATGATGGTTTGACTAAAAAATAGTTTTTTAGGATTTTTTTTTTTTCAATATATTTTACACAGGCCTCTTTCTGATTGGAACTTTTTCCACCCGACTATAGCTCTTGACGTAGTGTAAACGATTATTTAGAATCGTGATGTACCGTTTATTATCGATTGGCCACTAACCAATTAACGTTCAGTTATTCTGCATGGAATACAAAAAATAATAACAAACACGGTTTTCTGAAACTTATTGCCCTGATGATGATATTATGGTATGGTGATAGCGTGGCAGTATGAATAAATTCTATTCTATTAAGGTTGTTTTGATATTTGTAAGACGAAGCTTCGTAGGCTATCAAAAGTGGCGACAGATGCGAAAAATAAGGATCAATAAAATATGAAATAAATACAATTGTTTTCTCACGAAAGTTTCTGATTCAACTGAACTCATCAGGCGAATAATTGATTCTGGAGTTTTTTGGGAGTTCTCAACACGATGACTGCCATTCCAAAATTTTTGTTTTCCCCAACAGGCCATTGACCAGCGGCTTGGCAGAGTGAAATTATTCGCTGTTTCCATGGTTTCCGAAAGATCGTGAGGGGAATGAGAAACTTTGACTGTGGAAAAAAATATTTCCGGGGCTTCAATCTCGAAATACTTCATACAAATCGATTGGAAATTCAGTTTTTATAAAATAGTGACGAAATGAAGATGAGTAATTCTCTAGTTTACTCTAGTGGATTGCTTACTTCCGACATGAAACTTGGACTTTAGCCATCGAAAAAAATATTTCCCGTTTTTGAATTGTACAATACTGTACATCAATCTAATTAAAAGCGGTAATCTACTAGTTTTCTCGTAAAAACCACTTCGAAAAATTGTTTTTCTATGAAATGGCGGTAGGTCTTTCTTTGGTTACTCCCGCCATATTTTCACGCAAATGGTACTTAAAGAAAAAAATATTATCGGAGCTTGTATCGTCTAAAGCTGTTTACCAATCGATTGGAAATTCAATTTTCTATAACGTAGTGAAGAAATGGAGATGGGAACTTCTCCAGTTTTCCCGAAAAAAAATCCAAAGTGGTATTGTGGTGATTTACTTGATTTGATATGAAAAGGAAATCCAAAATAATTTTCTATAATGCAATGGGTAGTTTTTTCGCAAATAAATCAACAGTGAATTTTTTTTCCTGTTTTTCAGAGTTTCACACCTAAAATACCTTTTTGGAATATCTAGAGATACACCCACATATTTTTTGTCATCTAGACAAATCTATAACTATATTCCTCTATATTTCCGAATGGGGATGATTTTATTTTTGATTGACTATTCTGAATTAATTATCATTAACAGAATGGCTGTCTCTCAACATATATGACACTGCTGAGAATTCAACCCTCTCATTGTTAGAATAATTAATTTTGACAAAATGATTCATTGCATACCCAGTCCCGATAAAATAATAGCTATAAAAAATTACCCATTACCGAAAACCACCACAAAATCAAAGGATTTTTTTTACTCCTTGGCTATTATCGGAGATTCATTAATAATGTTTCAAAAATTACAAAACCTTTGACGAAATGTATAAAGAAAGTCGCAAAAATTGAACATGATCAAGAATTCTTATCCTCCTTTGAAAATTGTAAAAATATTTCAATAAACGATCTTGCAGTATCCCGATTTCACGAGACCTTTTAACCTCACTACAGATGCCAGTAATGTAGCTGTGGGGGCAGTTTTGTCTCACTAACGCTCAATGAGTCAGAACCAAATTACTCAGTAATCGAAAAATAATTATGCTGGTTTTTAGTCCATAAGTAAATCATGGGGTTTATCTTAATTGCTGAGTAAAGCATACCATTTCAAAGGAAATTATCCAAACCAAACTTGGGATCTTTTATTGCTCTTTAAAGCACCATTTTTATGTTTTGGACATGTTGAAAATGCTTGCCAAAACTAAATATTGATAATATTAATAATATGAATGGAACCTGCTCTAATGAATCATTAATTTTTTTCTGATAGGTCGAAAACAAAATTCATTGAAAGTTCTCAATTTCAAATATCTCGAAAATAACTGAAAATATCATGGATAATTTTTTTTTCTCGCAAATATCTTCAAATCTTATTTCATTTCATGTTCCCTATATACAAACCTCCATTGAATTTTTTCTAGATTCAATAATAAAGGAAATATTCTGAAAAGTTATAATTAAAGTGAAAGTTTGACTGCACTAAAATTGCGGGAAAAAAAAGATTGTTATATCAGAAGATACAAAATTTCAAATGTCTCAAAATTTTTTGGAAATAGCTGAAAATATCATGGGAACAAAGTTATTTCTTTTGTTTGCTTCCTACATAAATCATATTTGTTTTTCTAAATTCAAAAATAATTTGGTAACGGTATCTATAACTTTTTTTTAAACCACTGAAGATGTAAAGAGGTCATTTTTCTTTTTATGTTCTCTAAAAACAACCTTCAACAACCAAAAATGAAAATACAATAGTAAGGAAAAAATTTCGACAAATTCCAATTGAAGTGAAAGTAAGACCGTACTAAATATTGTGAAAATTGACCATATTCTCAGAAGATAAACTACTGAAAATGACAGGGAAACAAAATTATTCCTATTGTTTCTTCCTACAAAAATGAGGTTTTTTTTAACAAAAGTACAAAGAATAATTTGAAAAAAAAAATTAAAAAGTTATCTCAAATAACCCCATTGGACTTATCCAAAAATGAAAAATTGACTGTTCTACCAGAAGATAATAATAATTGGAATTTCAAATATCTCGAAAATGATTGACAATAGCTGAAAATGTCAGCTCTTGTTTTTTCCCACATAAATCATATTTTTTTGAACAAAAGTACAGAAATAATTTCATTAAACAGTTTTTCTTTAATACTTATTAAAAAATCTTTTTTTTTTAAACCACTGAAAATATATTTTTTTTTAATGTTTTTTACAAAAACATTAATAAAAAAATCCAAATCCAATCACAAGGAAAATATTTCGAATTCCAATTCAATGTGAAAGCTTCACCAAATATCAGGAAAAAAGTTTTACCATACTCAGAAAATGTGATAATTTTAATATCTTAAAAATTACTGAAAATATCGTGGGAACAAAATTATTTCTATTGTTTTTTCGTACAAAAATATTTTTTTTTAATACAGAAGTACAGAGAATGATTTGAAAATATAAAAAATGTGATATCAAAAAACCTAATTGAAGCTGTATATAATATTTCTCTTCAATAATGAATGAGAAAAAAGCCATCATTGTTTTTTTTTATTTCCCAAAAACCACTGCATGTATGAAATAATGTAAAGAGCTCATTTTTCCCACACACATGCTCTACAGGTTTTTTCTCCAAATATATTAGAAGGGAAATATTTCGGGAAAATGTAATGAAAGTGACATTTTGAGCAAACTAAAAGAACTGTTGAAATTATCTATAATGTAATCGATTGACATTGAGAAATCTATAGATGCTGTCTAGATTGTTTATCCTCAATTATAAAAAAAATTGAATTCGGGGATTATATATCACATAGTATCATACAATAAGAAACAAAACATTAATACACTACATTCTAAAAATCCTCTTCTTGAAACTTTAAGCATGTTAAGTGCTGTATGAATCAATATAATTCCCGAATAGAATACATTTCCATAAACTAACTGAGGAATTATTTCAATCACCAATCATTTATTCTTCACAGAGTGCTACAAGCAGTTTGCAGATAGATCGAGAGATAATAACATTGAGACATCTCCGTTAATCAACATCAACCAAAAGCTATACTGTACAAATAATACTACTTAATTAGCCACAATCAATAAACGAAAAATGGTGTTCGAAGTTCTTGTGATTCATTTAAAAGGGCAAAGGTTAAGTGGGACCCGGGTTCAAATTCAACCAAGTAGTTAATTATTAATTGAAAGAATTTATCTGTACAGCACAGGGTAATTCAAAAAGTTTGGTGTATAACTCAAATATTCAAAATTATTTACACAAATTTATACTTGAATTCAACAGAACTGGTAAGAAAGAAAACAAAAATGTAGTTTATTGGATTTTGCACAATTTTTTGTAAATATCCTTTTATTGTCATTAAACTGAACAGAAAACAAATTAAAGTCCACAGTATGATGCAAAATATCGGACATAGTCCAACTCCGTATGAAATTTTCAATATTTTTGAAAAGCAAAATTCATGTTTTGAGGAAATAGTTCATAAATACAAAATTACTTCAATTAATGCTTCTTGGCTAAATTTACATAAAATGTGAAATTTTCTTTATGTTGCTGAAAATTGATAGTCTTACTTTTTATAATCTTTAATACTTCCGGAAAGATATATTGAACACTGAAAGAACACTGGGTTTGATACTTATGGAAAATCGTTTTCCAATAAAAATCCCTTATTCAAGATGATATTGATTCAAATGCGCTAAGAAAAAAAAAGGTTAGTTGTGTCATGTCGCTCCTCAAATGTATCTTATATAATAACCAAAAGCTTAGCTTTGAAAATATATTTTCAATTACATTCAATGAGGTCTTTTTAGTCATTTGCCAGCAAAATTCCACGCCTAAAAATCGTAATTTGCTCCTCAAACTTTCCATATCCCAATTTTCGACAAATCGTGTCATGAATGACAATATTTGCTCAAATATCATAATCTGCACCCTCAAAAGCACCCAGATACAGATTTTCAACGAAATCAGGCCAAAAATCACAAAAAGAGTACGCCATTTTGGGGCTGCCATCTTGAATTTTCATTTGATAGAATTTATTGTTTTTTCAACAATGTACGCTTACCAAATTTCAAGTCTAGTGAATCTTTTGGAAGTGAGGAAAATTTCCCCCATTTTGAGCCGCCATATTGAATTTTGATGTCATTAAACTGTTGAAATGAATTGTTCTACGAACCACGTACACATGGCAAATTTCAGGTCAAGTAAACATTTGGAAGTTTGTGCAATGTGTATTGAAAAATTTCCTGACCGTTGCAAAAGCAAAGTTTCAGCTATTTTAGTGCCGCCATCTTGAAGTTTCATGAAATAGAACTGTGGAAATGTATTTTTTTGCAATTAATACAAATATCAGTCAAATCGATTGAATATTTAGAAATATGTGTTGAAAAATTGGTTATCGACGTACAAGCAAAGTGTCCGCCATTTTGGGCCCGCCATCTTTAATTCTCATCAAATAAAACTGTTGAAATGTATTGTTTCGAGATACGTATACTTACACAAGATAAAATTCAAATCGATTAAATATTTGGAAATACGTGAAATGTGTTGAAAAAATTCGTTACCGACTTGCAAGCGAAGTTTTCGCCATTTCGGAGCTGCCATCTTGAATTTGCAAATATGAAACGTTCAATTGTTTGGGGCCGATTTCAAATCGTGAATATTGGAAAGTTTGTGAGAGTTTTGCTTTGAAAAATTTCATTACCGTCGCAAAAGCTAAGATTCCGCCATACTTGCCATATTGAATTTTTATCGCATAAAAATTCGTTACCAACGTACAAGCGATGTGTCCGCCATTTTGGGACCGTCATCTTTAATTCTCATCAAATAAAACTGTTGAAATGTATTGTTTCGAGATACGTATACTTACACAAGATAAAATTCTGAGACGGAGATTGTGAATTTTTTGTCAAAATTTATAAATTCAAGATGGCGGCTCCAAAATGGTGGAGGAATCTTGTGATTATGGTCCGATTCTATTCAAAATTTGTATGTGGGGGTTTTCGGAGTCAGAGATTATGCATTTTTTGTCAAAATTTATGAAATTAAAATGGCGGCTCATGGAATTTTGTTAGAGAAAAAAACAAAATTGCGCTCCAAGATGGTGGAGTAGATTTAAGTTTATAGTCCGATTCGATTCAAAATTGGTATGTGGGGGTTTTCAGCGTCGGAGATTATGAATTTTTCTTCAAAGTTCATAAAATCAAAATGGTGGCTCCAAGATGGCCGATGATCTCTGTGTTTATGGTCCGATTCTATTCAAAATTGATATGAGGAGGTTTTCGGGGTCGGAGATTACGAATTTTTTATCAAAATTCACAAATTCAAGATGGCGGACGAGTTTTGTAATTATGGCCCGATTCGATTCAAAATTGGTATGTCGGGGTTTTTGGGGTGGGAGATTCTGAATTTAATCGAAGATTATTGATTGTCAGTTGAAATTCATAATTGAAGATCCAAGATGGCAAATGAGTTAATCTTTAGATGGTCTCCTCATTGAAGGACTAGATAGCGCAGAACTTACAGGAAAAAAGCGTCATAATAACGATGCTTTAACAAAAATGCATAGATTAAGGCGTACTCAAGTACTAAAAAGCACAAAATAAAATAATTAATAAAAAACCTTTTCAAAGACAAGCTTTTATTCAAATGCACTAAAAAGTTCAAAATAATTTGGATTTGTGACGTAGGTTATTCCGTGAGTTATAGATTCAAAAGCTCGTCGCTTTTGTATTTGAACTGAAAACTTTTCGCGACAAGCTTTTGAATCTATAACTCACGGTATAACCCACGTCACACATCCAAAGCAATTATTTTTCACTTTTTAGTGCGTTTCAATAAAAGCTTGTCTTTAAAAAATGGTGTTTCATTAATTATTTTATTTAGTTGTGATGTGGCCAACCCTATGTAATAAAAACAACCACCACCATTTCATTTATTGAAATAAAGTTAACACATTAACAGCTTGATCAAAATTCAAAGCAAAAATAGCTGGATGCTATATTTTCAACAAAACAAATTAAGATACTAATTTTTTCCAGTTGATGAACCTAATTTCCATAGAATTCGACAAAACAGCTAAAGTAATTTCAGAATATATCTCCTCCATTGACCAAAAAGAATTCAGTACCTCACTTTAGTCAATATTGTTTTTTGGTGTACCTTCCCGAACAATATCCTTCAGTTTTTTCATCCTACACTTTTTATATTCCTTTTTTTTTTACTTTTTTGCACACAGGTGATTATCATGGTTTTCTTCATCTCTCACAGGTCTGAAAAAAATTGATATTAAAGTAGTGAAGGTAAATAATTTAGACTGCCCAGAACATACATTGTTTTTTTACTTACTTTTTGATTAACTGAATCCCAAGTTGTCCGCATTTTAAGTTCCGTTCTTTCTCAATTCTGGAATCCATTCAGTTGTCGAGTAGCTCAAACTGTCTTTCTGGAATAAACTCTTTTTCTGCTTGAATGTCTCTGGTAACGACTCACTGAAGACTACAAAACATGTTTTCGGATATTATTGAAATGAATATTGCATGCACAAATTAAAAAGACATTATATGCAGGTCATTAATTTTCGTTTAAGAATGGAACACATTGTTTCCAAACATGATCTGAAATCACGCGACATGAATATTTTGGTGGATTGTGATATCATAATCCTAGGTATGCAATCATTATGTGATAAACACTAAATGTATGTAAATAGACCTTATCATTAGGAGTTAATTGTTCTTTAGGCCTTATCAGCTGAATAAATGTATTCACCTATACCATTGAGATTAAGAGTTTAAAACTAAGCTTGATAAATAAAGAAAGACAGATTTTTTATCTTTCTGTCAACAAAATAATTGCATTGTTGGTCTTAAGGAGTCTGAGTATTTGAATATATGATAAGATAAATTAAAATGTTGCATTTTAAGTCTCTGCATTATAAAGTAAATAAATACACTAAACTTAATCTGCCTCAGCAAATAAGTACTCTTTGCCTACTCCATGGGTGTAATCATTTAGGAAAGGCCCCGGATGATTTCGTACCCAGGCTTTAATCTGCCTACTCCTCAGGTGTAATCAGTCAAGAATGAAAGGGAGTCATTATACTCCCTAGGTGTAGTCACCCAGGAAAGACAGAGAGTGATTTCTTACTTCGAGATAGATTCAACAAGACATATATCATGATTGGATTTTTTTTATTCATATATTTTCGTAGCTGATTGAATGTTGGGATTAGTCCCCGGATTTTTTTATATAGATTAGTTTTGTGATTGTAACATTTAAGATTTTTATCCACTGTGATCCCTCATGGATTCTTCAGTTGTTGTTTTATTAATGTTTAGAGACAACTGATGATAATCAAACCAGTTTTTTACTTCATAAATACCAAGTTCGGCCTTCTCTTTAGCAATAACCCAGGTGGCGTCGTTGAAATGGAGAACGGTTTCATCGGTAATGATATAACAGTACCATTTGTAGTAGATAGTAATAGGGAGTTCAAATGAGTTATAAATAGTAGGGGTCCAAGTACTGTTCCTTGCGGAACACTGATTTTTATAATTTGGGGAATAGAATAGAATTTTATTGGTGTTTTTGAATATTTCTTTCATTACACACGTCAAGTTTGGAACATGTCCGTAGTTAAAATAACATATAGGGTTATTGTGAACATAACAAATAAAAAATAAAACATATATACATACACAGCAAATTATGGTTTACACAACAGATTATCGTTTAAAATATGTTTGAGTATGGTGTAAAATATCTTCTCATGGTAATATTGTGAACATAACAATTAAAATCAACATGTATGCACACATAACAAATTATGTTTGAAATGGGTTTGAGGTAGAAAGATGGGTGTTTTCATTTATCGTGGTGTTTACGGAATATTATATTCTGTTAGATCACTTGACAAAAATTCATCTACCAAGTAAAAGCTATGTTCCAATAGGAGGTGTTTGATGGGCTTGTTTGAATTCATGGTAGCTGAGTTTTTTGAACGATTCAGGCACTTTATTGTATATATTTAAATTGATTGAATTTTTTAATGATGTTTCGAGACGAAGTCTGGGATTGATGAGCTGAGAGCTAGTTCTGGTGGGATATTTATGCAGATCTTCGTGTTTGGTATGGCAATGAATATGTTAGTGTATTTCAATCAAACAGAAATATACATAAAGTGCAGGAAGTGTTAGAATTTCTAATATCCTGAATAAGGGTTTGCACGAGTCTCTGTAATCTGCTTTGGCAATAACCCGGACTGCTTTTTTTTTGCTGAATGTAGGCACGATTTGCATGGATAGAGTTACCCCATAAAATTACGCCATAACTTAAGTGAGAGTGGAATAGAGAAAAGTATGACATTCTCAGGACTTCTTCGTCCACAGTGTTTCGCAGCCGTCTAAGGACGAAGGTTTGACTTGCCAACTTTTTGCATAGTAAACCAATGTGTTCATCCCATTTTAGTTTGCTGTCTAGGGTGATGCCCAACAGCTTAACTGGTACGTCTGAGGCAAAGTGGGTGTTGGAAGAAAATGTAATTGATTGAGTTTTTGTGTCGTTTTGAATCAGGTTGTTAGGGGTGAGCCACTCACTGATTTTGTTAGATGCTTCGACGTCCTTCTGGTGAAGTTCTGTCGGGTTCAAGGCGGAATTGTAGAAAGTAATGTCATCAGCGAACAAGATACACTCTGCTGGATTGATGTGGTAGAATATGTCATTTATAAATATTATGAACAGGAGTGGCCCAAGGACTGATCCTTGGGGCACTCCTGATGATATCGGTTTACACTCTGACGTCTTGTTGTTGTATGTAACGTATTGAGTTCTCCCACATATTTATGACTCGAAAAAAGAGTAAGCTTTCCCTCTTATGCCATATAGTTCAAGCTTGTCAAGTAAGCCTCGATGTGGGACGCAGTCGAAGGCCTTGCTGAGGTCACATAGGGTTACTGCAGTAGGTTGTCCATTTTCAAAGCCCTCAACTATGTCCGTCACCAGTTTACGAACTGCTTGTATTGTGGAGCGGTTTTTCCTGAATCCAAATTGTTGGTCGTTCATGAAATTATTATATTCAAAGTACGATGACAACCTCGTTTTAATAACGACTTCAAAAATCTTACCAATAATTGGGATTATCGAGATCGGACGGTGATTTTCTGGTAGGTCAATATTGCCTTTTTTAAAGATCGGTATTAATTTGCTTTTTTTAAAAACATCTGGAAAATCCCCCTCACAAAAGCATAAATTGAATAACTCTGTGAGTGGGTCAGAAAGTATCTCTTTTATGTTCTTGATAATTGAACTGTTCATATTATGAAAGTCATAGCAGTTGGTGTTTTTTAGGGAGGTTATGGCGTCAATTACCTCGTCTTTGCAGACGGGAAAAAAGAAAAATGAATTTTTATTGCTTGGTAGTGTTTTTAGGAAAGAATTTGCTTCTTTATCAGTTGCCATCAGGCGTTCTGTTATCAAATCGGCTGCAGATGAGAAGTAATTGATGAATTGGTCCGCTGTTAATTCACATTCTGAAAAATTTGATTTTGAATCTTTGTTCCATTCAAAATTTATTAGTTTCCATGCATTTCTGCATCTGTTCTCAGAGTTTTGAATGTAGTTAGTGTACGCTATTTTTTTGGACTCATTTAGAGCAGTGATATATTCACGTTTGTACATTTTGTATATGTTTTTGTTCATGTCACTATTAGAGGCTTCACTGATAATTTTCAATGATGTTAGGGTATTTCTCATTTCTTTTAATCGGTGGTTAAAAAAGTTAACGGGGTGTGGAGAGCGGTCTCCTGGTTGGGCTTTCAATGGAAAATGATTATCAACGTAAAAGTTCAGAGTAGCCATCAGTGTTTCTGATAACAGCTCTACGTCATTAGATTGTTTGAAGATATCCCAATTATGGGCAGAAATGTCTTTTATGAATGACTCAATTTTGTGGGGAGTCAACTTCCTCCTCATGATTACCTTAGGTTTTTGACAAAGTGGTTCATTGATCAGAATATATTGTGCTCGATGGTCAGATAGACAGGTTTCTATGACACCCGATTCATAGGATTACTGTGTTCATTTCTAATTTTGACTTTTTGTAATCTATTTTTTCACAAGCTTTTATTTAGTTTCACCTGTCACCGGGACAGGTGAAACTAAATAAAAGCTGTCTGTCTGTAATCAAATCTTGCAAGTTAAATTTGACCCACTTCTAGTTGCCCGATTAACGTGAAATTTGGCAGGTGTTCATAGTTCCCGTGACAATGAAATATGGAATTTTTGTTAGAGTAAAAACAAAATGGCGGCACTAAGATGGCGGACGATATTTGTGTTTATGGTCCGATTCGACTCAAAATTAGTATATTTCCGGTTTTCGGGGTCGACGATTATTTTTGTCAAAATTCATGAAATAAAAATGGCGGCTCCAAGATGGCCGACGATCTCTGTGATTATGATCCGATTCTATTCAAAATTGGTGTGTGGGGGTTTTCGGGGTCGGAAATTATGAATTTTTATTCAAAATTTACAAATTCAAGATGGCGGACGAGTTTTGTAATTATGGTCAGATTCGATTCAAAATTGTTGTGTGGGGGTTTTCGGGGTCGAAAATTATGAATTGTTTTTCAAAATTCATGAAATTAAAATGGCGGCCCCAAGATGGCGACGATCTCTGTGATTATGGTCCGATTCTATTCAAAATTGGTGTGTGGAGGTTTTCGGGGTCGAGATATGAATTTTTTTCAAAATTCACAAAATTTAAGATGGCGGCCCCAATATGGCGGACGAGTTTTGTAATTATAGTCAAATTCGATTCAAAATTGTTATGTGGGAGTGCTCGGGGTCGAAAATTATGAATTGTTTGTCAAAATTCATAAAATCAAAATGGCGGCTCCAAGATGGCAGACGATCTCTGTGATTATGGTCCTATTCTATTCAAAATTGGTGTGTGGGGGTTTTCTGAGACGGACTTTGTGAATGTTTTGTCAAAATTTAGAAATTCAAGATGGCGGCTCCAAAATGGTGGTGGAATTTTGTGATTATGGTCCGATTTCATTCAAAATTTGTATGTGGGGGCTTTCGGGGTCGGAGATTATGAATTTTTATTCAAAATTCACAAATTCAAGATGGCGGACGAGTTTTGTAATTATGGTCAGATTCGATTCAAAATTGTTATGTGGGGGTTTTTGGGGTCGAAAATTATGAATTGTTTGTCAAAATTCATAAATTCAAGATGGCGGCTACAAATGGTGGACAAGTTTTGTAATAATGGACTGTTTCTATTCAAAATTGGTATTTCGGGGTTTTTGGGTTCTTGATTATGAATTTATTCGAAGATTATTGATTTTTTGTCAGAATTTATAAATTGAAGATGGCAGCTCCTTATTGAAGAACTAGATAGCTCAGAACTTACAGGAAAAAGGCCTCATAATGACGATGCATAGATTAATACGTACTTACTAAAAATCACAAAATAAAATAATTAATAAAAAAAGCTTTTTAAAGACAAGCTTTTATTGAAATGCGCTAAAAATTAAAAAAAATAGCTTTGGATGTGCGATGTAGGTTATTTCGTATAGATTCAGAAGCTTGTTGCGCAAAGTTTTCAGTTCAAATACAGAAGCGACAAGCTTTTGAATCTATACCTCACGGAATTTGTTTTTTAAAAGGTTTTTTATGAAAAAAAAATTATTTACCTACGCCAAGAACCATTATATTGCAAAAATCTCCAATCCATTTTATCTGCCGAAGGTTTAATCGGATATGTAATAAAGTTGACTTATTCTCAACACCTATAGCAACGTTAAAAAAATATACAAAAAATCTTATTTCCATTAGTCGAGGTTCATCTAGCTATAATAAGCTATATTAAATTATGTATTCTTGTTATATTTCTTCTTATATGATTTTTATAGTTTTCCAATTCTTTTTAATAATTTTTTATATTTATTGCTTATTTAATAATAATTACCGCTATTATAACTTTTGGAAAATATTAAATGTAACATTATTTCATTTTATTCGCAGTTACTTGAAACCATTATGATTGAGCTGTCCTGTAAGTCGGCCTAGTGCCTGTTTGGACACTGAACGTTTTTTTCATCAAATCTTTCAATTGATCCTGTTCATTTTCAGATTCCAAGCAGCAATATTCTCCACCCAAAGCCGCCATGGAGAAAATCCATTTCGAGGATCAGCAAGAATTGACCTATGTGGATTCTTGACGAAGAAGAAACATAGTTAATACAAATTGAATAGAACATTAGAAAATTTTGCGATCTATGATAGCGGTCAAGTCAAGGAAAGGTGCGAAAACACCATAAAATAAGAAGTCAATGTGTTGGCAATATAAAAGAGGTAGGAATTTTTCTTTAGAAAAGCACAGGATTTTTCGAAGTGTGTTTCTATCTTCCATACAGTTTCCCAAAAAGTTGCAACCCAAAAAACTTGTTAAACATTGAATTTGGGATTCAATCATTTAAGTGATAGTCTGGGGATAGTGAACAATTTTTTTTTTCAAGTTTCAAGCTGTTTCAACCAAGGATATTCAATTTAGACCAATGAGTGATTTGTTTTTTTAACACATTTTTTTTACTTATAGCTATTTATATTGCAGTACCCTAAGGATGATTTTATAAAAATCGAAACGTCAACAGTAGATCAATAGTGGTTTCAGTTACTTCCAATTTACTGTAATCAGTAGTCAGGTGAAAATACATAATTCAGTCTGAATATTTTTGCTGTTTTTTTTATGAATATCGCGATTTGAATTATTAGAATAATGTTTTCTTCAAATCTTTGAAAATAGTTTGTCTGCCTTTTATGGTTATTTCATTGGCTGATTCGAATCAGGCTCGAAGGACCAATCTTTTTTATATGCACAAAGGTAGTTTTCTTATACAAAAAATAATTAATGCAAACCCTTTTTAAAGACAAGCTTTTATTTAAATGCACTAAAATGTCAAAATAATTGCTTTGTTCTGAGGTATCTAGACCTTCAATGAGGAGTCCATCTAAAGATTAACTCCGCCATCTTGGAGTTGCCATCTTCAGTTCATGAATTTTAACTGAAAATTAATAATATTCGACTAAATTCATAATCTCCTACTCCAAAAACCCCGACATACCAATTTTGAATCGAATCGGGCCATAATTACAAAACTCGTGCGCCATCTTGAATTTGTGAATTTTGATAAAAAGTTCATAATCTCCGACCCTGAAAAACCCCATATACCAATTTTGAATAGAATCGGACCATAAAACTAAATCTCGTCCGCCATCTTGGAGAGCCATTTTGTTTTTTTCTATTACAAACATTCCATGAGCCGCCATTTCAGTTTCATAAATTTTGACAAAAAATTCATAATCTCCGACTCAGAAAACCCCGACATACCAATTTTGAATCGAATCGGGCCAATTACAAAACTCGTCGCATCTTGAATTTGTGAATTTTGATAAAAAATTCATAATCTCCGACCCCAAAAACCCCACATACCAATTTTGAATAGAATCTGACCATAAACACAGAGATCATCGCCATCTTAGAGCCGCCATTTTGATTTTATGAATTTTGAAGAAAAATTCACAATCTTCGACCCTGAAAACCCCCACATACCAATTTTGAATCGAATCGGACCATGAAACTAAATCTCGTCCGCCATCTTGGAGCCGCCATTTTGTTTTTTATCTAACAAAAATTTCATAATGCAGTCACCGGAATTATGAGCACCTGCCAAATTTCAGCTCAATCGGATGTCAGCAAGTGCTCCAAAAATGGATTACAAATTTTGAATGGGAAAGAATGACACAAACAAAGCAAGTTAAATAAAAGTTTGTAAAAATTACGAGAGAAAACATGAATTTGAGAAAAAAAAATACATTTACTCGTAAAATTTTCCCACAAATCGATATTTGAAAATATTCCGAGTTGTTGCAGATTTTTTGGAACTACTGTATCTTTCGAATGTTTGGATGTAACAAATAATTCAGTACTTACTTTTTTTTGTTAATTTTGTTTTTCATCCGAACCAGAGTTCTTTTGTGATGTGGCTGTGCAAGGTTGAAGTGAATCAAAATTAATCATTTTTATGATAACTTATTTTGTTTATCATTGATAAGATTTCCATCATTCCAATGTTTATTGTTTTATTGTTACATGTTAGACCAAAGACCTTGGCTTGACTCTGATTAATAGTTCTGTTTGTTTTGGTTCCTAGGGATACATAAAATGTACACCATTAAAGTAGGTAATTTATTTTGACTTTATTAATTTCAATAAAATTGATTATCTTATTGTCTTATTTTTCTTTTCCTTTCTAACTTTTTGTTTATCTTCCCAAGTGAATATTTTTTTTATTTCCCTTCCGTCATTGTCCTTTTGGACAGGACCGTCTCTAGAAAATCTGGGGGTGCTCCACGATGTTTTTTATATCCCCCACCTAAGATCTTAATAAACTCAATAAGGAAATATTATGTTTGATACTTTAGCCTATGTTCTAATGAGAAATGCATTAATAAAGTCGTCCCACAAGGATCGGTTTTGGGGCATATCTTTCCATTATCTATACAAATGATCTAATATCTTCAGAAAGTTGCATAATTTTTTCATGACATTCAAAAACGTACTCCTAGCGCCACTGATGGATGTATGCATCGTTACTTCACACAGTTCAAACTTTTACCGCCAGTTGCTTCGAACTGTCAACTATAATAGGGAACACCCATAATTTTATTTTTGTTTGGATCTTAAATTCCAAAAAGGAGCACCTCATTTCAAACTCGATTTGACCTTCACTTGAATAACTTCCCCAAACACTAACGCCAATTGTGGTTGTTTCAAGAATATTGAGAGGCAATAATATTTCTTACAACCCAAACATAAATTCAACCTCACATTTAATGTGATGTTTCAGTAACAATATCCCCTATTGTTACTGAAACACTCCCCGTGCCGCACAAGTTGCCAACTTGAAAAAAACCTTCAGAAGTTCTGCGTCTCCAATGGTAATTGTTTGACTTTGGTTGTATAGAAAATCGCCTATTTGATATAACAATTCAATTACTTTTGGTCATGAAGCGCTTATAAATTTCTAGTATCAAATGTGTCATTCATAGCGATTTTCTGTCTAAATATGTGAACAGTTGGTAGCACAAACAATATTCTGGGAAAAAATATTGACAGATGACAGTCGATAATGAACGAAAGCACAAATCAGATTGGGATAGGCACCAACACTCGAGATATAGAGACAAAATTCCCTATTAATAAAACAAAAAAATATAAACACTTGGAGACTGAAAATAAATTATCCAGTTTGTGATTCTCTACACAACCCTGATGAAATTATTACAATTGGTCAGGCAGAAGTTTTTGAGGTTGGCAACTTGTGCGGCACTCCCCTATTGAAAATACTATCATAATAAAAAATATTAATACAACATATAAACGAAGACAGATTAAATTATAGTTGACAGTTCGAAGCAACTGGTGGTAAAGGTTTGAACTGTGTGAAGTAACGATGCATACGACCATCATAGGCGCTAGGAGTACGTTTTTGAATGTGATAAAAAAATTGGCGTTTTCAAATTCGAATTATGAAGAACGGCAAACATATTCTCAGTTTCAAAGTTTGTTGATGAGCTTTCTAGGTGGTAATCTTGATGTGCAAATCAAAATATTTTAGAAATGAGTACATGCGTGTTCCCTATTTCACGAGAGCTGTTTTTTGGCGCCCATGTATTCAAAACGTATTTGTTCTGTGATTCAAATACATCCATTCTGGCGTTGAAACGATGACGTCATATATAAAACTATTCCAAACGTATTCGAGTTTTGAAACCAGCAAGTCGAATTCAGTTTCGAAACATAATTCGTTGTTTTGCGATTGTCATAATTCATAATAATACCCCAAATAAATCTTGGTAGTGGGACATTTTCCACTAATAATCGTGAGTGTTTAAAATGTGAAAGATTGAACTAGGAAATTATATATTAATAATTGAGTTGGAAACCTACAATGAATTACAAGGTTAGTTGATCAGAATATTTTCTACCGACATTCTAACAGATTTTTTTAAAGTTTGATTATTGAATCGTTTTCGAAATTATGCATTCTTGCGATTCGTGCCTAATAATGACGTCACGTAGAATCGTTTTCAAACGCAAGATTGAATACGTCTTTACGCCAGGAAACACCTGTCTTCGTTTATATGTTGTATAAATATTTTTATTATCATAAAACCTTCAAAAACTTCTGCCTGTGCAAGGTTAAAGAGAATCAAAATTATAATTTTTATTGCTTTATTTTTATATGTTAGACCAAAGACCTTGACATGACTGAGATTAATAGTTCTGTTTGTTTTGGTTCATATTGATACATAAAATGTTGACACCTTAGAGTAGGTAATTTATTTTGACTTTATTAATTTCAATAAAATTGATCATCTTATCGACTCATTTTTTATTTCATTCCCTACTTTTTGTTTATCTTTCGAAGTGAAGTTTTTTTTTTATTTCTGCTCTACTGATAGTGATTTGTTCAAAATCCAAGTTTTGTTAGCAAAAATCATGAAATAACATATTCAGATTTGTATTAGGATCACAGAAACGTCAGGAGATCTTTCATAGTACCTATACACCTGGAGCAATTTGTTCAGACCAAATTTTGGTGGCACGAATAAAAAAAATGGAATATACACCTCCTCGAGTTTCTGCTTCCTGATAACAATTCGTTTGGAATCCAAGTTATGTTCGCACAAATCATGATAGAAAATTTTAAGATTTGTATTAAGATCAAGATTAAGATTTGTATTAGGATCATAGATAGGAGATATCTCAAAGTATACACCTCTTCGAGTCTCTGCTCTCCTGATAGTAATTTGTTCAAAATCCAAGTTTTGTTCGCAAAAATAATTAAATAACATTTTCAAATTTGTATTAGGATCACAGAAACGTGAGGAGATCTTTCAGAGTATACACATCCCCGAATTTCTACTATCCTGATAGCAATTCGTTTGAAATCCAAGTTATGTTCGCACAAATCGTGAAAGAAAATTTTCAGATTTGTTTTAGGGTCATAGAAACGTGAGATATCTTAAAGTATATACCTCCTCGAGTCTCTGTTATCCTGATAGTGATTTGTTCAAAGTCCAGTCGCAAAAATAATCAAATAACATTTTCAGATTAGTATTAGGATCACAGAAACGTGAGATCTTTCATAGTATACACCTCGAGCAATTTGTGCAGAGCAAGTTTTGGTAGCATAAATTAAAAAAAAAGGAATATACACCTCGAGTTTCTGCTCTCCTGATTTGTTGAAAATCCAAGTTTTGTTCGCAAAAATCGTGAAATGACATTTTCAGGTTGATATTAGGATCACAGAAACGTGAGGAGATCTTTCATAGTATACACCTCGAGCAATTTGTTCAGAGCAAGTTTTGGTAGCATAAATTTGAAAAAATGGAATATACACCTCCTCGAATTTCTGATCTGCTGATAGCAATTCGTTTGAAATCCAAGTTATGTTCGCACAAATCATGAAAGAACATTTTCGATTTTTTTAGGGTAAAAAGGAAGTTCATTATCACCAATTTAAAAATTTAGTTTCTGCTATCCTGATGGCAATTCGTTTGAAATTAGCACAATCATGAAGTAAAATTTTCAGATTTGTATTAGGATCATAGAAACGTGAGGAGATATATAGAGTATACTCTCGAGTTTCTGCTCTCTATGGTAATTTTTTTTAAATCCAAGTTTTTTCGACAAATCATGAAAGAAAGTTTGTTTTCAAATAAATCCTTATTCATGAAGGAACAAATCTACAAAATTTCTTGGTACCTACCTTTAATAATCATGAAAAGGCTTTTGATCAGCACTGCTCTATACTTGCTGGAATAGGGGGCCTCTGAACAAGAAAACTCATGATTGCCTGGAATTCGATGGGCTAATTAGTTAACACACTCTCTCTCGGTTTATGATCCGTGCTTCCTAGCGCCTCTGATGGACGTATGCATCGTTACTTCACACAGTTCAAACTTTTACCGCTAGTTGCTTCGAACTGTCAACTATAATTTCACCAGTCTTCGTTTATATGTTGTATACATATTTTTATTATCATAGTATTTTCAAAACGAAACACGCATGTGCCCCTTTTCTAAAATATTTTGATTTACACATAAAGATTACCACCTAAAAAGTTGAGCAACAAACTAAAACATCAAAAAAATACTTAATATTTTTCAGAATTCGTAATTGGAAACGCCATTTTTTTCATCATATTCAAAGACGTACTCCTAGCGCTTTGCTTCGAACTGTCGAGTATCATTTCCACCTTTTAATTTGAAAATTTTGAAAAAAAATGGTATTTGATATATTATTTGTTAGAGCCAAACTATATTCATCAATTATTTTGAAAATATACAATTTTATTGTGAAATTTGGATTACAGCTTCTTGAGAAATGTTCATCGAATATATTTCAACAGAAATAATAATCTTAAGAAATTTGCCAAAGCATTTAAAAAAAGGCGAGAGATTCGCGTAATTTTTAGACCCATAAGAAATGCATGGGGAATTCAATGGTCGGATCCACGGGTGGATCGTTATTTAAAATTCCCGCCTAACCTCATTAATGTTATCTATATGTATACTATATATGCTTTTGATTTGAAGAAATAAATGTATTATTATTATTAAAGTCGGGCTCCTCAACCTATGACCTCACCTAGAAAGCATTCGCAAAGTAACCTTGTAGGACTGCACAAATATCTTTCATGGGTAATCCAATGCTCGTCGCAGTATTAGCCAGGAAAATAATGGTTTCCTGATAGATATTCAACCCATTCCCAAGACTTGACGTCTTGGGAATCAGGCAGTTTTTCTTTTATTATTTTGTCTCATACCACAAGGAACAAATGTGGCAAATAAAACCAACCCTCCAACGTAGATATACATAATTTATTTCATCTTTTTCAACTTCAACAAATGATTCCTTAAAGCTATCTGTTTATCCTTGAAACTCCTCTTCACCTTTCCCCTAACCTTGTGCCTCATCATCTGGGCGTTCTTCTTCTTACTCTTCTCCCTATTGGTCTTCGAACAATGCTCGTTCACCCGCCCGTCCTTATAACCGAACTTTTCCCTGTCCACTTGTCCCTTCTTGACGCTTTCCATCCTCGTCTGTTTGTCGTGCTTTCGTTTCTTGTAAATGTTTTCTATATCGCTCAGCTTGACTAGTTCGGACGGAGGGTCGACAGGTTTTTCTTCTAGTTTCCTTTTGAGCCCCTGCTTCGTACTGTACACTTGCTTTTTGACGTTCGCCATGTCTATGCGCTTGAAGTCTTCGTCTGTAAGCAGCCTCTCGAGCGTCACTTTCTGCGCCTGGTCTTTCTTCAACTTCATGTCTTCCAACTTTCGTTTGGCCCTCAGTATCAGTTTTTGCCCCTTCTTGTTCTTCTCTGGCTGTTTGTCACCCTCCTTTCCAGACTTCTCTTCTTCTTCTACGTCTTCTTCCCCCGTGTCTTCTTCTTCATCATCGCACTCTTCATCTTCTTCTAAATTATCATCAGAGTGCTGGATATCGACCCATTCTTCGTCGTCAGAACCAGACTCGGAGTCGATTTCGACGTGTTCCTTTTTATTCTCGAGTAGTACCTCTGCTCCTGGGACATAGTCTTTCGCGCTTATTTTACCATAGTCGAGAGATTCCATCTCTTCGGTGGCTTCGGTCGGTCGACCTCTGTCTTTCTTGTGCAGCAATTCAGGCCTGGTAGTCCGGAACAACTGTATCATCGACCTGGCAGCCATCATGACGGAGCGGTCCTTGTACGTCTTGTACTGAGCCAGGTCTTGCAGCAGGTCTTCGCTCATGGCCAGGGGGCATCTGGCACATATTTCTCGAACAACGTTCAATCCGATGGCGATTACATCGGAGGAATTTCGTTCTGCCAAAGGAAAGTTTGCATTGAATTATTTCAAAATCATAAAGAAATAGGGGTGCCCCAAGGTAGTGTTTTGGGTCCACATTCATTTACAATCTACACCAATAATTTTGCTATGGTTGCAGAGCTCAGAGTTAAGTTCTTTACTTTGTACTTGTGAAAAAAATTATAATTTTTGTTATTCTTTAAGCTTACAACTAAAGTATAAAACAGTTCTTGATAACATCAAACAGATATATTTTTTTATGATGAAGTAAGTTAGTTTTTATTCTTTACCTGTTATGAAATTGTTCGCCAAGGTTTTCAAGACAGGTTCGATCACATCGGGGGGCACAAGCTCGTGACTTGCTTGGGCTGCGAATTGGAGAATTCGGGTAACTTCACGCTGATGAGGCTGCATGAATCTTTGGATGTAAGAGTAGAAGTTGAAGAGAAAGAGATCGTGTAAGCCTATTAGGCGTGATATCACGTCCAAGGTCATTAGTTTGACTTCGAACCTTTTCGTGGTGGTTTCAAGCTGTCTGAAGAGTTTTTCAGCCATGCCTGAAATGAAACAACACTTTCGGAATTGAAAATATTCACAGGGTGTTTCAAATTTTCAAGTGTAAAGGACGTTATAATATCAAAATAGAATTTATGTATATGAAGAGGAGCACTGACCCCAATATTGATCCTTGTAGGAGTTCACAAAATATTCTGATTCAGTTTTTTATAATTTTTTTATTCAAGCCTCTTCAAGAAATTATTTTAGATCGAAAAATATGCTGAAATCTGAATGTTCAAAAATTTAGTTACCTTGTGGATCATGTATCAAGTGTATGGCAGAAAAATTGAAAACAGGTGCTTGGGATTTTTTCTTATAGGCCTTTGACGCCAATTTCTTCACCTTATTCAACTGCTTTTCTCTTTTCCTCGTTTTCTTATTGACCTTATTTGCCATCATCACTTCTTTGGGGTCAACTTCATTGTCAGAGTCCGAATCGTCGGAATTTTTTTCGTCGGGATCTTTCCCCAGGAAAAATTTTAGAGAAGCCACCATCACCTGAAAAAGTAATAGTTTGAAATAACTTTGGTGGGTAAATATCTAGTTACATCACAAATGCACTCTGAATTTGGAAAAAATACTTTTTTTACGTGTTTTTGCCTCCTGAACACGAATCCGGAAGAAAAATGCGGCGGTCTCATACAGTTTCCGAGTTACAGCACTTAAAAAACTAACCCCATTTTCAAGCACCGTTTTCTTGCACAAAAATCACTCAAAATGCTAGCATAACAATACACCTAAATCACTTATTTTGTCACACTTTGCACAAATATATGTTTTATCGAAAAATCTCCTTAAGTTGAAATGAACAATTTTCGTTCCTTTGACAGAAGACATTTAGAATGACTTCTGTCAATGGAACGAAAATTGTTCATTTGCAACTGTAAGGAGATTTTTCGATAAAACGACGATATTTTGTCAAAGTTAGAGTTTTTAGTGCTGTAACTCCTGAAAAGGTTATTTTTTTTTTTTTTTAAAAGGTTAAAAGGTTTTTTTTTAACTCGGGAACGGTATGAGACCGCCGCATTTTTCTTCCGGATTCGTGTTCAGGAGACAAAAACATGAGGAAATAGTACCCAACGCTACTGGAAAGATCACAAAACCAAGCAAAAGAAAGGTCTGAATCCTTTTTACACCGCACAAAAAGGATGGAAGACTCATTACAAATTGAATAAAAATTGTTCAAACTTATTCGAATACTCCTTACCTTGGTTATTTTGGAAAAACATCCCGTAGCAATAACATTGACGGTCTTTGCGTCATTCCATACATTTTTCTTGTACAGCTCAATCATAATATCGACCGACATTTTCGCTGCCCTCGTGTTAGTGTCTTTCAACATCGTAAACATGAAGTTCTGCAGGGTGGTGTTCAATTTCGCATTTTTGTGTTTGGAATTCAGATTTTTGATGTCGGTAATAATATGAGTCTCCAAAAATGATCTCAGTGCTTTGTCCTGGCATCGGAGAAGATGGAAGAACAGCTCCAATAAATCCGTCGGAGCTAGTAGACTTTTGTTCCGGAGTAAAATCAGAGCTCGGCAGAAAGTCATTCGCATATCGTTATCCAGAACAGTGTTATGCTTTTGCAACAAGTCTATGATTTGTTGAGGAAAATTATTCAGCTCCTTCGGGTAGCATTGGGCTACTTGGGCCATGAACATCACTAAATCGTCCAACGTTTTATGCGGTTGTTCTGGCGAAAGTTGGAAAACTTCCAGGGTATTTTGAAAATGTTTGTACTGCTGCATAAATTCCTCATGGTAAGAAGCGGAGTCTCTCTTGATCAAATTTTGAAGCTGTGGTAGATTTCCTGGTAGTTGATTGTTGTGTCTACGAACCATTTTCGACAGTTTAGTGTAATTTTCAGCTATTTATTATATTCATGTCTGCACGAGACACGAGTAAGAAAGAGGTTAAGTTTGTTTTGTTGTTTGTTGCATTCTTTCTTCTTCCATGATCCTTAGATCATATATGCTACGCTCCATATATGTATAAGTACCAATATTGATAATAAAGACAGCAAATGTGAAGCCAGAACAAATGAAGCATGACGATCAATCGGACTCTCTCTAATGAGTATGGACGGATCCTTTAGACACGATTTTCACCAAATATATATACAAAACCTCAAACCTCAATGAGTGTTCCGCTTCGAAACAGCAGCATTCGATCGAGTGGAAATGGCTCTTTTCATATTATTTTGTGATTAATACCTGACACATTTTCTATTGAATGTTGGAAATATTTTTCCTAGTGCTTGATATTAATAGATACCGCCTTCTAGTGGCACTAAATACCGCGGATTTTTTCATAGTGAGTGCAGAAGAAGAATACATAACCTTCTGAAGTTTTGTGATTCTGTGAATCAAAATGGTGGTTAGTGGATGAAGATTTTAGGGTGTATTTTGTAGTTATTTTCGTTGAAGTAACATGAAATAGGAACGTTTGTGCCGCCAGTGCACTCAATCGAGATAGTTATTACCCAGAGGTATTTCGAACATTGGTTGTATAGTTCGAGATCGTCATTTTGATCGGTCAATTCCTTATCACAAAAAAACTACCTACTATTTTTCTGTAAATCCGCTTCACGAACATGTCGTCACTTTTATGCAAAAATTCCGTTATAAGAATTTACCAAGAAGTGATAGAGGACGTTATATTAGGCGTGAGGGAGCTGTTCCTAGAAGATGGTGTGGATGAACAAGTGCTACAAGAACTGAGACAAACTTGGGAAACGAAGTTGATGAGCACCAAAGCGGTGCAAGAAGAGCCGGCCGAGAAAAAGAAAGCTGAGCATGCAGCCAGTAATGGTTTCCCAAAAGTTGTGAATAACCCTGTACAGCAAGTCAGCTCACAAACAGCAGGGCAACAACAGCATAACCAACAATTGCTGCAGCAGCAAATTCAACTAGATAAACTGGTATATCATGTCATATTTACTGAAACATTGATTCTTTTTTTACACCTATCATATTTAATCATCATCTGTCGATTCTTCCTTCTGTTCATACATGGTGTGTGCAAACTCCATAACTTTTTTCTCTCCTATCCACTTGATTTTTTTTTCAAATGATAGGTCCGACAATGACTTCTTAAACATTTACATACAGGATGTACCAAGTAAGTTCTGTTTTTTAAATGGCAACCCGCCATTTTTGTTACATTTTTGAATTCGCCACCAAATTGTCAATATAACACACCCGGGTTTCTTATCTGCAATAGTTTTTGACTTATGTCAATTTAGCAAAACTGGGAAACGGCGGAAAGCTCCAACTGCAGACTTAATTTGGCTTTCTTGTTGTGTTTCTCCCTGCCAAATTTAGTTTTAATCCATCAGATAGATTTTGAATAATTGAATGGCCAAGTTTCGAACTTTGCCATTTTTTTAATTTTTGACATGTCAGTTGGAAAAATAATTTTGACTGTTCTGGATACAGTTTTTCAAAGGCTTTCAAATGACATATTGCAAGTCAAGTTTCGTGTGATATAGTTTCTGTCATTTTTTAATAGTGACACTTTCGTTTGACAGATGCCGGTCAAAATCTAATGGTCGCATACGGGGTAGGAACTGTATCTTCATACCAAATTTCAGCACGATTGGTCAAACGGTTTGGCACTTATTGTAGAAGATTACAGACACACACACAGGCAGACATACTTCACTTTGTAAATGGTCTCTGGAAAAATAATATCCCAAAACCCATCCATAAGAGTGGCTCACGAGATAACGTTAATAACTACAGAGGTATTTGTAATCGATCAGAGTTACCAAAAAATTTTTGATTGTTTGATTTCTAAAAAATTATACTGAGACTTAAAAAATATAATCAGTGGACAACATGGCTTCTGCAGCAGAAGATCAACTACCACTAATTTGTTGCTTTACCAAAAGCTCATCAATGCCTTCGAATAACTCGAGAATAACCATATATACAGACTTTTCGGAAGCCTTTGATAGAGCCAACCACAGTTTATTACTTACAAAACTTGAATCTCTGGGAGTTGAAGGAAACATTCTAGAATGGATCAAATCCTATCGTAGTGCTTAAGTCCAATGAGATGTAAAATATGGTTGTACAGTATCAGATCCAATTGAAGTTCCTTCAGGTGTACTACAGGGATCTCACATGGGACCTCTACTATTTAGAATATTTCATAATGATCTTCCTAATGTTATCACTAATAGGTCCTTCCTATTATTTGCCGATTATTTAAAGATGTTCAGAACGGTTCAATCCATATCTGATGCTGATAGCTTACAGTTTGTCCTGAATAACCTTTCTAGAAGGTGTAATATTGATTTACTAAATCACGACACTATTAATTATATTTATCAGATTAACGAAAGAAATTTATCAGAGGCCAACAAGATCAAAGATTTAGGGGTTATATTTGACTCAAAAATTTCTTTCAAAAATCACATAATGGAAACCTCACCTAGTGCACGGAAAATGTTGGGCTTTGTTCTGTCAATGCTGGTCAAGATTTATTGTGCACAGGTGAGGTCTATACTCGAATACAATACTATCATTGGTCGCCATGCTACAAAGTTGATATAGAACTCTTGGAGAGAACTCAAAATAAATTCCTAAGATACTGATAAATTTGGGAATGAATAGAGATGAATATAATTCACAAACATTAAGGATTCTGAATTTAAATACTATAACACATAGAAGACTGGAAATCGGTTTAATATTCCTCCATAAAGTTATTAATGACAGTATTGACTGTCCTGAAATTGTTGAGATTACCCGACTTTCTGTAAATGTTAGAGGAAGCAAAAATAGTGACATATTGAAGATTCCTTTTTGTAGAACAAATTATGGTCAAAATGAATCCCTTACCCTACTATTGAAATCAGCAAACACTTGCAACAACAAACTTGAACTGTTCGGTTCATCTTTACCATCCTTTAGAAAAGCAGTAAAAATACTGTAATAGTTTTATATTTTTAATTTTTATTTTTTTCATAATCTTAGTCAAGGTATTTTTACGATTGTAAGGGGTACAAAACAACATAAGACACATCAACATCATATTACTTTTTTTTTTTATTGAATAAACCAGTGAAAAATCATATTTATTCTGAAATGTTCCTTGACTTGTCAGCATATGGAAAACATCCGGCATAAAGTTTGCAGCATATGGAAAACTTTTTTATTGTTGATTTCTCAAAAAAAAAAAATTGTGATAAAAACCTCTGCTTCATCCCAAACCTGAATTGCAAATACCATAATTGAATTTTATACGACCCTATACGAGGGAGATAGAAAAGATGCTTTGTTTTCAAAATAATATGATCCAATCACTTTATTTCTCACGGTAGAATTCAAATTCATGGGAAAATATTGTTCAAAATCGAATGTTGATCCAGAAATTCGAATCATAGCCACCTATGACCAATTCCATATTTCAACTTTTTTTCCCATATTTTCCTCATCGCCCTGTACAACATAAGGAATATTATGCTAGACGAATGGTATATTGTTAGATATGATGAAATCACTCTCTGAATGTTTTCTCATTTCTCCCTCCCATCGGAAATTAATTGAACTATGTGACGGAATTTCACAAAATCTTGCTGCAAATAGTAAATAAAACTGAATTGTCTCCAATTAATTTATTTTCACAATACAAATAATATTTTTTGAAACAAATATGTCCTATGCTTTATTCTACGTGGAGTCCTCCATTCTCAATACACTGCATAGTACGGCGGTGCATTGCATCATGAACATTTCTTAGTATCTGGGGAGCCATTCCCCGAATACAATCGGTCTGGTCTAACAATAATGTCATTAAGAATTCTGCACCAGATGTTAACTTTGAAGTGATATTGGTCTCTACATAGTATCCTAAAATGGGGATTATTATCTGCCCACCACCTGCAATTCTGGGAGCTGACTACCCCATTTGATGTGAAGGTTGACTCATCACTGTAAAGATTTTTTTTCGAAAACAGTCTATAATGTTCCATCATAGACTGAAACCAGAAACAGAAATCCAAGCGATTATCCGGATCTCTCGGTTTCAAAGTGTGTATGAATTTTGGTTTATACGGTTTGAATTTATTATTACTTAGAACTCTTTCCATTGATCATAATGACATTCTGGGATTTTCAATCGTAGACAGCATAATATTCATAACAGTTTCTTCATTTTCAGTAATTGGTCGTTTATGTGTCACTTTGTATTTTTTCGAAACTCATCCAGATTCCCTGAATGTTTTCAAAATTCTTGTAATTGTCGAATTATGAACGTTTTTACCTGGATGTCTTTCATTAAAAATATTGGCAGTGTCTCTACAAGTATGATAATTGTCACCATGTATCATTACAATCTCCACTCTCTCCTGTATACTTAGTCGAGCAGCCATGATTGAATTGAAAAACTACTGAAATTACTTTACAGATTTGTGAGTTATTCTTGATGCCTCAAAAATTGTTTGTTTACAATTAGAAATGAATTTGTTTTCAAAGCCAAGTGTGATCGGCAAATGTTCTGTATCTCAATCATCTTCAGTAAAATTCAATGAACAAAACTAGAAGCTGGGTATTGCTAACGAAGTCGAATGTAACAACTTGTGATATTTCGAAATTCATAAATAATACGTAAATAAATTTTTCGAGTGGATTAAAACCTTAATTTTGTACTTTGAATGCTGCAAAAAATTCAATAAAATATTGTAGATGCATTCTGATGTCTTGCTTGAAAAAAAAAAACTATAAAAAATTGTCATATTTTACAATTCCTGATTGTCTTAAAAAATGTTATTCGTAGTGTGAAAATAATTTCATTTTCATTCTGGCATCATACCTTGGAGACAATTAAGTTTTATTTACTATTAAGCTCATGGAGATCCTTTTATTCTGCAAAAGTACATACTGAGACAAATCCTGGGCCAAAATTGTAGGAAATCTTGTAGGGGGCTTTTTAAGAGATCCAACCTACTTACACTACCAGGAATTTATGTATTTGAGTGCCTAAAATTCATGCATCAACATTTTCACTATTTCACTTAATATTTGCCCAAACATGAACACCTTACAAAAAAACAAGATCTAAATTTCCCAATACACAGGCTTAGCCTTACAGAAGCGAGCCCCACCTATGCGTGTTTAAAATTCTTTAATAGTTTGCCTAACAATCTAAAAGAACAAAAGACACAAAAAATGTTCACAAAAAGTGTATTCCAATACTCGGTATTGATTGAACCATACACGATAAAGGGATTTTTGGAGTATAACAACTCTCTGTATGAATGTGAAATTAACTTTTTTTAATCTTTTAAAACCAAACATTTTATATATATGGTATTGTCTGAATTTGTGTTTGTACTTGTATTCATTTTATCAGCAATTACTTTAAAATTGTTTAAACTTAAATTTAAGTAGCTGGCAAATTTGGTTGATTTTGTTGCATATTGATCTTTTTTATTAATTTTAAGTATTTTTGACACTATTGTATCTAAGAGACAATTTCAATTTTCTTAAATTAAATTGTATTCTTTTTTGTTTAAATAAAGATATTCTGATTCTGATATTTGCAGCAAGATTTTGTGAAATTCCGTCACATAATTCAATTAATGTGATTTTCTGATGGGAGGGAGAAATGAGAAAACATTCGGAGAGTGATATCATCATATCTAACAATATACCATTCGTCTAGCATAATATTCCTCATGTTGTACAGGGCAATGAGGGAAAAATGGGGAAAACGTTGAAATATGAAATTGGACATATGTGGCTATGATTCGAATTTCTGGATCAAATTCGATTTTGAACAATATTTCCCCATGAATTTGAATTATACCGTGAGAAATAAAGTGATGGGATCATATTATTTTGAAAACAAAGCATGCTTTTCTATCTCCCTCGTATAGGGTCGTATAAAATTCAATTTTGGTGTTTGCATTTCAGGTTTGGGATGAAGCAGAGGTTTTGATCGCAAATGATTTTTTTTTAGAAATCAATAATAAAAAAGTTTTCTATATGCTGCGAACTTTATGCCGGACACTGTATGTACAGTGTGACCCATTTAAAATGGAACCACCCCTGTAGAATACGCATTTTTCAGTCAATCTCAAAAATATTTTTCTTTTACATAAATGTAATGCCATTTATTAATCTCTTAATATTAAGCATCAAAAACTGTATCTTGACACAAATTTTCATAATTTAGTTTATTTCCAAGGTTTTTTTTTTGTCAAAAACGAAAAGTTTATTAGGCATTTTTTTTTCAAATTTGACTACACCACTGGATTTGTAGTCGTTATGAATGAAAACCATCAAAATTTCATGAAAAAATATTGGTTAACAACGAAGTTACAACAACTTTAATTTTGGAAACAAAGTATTTGATTAGAATTTTTATTTAGATTGCAGACATATTTGAAATCTGGCAACACTGCCGATACAAAGTAGAGCACAAGTGAATTTGTACAGCGAAAATCCGAAGTCAATAGCTCATTCCGTTATAACTACTGAAAGTATGGTAATGTGAGCGATTCGTGGTGTACTAAATCACAGCCTACTATTGATTTAGTACAATACCTATGCCCAATGTATTAGTTCAGCTTTCCTCAAATTATTGATACCTTCTCTAAAAGCTTGTTTCAGTTGAGTTTTGCAGAATAAAAAAGGAACATTTTTTTGTCATGCTTTCTGTTTTATTATTGAATAAATAATTTTGATACTTTAGAACTTGATTCGGTTCATTTCGTTTTTATCGGCAATTAAAAACTGCATAACTTAAAAATGAATTTTTAATTTTCTGTTATTTTTGAATACACTTATAACCTAAACTTAAATAAATGATTTTAAGTGAATATAATTCACAAATAGTTAGATTTTTATTACAAAATCGCATCCACCAGAAATCGCTCACATTACCATACTTTCAGGAGTTATAACTGTAGAACGGAATGAGCTATTGACTTCGCATTTTCGCTGTACAAATTCACTGGTGTATCGGCAGTGTTGACAGATTTTGAATATGTCTATAATCTAAATGAAAATTAATATAAAATACTTTGTTTCCAAAATTAAAGTTGTTGTAACTTCGTTGTTACCCAATGGTTTTGATTTATAACGACTACGAATCCAGTGGTGTAGTCAAATTTCAAAACAAAAATTGCCTAATAAACTTTTGCCGTTTTTAACGAAGAAAAAAAACCATAGAGTGCCTTGGAAATGAAACTAAAGTTTTGAAAATTTGAGAATGACTGAAAAATGCGTATTTTACAGGGGTGGTTCTATTTTAAATGGGTCACACTGTATGTACAAATGTATATTTACTCTGCTCATTTTTTTTGCAATGGTTTAATAAATAAATAGTAATATTTTTAGAATGTGCCCCATTGTCAAACCTATCATTAAAAAAAAACAAGTCAATAGCTTGGATAGAAAAAAGTTAGGGTGCTAGCACGCACCGCTGAATCACCCCGTAATTGTAATTTCTTGTTTCTCTCTACATACATCTGATTATTGTTGCTCCCACAAATATGAGTCGTGGTGAATTGTATATCGCGCAGACTAAAACAAATTTGATTTGCAGCAGCATCGTAATTTTCAGGTGCCAATCCAAATAACCCTACCCCCACAACCCGGCTCGGATGGCACCCAAAGAGTCCTGACCATCCAAGTTCCCGCATCGGCCCTGCAAGGCAATCAGCTGCAAAAAGTACTCACGGGACCAGTCATCACGGCGACCATGGGCCTGCCCGCAAATATCGCATCATCGCTACTACAACAACATGTAAACGCAGCATTCAACAGTCAACAGCAAGCTGCCGTTACCACTATTGTAAATAAGGGTGTAATTCAGACAGACGGGGCTGCAGATCGAGAAGAAGTCGATATCGATATGCCTTGCTGTTCATCGCAAGAAAAGGCTGATAGAAAAGAGACTGACGGGGCAAAAAGCCTTGAAGATGCCGAAGAGGGCATTTACATAGAGATTATTTTCCCCAAGAATAAAAGAAGGAAAGGTGAGTTACTTCTTGCTTAATACACATTTTTGGGAGCATTTTCTTTAATTTCAGTGCATTGTGTATGGTGACCACATTTTTTTATTAATTTTAAAACTACATACTTTGGAAAAGACAACTTTAACTGTATTGTCTTTCTACAGTGGTTTCTTCCAGAAACCCAAAATGTCAAAAACCTTGGAATGTATGTACTAAAAAACATTGTAGTATTTTGTATTTGGAACCATAGAGTTTCAGTCAAACCAATTTATTTTTGTGTGATGTTAGATCAGGCTCTAAGTTTATCTTCTAATATTTCTGTTGGCCCTGATTGCATAACTCTATATTTCATTAAAAACTGCATCTTTTGTATAACAAATCCTTTTTAACCGACGAAACCAAAAAGGAGGAGGTTCTCTAGTCGACGCTTATATTTTTTTTTATGTATGGTCACGCATAATTTTTTACTGAGAAGTCCGATTCCGATAATTATTTTTTCAGTGGATAGGGTGTACTTTGAAGTTGGTCCCATTTGAATTTAAAATATGAAATCCACCCCTAAGGGTAGCAAAATGAAGGATATTGGTCACTCACCCTCTGAATTCTGGTCCGTTAACCGATTCTATCAGGCATAACCTTGTACTGGGTTCTTCGATGTGGATGATTCTTTTTTTAATAGATAGGGTATACCTTATATTTGGATTTCGAATGAAATGATCCACCCTTACGGGTAGAAAAATAGGGGATAATTGATTTTTTGTGAACATTGGCACTCACATATGTAGTTGACAATGACAGATCGTTACTGTCATAATTTTTGTTCTCCTACATCCGTCACAATCATTATATTCTATGAGAGGATGGAATGATATACAAAGTAATGAAATAAACTAACCAGAACAACAAAAATAATTTATATTACAACAAATAGTAAAAGTAGATAATAGTATTATTTAACTGGTAACAGTTGAAGTAAGGTGGGTAAGTAAGTATTTTGGAAGTAATAAAAAAACAAGTAGGTAGTAATTAGTAGATTTAAACCATAAAAAATTTAAAAATAAAAACTTTTTAACAAAAAATTAAACCGACGAAATACGGAACTGAAAAGTAAAAAATAAAATAAACCTTCTTAGTCTCAGTAACTTGCTCCTAAACTAATGTAAGTAACTAATTTTGAGCGGCCAAACGACAATCAACAAAGATTATAAATTACTTCAAAAACCATTATTTTCGCCTTTCCTAATTCATTTGCTTGTTTGTTTGGCGCCGACTCAAAATTAGTTACTTACATTAGTTTAAGAGCTAAGTTACTGAGACTAAGAAGGTTTATTTTATTTTTTACTTTTCAGTTCCGTATTTCGTCGGTTTAATTTTTTGTTAAAAAGTTTTCATTACACTGGTGTTTTTCCTGATTTCTGAAAACATAGCTTTTCAACACCAATTTTCAAATCAGGGAAACAGGATAATATTGAAAGCTACAGAGCAATCTGCATGCATTCAGAATTTCCAAAAATGTTGGACTATTTTATTACTATCTCATGAATGTGCCAAAAGTGCGAAAATATAATCAATGATTAACAACACTCCTTTATTCAGGGACAACAAATTATATTCTCTCAAACTTCGAGTATAAATCTCAGTTGAATCTAAACAAACTTTTCTAGCATCAAAATCATGAACTTAACAAGTTAAAAAAGTTAGAATATGAACATATATATGCAGACACCCTTATTCCCAACAATCAATGTAGAAAATTCTGAACAATAAGAGAAATACTACAAACAACTACCCAACAAGAAACATTTCAGCAAATCAATTTAATCATTATTTTTTTAATATTGCAAATAACATACTGTCTTTATGGAAAATATGAATGTTCCTATGGATATTTTCAGCTTCAGGGAAGTTACAGAGATGGAGTTACTGGAAGGCGTAAACCAAATGAAAAATAAAAATAGTGCGGATCTAAAACCTAAAATTATAAAGTTCCAAATTCCCTTCTAATTAATCCATTTCCGTGATAGCTTGAAATTATCCAAGGTAGTACCAATTCTAAGGTATATGAAATAATCATAAAAGTCCAATTGATTAATCATTTTCGAAAATATAATATTTTTAGTGCAAACCATTATGGGTTTAGAAATAACTGCTCGACTTCTTCAGCAATAGATAGATAGATAGATAAACAATTTATACATTCACAATTTTTAGATTAAGGCATTTGACTGTGTGTCACACAATATTCCTCTGGACAAACTTTGGTTTGAAGAGCATATTACTCATGAGCCCATATATCTATGTAAGAGACATTAATTTGTCAAATTCAACAGAATTACATCCGATTCCTTGGAAGTAAAGACGGGTGTCTCCCAAGGATCAGTTCTGGGGCCTTTTCTTTTTATCATCTATGCGAATGATTTCCCACATGCAATTGGTCCATACCAGTATTGAAAACATTTATTATTAAAGAATTTTTTCCGTTTGTATTTGACTCTTCTTCTAAAAATGTTGAGATTTTTTCTCGAAATTTTGACTTTTATTCTCAAAATTTTAAGATTTTTTCCCAAAATTTTAACTTTTCTCAAAATTTTGACTTTTTTTTCTCAAAATTCTGACTTTTTTCTCAAAATTTTGAGATTTTTTCTCAAAATTTTGACTTTTTTTCTCAAAATTTTGAGATTTTTTCTCAAAATTTTTACTTTTATTCTCAAAATTTTTAGATTTTTTCTCAAAATTTTGACTTTTTCTCTCAAAATGTTGACTTTTATATTCTCAAAATTCTGATTTTTTCTCAAAATTTCGAGATTATTTCTCAAAATTTTTTTTTTCTCAAAATTTAAACTTTTTCGTTCTCAAAATTTTGCCTTTTTTCTCCAAATTTTGTCTTTTATTCTCAAAATTTTGAGATTTTTTCTCAAAATTTTGACTTTTTTTCTCAAAATTTGACTTTTATTCTCAAAATTTTGAGATTTTTTTTAAAATTTTGACTTTTTTCTCAAAATTTTGACTTTTATTCTCAAAATTTTGAGATTTTTTCTCAAAATTTTGAGATTTATAACTCAAATTTTGACTTTTATTCTCAAAATTTTGAGATTTTTTCTCAACATTTTGAGAATAAAAGTCAACATTTTGAGAACAAATCTCAAAATGTTGAGAAAAAAAGTCACAATTTTGAGAATTCAATAAAAAAATTTACTGGTACAAGAAGGTATAATAGGTTGGATTTAAATTGCCATTTATTTTATACTTCGATTTTCTTGAAGGCTAGAATTGTTATATTTTAAAAGTTTGGGTTGTGATTGTCTTGAATGATGTGTTTTTTAGGACCTGTTTTTTTCATGAATTTTTGTCCATTGAGTTGGTTCTTCAGTAGCTGTGATGTCATGCCTATATATGTAATGATTATTAGATGATTAAAAATTCGAAGCTAGTGTGGGGGTTTGTACTTTCCCTTCGGTTTATCTCCAACAGGCAAAACCATCATCTTCTGACTAACAAAATAAAGAATTGTTAGCACAACCTTTCCCCACAACCCCAATTTGCAACGTCTATGGTCATAATTAGTGTGTCGCTATTTAGTCACGATCAAATTTAGAATTAAGCACCAAGCTGATCTTTATCATTTTTTCCAACCTACACATTGTTTTCAGCTCTGTATTCTTATCAATGCGAATGTTTATTTGTTTAATATAATATAGTCATTATACTTTAAAAGAAGTCTTATCAATTGTATTACAAAACAAAATTCCTCTATATGTTTTGATATTATGAATCAGATCAAGATAAATAACTGCTAGTTCATTAATGATAACTGACCTCCTTTCATCATGTAGCCTCTTTGGAGTTTCCTTCTCAAGGAGAATGAAATTTTTAAAAAGTGTATCACAAAATAATTTGCAATGGATTGTATGTTGTAATATTTTTATTAAGGTCTTCCTAGTTTGATGTGAATTGCAATCAAGAGAAATTTGGTGTGATCAACAGCCAATTCATTCAATAAATAGGATTTTTCAATCATTTGATTTCTCCACATTCCCACATCATAAAATATTTCCATTTGCCAGAAATCCAAAGCCACAGCTAAATAACTAGCAGCTGTTCTAGTTACTCAGAAAATATTGTAATGTTGTTTGAGAATGGATACATTTTATATCAACTCAACAATATATTTTTTCCTTGCATCGAAATATCAATTGTAAAGTGATAATTATTATCTGTGGCAAATGGATTAATAATTATCAGTATTAAATTTATCACTGGTCACTACCCTCGATACTTCTTAATTTCCAGATAAAATTACAAAACTGAAACAAATTTTATTGAACCAAGCTGATGGACCAAATGATACTTCTGATGAAGATGAAGATGGTTCGGATGACGATAACGACGACGATGATTTAGATGATGACAAAGACGAGGATGATCAAGAAATGGAAGATGAAGGCAAGTAAATTGTACTCTCTGTATCTTACTGATGTTGTTTTTTTACCTATTTAAATGGACAACAATTCAATTTTGATTTCGGACATAATGTTAAGATTTCCAAAATTTTATATTTTCAGCAGGTTTTTAATATCTTGTAGGTATATGAAATCAGTGTATATACTAATCCTTAGAAATTGTCTGGTGTGCTTAGTTCGTCCTTATTTTGATAATTTTCACTGTTATAAATCCGAGAATACTATTAGGGATTTTTAAGAAAATTAAGAGTATGTGGGGGGTCCAAGAACACCGAAGGGACAATTCCTTCAGCAAATATTGGACCTAGTAACTGGAAATTCCTATCGAATGTAGATTGATGTTTCCAGCATAGAATGTACAAATGGAAAATAACAAAGGCTTTCATACTGAACCTTGGGGTACACTTTGCTGAATGGTAACTTTTTGTACTCTTTTGCCACAAAAAGCTTTAGTTTTGTGAGGACTACAAATGAAACAGGGGCCGGTACTGAACCTTGAGGTCTTGCTTAATCTACTTTTCCTTTTCAGTAACTTTTCATGTTATTTCCAAATAGGGGTAGGGAGTTTTAAGGAGCTAAAACATCCATGAACTTGCTACCTCCATCTCAACATACCCTCCAAAGGACTGCATTTAGATTTTCTATGAATCAAAGAGAGCCCTAATATTGAATCTTGGGGCACACTGTTGCTGATTTTTTTTTCATCCTCTGTAAATTTTCTGGTTTTTTCCATTCAATTGTTTCCCTTAATTTTTTTTAAGAACACAATCAGACCGGAGTAAGACGGCGTATGGCGCCATCCTACCAGTATATTTTTTTATTGAATTCTCAAAATTTTTACTTTTATTCTCAAAATTTTGAGAAAAAATCTCAACATTTCGAGAATAAAAGTCAAAATGTTGAGAAAAAAGTCAAAATTTTGAGAAAAAAAGTTAAAATTTTGAGAAAAAAAGTCAAAATTTTGAGAAAAAATCTCAAAATTTGAGAATAAAAGTCGTAATTTTGAGAAAAAATCTCAACATTTTGAGAAAAAAAGTCAAAATTTTGAGAATAAAAAAAGTTGAAATTTTGAGAAAAAATCTCGAAATTTGGAGAATAAAAGTCGAAATTTTGAGAAAAAATCTCAAAATGTTGAGAAAAAAAGTCAAAATTTTGAGAATAAAAAAAGTTAAAATTTTGAAAAAAAAGTCAAAATTTTGAAAAAAAATCTCAAAATGTTGAGAATAAAAGTCGAAATTTTGAGAAAAAATCTCAAAATTTTGAGAAAAAAAGTCAAAATTTTGAGGAATAATCTTAAAATGTTGAGAAAGAAAGTCAGAATTTTGAGAAAAACTCTCAACATTTTGAGAAAAAAAGTCAAAATTTTGAGGAATAATCTTAAAATGTTGAGAAAGAAAGTCAGAATTTTGAGAAAAACTCTCAACATTTTGAGAAAAAAAGTCAAAATTTTGAGATTTCAATCAAAAAAATACAGGTAGGATGACGCCAATACGCCGTCGTACCGGAGCCATGAGAATGAATCTTTGTGTAGATTAGTCCCCCCAGTATTGAACTTTGAGGTTCACCTTGCTACATCATCATCTTTTTCTGCTTTAGCTTCAGATACACATTCTTCTTTTCACTGCAAAGTAAATATTGAACCTTGGGGCACACTTTTTGTATTTTTTTCTCATTCCCAGTGAACTTTCTGGTTGCCAAATGATTTTTTTTTTCAAAACTAAACAAGGATATCAGAGTCATGGAATGAAATTTTTCCCCCAGTACTGAACTTTGAGGTACACTTTGGCTGCATCAACCTCTTTTTCTCAGTAACTTTCAAGACTGTTACTAATTTTCTTCTCATCCACCACCAAACAATTAGATTGAAATTGTGAGCTTCAGTTTCTTGTGAAGATTCGAACATACCCCAATGACTGAACCTTGGGATACATCACTCAATCTAATGGCAACTTTTTATGTTCTCTTTAGCTACCAAATAGACATCTTGAGGTTATATGCTTTAGTTTTGTAAATAATAAAGGGTCTCTGCAATGATAATTGTGGTACACCTTGCTGAATCTACTTTTCCTATCGGTAACTTTTCATTTTTTCAAATAGAATTATCAAAGTCCCCTACTACATAATCTCGAGATTCACATTTTTTTTTCTCTTGACTTACTTTCCCATCTCTTTTTTTCACAACATAGCAAATAATTGTCAGCATTAGATTTTCTATACGTTATAGAGCTAAGGTCCCTAATATTGGACCTTGGGGCAGACTTTTGCTGAATATATCCAAGTGAATAATTTTTGTATGTTATGTTTCCCCAGTCAAGTAAATTTGGATCATTGGCGTGATATTTTGTGTACAATTGAGAATTGTTGAGTGAATTTTCGTGCTTCCCTCTATTTTTTGAATAATGTGACAGCCATATCTTGAAATCTAGATTGAAGAGTCAGGTTGATGAGAGTCTTATCAATATCTGTAGCAGGAAGGCTGAGCACGGTTAGATGGGTGACCAACTTGCCTTGAAAGCTTTGAAAAACTGTAGCGAAGTAGCATATTCACAGCTGCATGCGCTATATCAATGAGTACGAGATATGGCGATAGATATGCCGTTAAGATGGCGGTCCCGATATGAGCTTGTTAAAGACCTCTGGTTGGTAACATCAAAGGATTCGGCAACATTTCCGGTTGGGGGCACTGTGCTCACCGGTGTCAGGTATAGCACTGGTCGCAGAAATAGGCCGATGTTAAATGAAGAAAAACAAAAAAGATCGAAGATAGATTTAAATATGAGAGATGGTAAATGTGTTTTGTTTCATCAGGTGGTGAGGAAGAACCCCTCAACTCGGAAGACGACGTCACAGATGACGATCCCACGGATCTTTTCGATACTGACAATATCGTCGTGTGCCAATATGACAAAATCATAAGGAATCGCAACAGGTGGAAGTTCTACCTCAAAGACGGCATCATGAATCTGAACGGGTCCGACTACGTCTTCCAGAAAGCGAACGGAGACGCAGAGTGGTGAAGTTGCAATGTATTCTAAATTTAAAGACTTTTGTATGTTTTTTTCTTGTTTTGGTGGATTACGTACCTGTTTCAATAGTCCGTTTGATAATTTTGTACAGAGTTGTTCGATTGAGAGATAAATAAAACGTGGTAAAATAAGAACGAGATCATCCTACTGTTTTATTGAAATGGATCAAATTGTTTATTTTTTAATTCGAGTGCCATTGAAAATATGATCCGAGACTACCTGGGAATCCATCTTTGAGTGCCAATATATTGATAATATTGAGAATTTTTCTACATATTCCACAGGGTAGGGCTATATGTGAGCTATACAGGGTGGTGTGAACGTTTACAGATTGACAACATTTTTTCTCAATGAGTCGACGAAGAAAAATGGTTCAGGTGAGTGCTGGATGGTCTTTTTGAGTCTGTCTACCCAATTTCTCTACATAGGAATTCCTTTGTTTTTATAGTCCGGCCAAATTATAACTTTCAATTTTTACACATTAAATTAAAAATAGGAATTTTTTAGTGTTAAAATGATAAGAAATGTGCAATATAATTTTTCATATAGTTGAATTCATATTGACTATCTGAATAATGATGCAAATTTTCACTTTCAGTTTTTTTTTTAGTTATTTCCCTTCTAAAAAATACTTTCCTAGCAATCATAGAGAAAAATATAAATGGATTCATAGTTTTTAAATTGTTTCACATCATTTGCTGAAGTTTCATCAAAATCAGAGCGGTTACCATTCTCCTAACTTTTTCCTCACAATATCGAATTTTATGAATTTGTTTTGTTTTGAAATTACTAATTTTTGTTTATTAGCGAAAGTGGAAAACTAATAGTTTGGTTCAATTACTTGTTTTATGTATTCATATTCAATGATTTTGTTAAAAAAAAATACGTTTCAATCATTTTAGAGAAAAAAAATCGATGGATCATGGTTTTTGAAATGTTTTAAAACATTTGCTGAAGTTTCATCAGAATCAGAGCTGCTGCCATTCTCCTAACTTTTTCTTCACAATATCGAATTTTAGGAATTTGATTTCATTTTTCAAAATTCTTATTTTAGTTTGGTTTAATACTTGTTTTGTTTCCATATTCAATAATTTTTTCAAAAAAAATTTTCAATCTTTCCGAGAAAAAATCATGATCATGTTTTAAGGTTTTAAAGCATTTGCTGAAGTTTCATCAAAATCAGAGCAGTTACCATTCTCCTAACTTTTTCCTCACAATATCGATTTTTATGAATTTGTTAACATGTTTCAAAATTCCTAATTATCGTTCATTAGCGAAAATGGGAAACTAATAGTTTGGTTCAATTACTTGTGTTGTGTATCCATATTCAATCATTTTGTTCTAAAAAATACCTTCTAATAATTTGCGCGAAAAAAATCGATAGATCATGGTTTTTAAAGCGTTTTAAAGCATTTGCTGAAGTTTCATCAAAATCAGAGCGGTTACCATTCTCCTAACTTTTTCCTCACAATATCGAACACACAATATCAACCTGTTTCGAAATTCCTAATTATCGTTCATTAGCGAAAATGGGAAACTAATAGTTTGGTTCAATTACTTGTGTTGTGTATCCATATCCAATCATTTTGTTCTGAAAAATACCTTTTAATAATTTGCGCGAAAAAAATCGATGGATCATGGTTTTTAAAGCGTTTTAAATCAGAACGTTTACCATTCTCCTAACTTTTTCTTCACAATATCGAATTTTATGAATTTGTTAACATGTTTCGAAATTCCTAATTATCGTTCATTAGCGAAAATGGGAAACTAATAGTTTGGTTCAATGACTTGTATTGTGGATCCATATTCAATCATTTTGTTCTAAAAAATACCTTTTAATAATTTGCGCGAGAAAAATCGATAGATCATGGTTTTTAAAGCGTTTTAAAGCATTTGCCGAAGTTTCATCAAAATCAGAGCGGTTACCATTCTCCTAACTTTTCCTCACTATATCGAATTTTATGAATTTGTTAACTTGTTTCGAAATTCCTAATTATCCTTCATTAGCGAAAATGGAAAATTAATAGTTTGGTTCAATTACTTGTGTTGTGTATCCATATCCAATCATTTTGTTCTGAAAAATACCTTCTAATAATTTGCGAGAAAAAAATCAATGGATCATGGTTTTTAAAGTGTTTTAAAGCATTTGCTGAAGTTTCATCAAAATCAAAGCGGTTACCATTCTCCGAACTTTTTCCTCACAATATCGAATTTTATGAATTTGTTGACATGTTTCGAGATTCCTAATTATTGTTCATTAGCGAAAATGGGAAACTAATAGTTTGGTTCAATTACTTGTATTGTGTATCCATATTCAATCATTTTGTTCTAAAAAATACCTTTTAATAATTTGCGCGTAAAAAATCGATGGATCATGATTTTTAAAGCGTTTTAAAGCATTTGCCAAAATTTCATCAAAATCAGAGCGGTTACCATTCTCCTAACTTTCTCCTCACAATATCGACTTTTATGAATTTGTTAACATTTTTCGAAATTCATTATTATCCTTCATTAGCGAAAATGGAAAACTAATAGTTTGGTTCAATTACTTGTGTTGTGTATCCATATCCAATCATTTTGTTCCAAAAAATACCTTCTAATAATTGCCCGAAAAAAATCGATGGATCATGGTTTTTAAAGCGTTTAAAAGCATTTGCTGAAGTTTAATCAAAATCAGAGCGGTAACCATTCTCCTAACTTTTTCCTCACAATATCGAATTTTATGAATTTGTTAATATGTTTCGAAATTCCTAATGATCATTCAATAGCGAAAATGGGAAACTAATATCAATTACTTGTGTTGTGTATCCATATTCAATCATTTTGTTCTAAAAAATACCTTTTAATAATTTGCGCGAAAAAAATCGATGATCATGGTTTTTAAACGTTTTAAAGCATTTGCGAAATTTCATCAAAATCAGAGCGGTTACCATTCTCCTAACTTTTTCCTCACAATATCGAATTTTATGAATTTGTTAACATTTTTCGAAATTCCTAATTATCCTTCATTAGCGAAAATGGAAAACTAATAGTTTGGTTCAATTACTTGTGTTGTGTATCCATATCCAATCATTTTGTTCTAAAGAATACCTTCTAATAATTTGTTCGAAAAAAATCGATGGATCATGGTTTTTAAAGCGTTTAAAAGCATTTGCTGAAGTTTAGTCAAAATCAGAGCGGTAACCATTCTCCTAACTTTTTCCTCACAATATCGAATTTTATGAATTTGTTAATATGTTTCGAAATTCCTAATTATCATTCATTAGCGAAAATGGGAAACTAATATCAATTACTTGTGTTGTGTATCCATATTCAATCATTTTGTTCAAAAAAATACCTTTTCATAATTTGCGCGAAAAAAATCGATGGATCTTGGTTTTTAAAGCGTTTTAAAGCATGTGCTGAAGTTTCATCGAAATCAGAGCGGTTACCATTCTCCTAACTTTTTCCTCACAATATCGAATTTTATGAATTTGTTAACATTTTTCGAAATTCCTAATTATCCTTCATTAGCGAAAATGGGAAACTAATAGTTTGGTTCAATTACTTGTGTTGTGTATCCATGTCCAATCATTTTGTTCTGAAAAATACCTTCTAATAATTTGCGCGAAAAAAATCGATGGATCAGGTTTTTCTGGAACTCATTTATTTGTATTTGCTGTGTCACGTACAGTGTGATGTACAGTTTTTTGAGTTATTTTTTTGCCAATGATTAGAATAAAATTTAATTTTTTGGAGTTCTGAATTTTTTTGAAGATACGAATATTTCATTTTATTGCGATGTCTTTCCAAAAGTACTTGGGATAATATTTTTTTTGAGTTATGAATGTTAAGACAAAGATACAAATCTGTCTGTGTCACAATGAGAACGATTTCGGATTTCCCTGTGTCCGTGTTGATTTCAATTGTTTCAAAAAAATTACATTTGACATAAGGTTTTGACCTGTTGAACTTAAATATGTAAAAATATACAGGGTGTTCCATTTGAAGTGGCTGACATTTCCAGAAAAACTGGAAGTCCGCCATATTGGATTGTAATATGATCAAATCCGAAATGGTTGCGGGGGCAATATCCTGTGTCACCCGGTATAAAAACCCTAGAAAAGCCCATCTATAAATCTTCATTGATGCATCAACTCTCACGTGTTTTTTATTACAGTTCCTGCTGTTATTGAAACGGGTGTAAATTCACCAATATATTAGTTGAATAGTTGTGAATACCTTATATGATTATAATTTTCGTTTGACTGTTAGCCATCAGAGACGGTATCTTTTAATTTATTTTGTATATACATGTTTCTTGCTTCTAGAGTTACTTACATTTGTACTTTAACCTTCATACGAAATAGATAAAGCAAGTTTGTTTTTGTTTTTACTCCTATGATCCATCCCTAAGTCACTATATATTAATAACCATTTTAATTTTACAATACAATAAATATACTAGTTTTAGTTAGATTGATTTTTTCGAATTCTTCAATGCAAACTTTTTATTTCTTTTGTGTTTAGAGCATTGCGTAATTTTGGAATGTTTATTCGAAACACAAATACAAATTATTTAAATATCCTAATATCCATGTTAAAATTGTCAAATGTCAGTTCGCTGAAGTTTGTTCTTAATGCCGAATACCAAACTGTTCCATGCGAATTTTGAACTTTTTTTTTTAATTCCTTGTGTGCAAAAATCAATCATCTCGGTATTGACGGTATTCTGGTACTTCCGATACAAATGATTGTCTTCAATGGAAAAACAGTCGATACACTTTTCTTCATATATTCAGTTTAATTCAACCATAAAGGTAACTTCATCTTCAGTAATATTGATAGTTGGATTGGGATAAACTTCTTCGCCAAATAGTATATATCGAAATTCTCTACAAAAAGGTTTCATGTCATTTTTATGAAATAGGTAGTATAGCCAAGTCACAGACCTCATAAAAAAAGTAGATAGAACATGGCCGCTCTTCCAATGATTACAAAATAGCCCCTTTGCCATGACTGACCTGAAACTTCAAGTTGGTGCCCCTGATTTTTTGTTGTCTGTACCTTTCTAATGAAAGGAATGAAACGAGATAAGAGATTCACGATTTGACATAAAACGGTGTCAAAACTTGATTGCCTTTCAGAATTCAGGGCAGGTCTTTCCATTTTTCATTGATGTGCGAGTTTATTATTTAGAAGCACTAAATGGCTAGATAATCACAATGTATCGTATTCAGGCTCATACATTGACGAGTAGCAAAAAGCAAAATGGAGATTGAATGATGAATATAAGTAAAAATTAATGATGGGCCAAAATTAAAGGGAGACCCACTCTGATATGGTTCCATTTTGATCTCTGCATGTGGTATCTACTTCTTTTATGAGGTCTGTGATTCAAATATATAAACAAAAATGAAACAAAACGAAAATGACTATAAGGAAGAGCTGGAAGAACGGAACGCCACTGATATGCTCAACTTTTCCTGAAAATAGGACATGTAATTGTTTCCCAACATTGAATTCGTTTTTTTTTTCGGAAACACTATAATTTTCTACTTTCTCTTCAATCGACGGATATAACTACTTTTTTAGGTTACCTATGCTGCCATTATAATCCACTTCACGTTGGCATACCTGATTGTACACTGTCAATCAGGGACTAAGCTTTTGCCAATCATAGGTGTTTTCTGGCGTAAAAACTTATTCAATCTTGCATTTGAATACGATTCTACGTGACGTCATTATTATCACGAACCGCAAGAATGCATAATTTCGAATACGATTCAATAATCAAACCTAAACTCAGAAGCTCATAACATATTGAATATTCGAACGTGTGTTGTGACTGGTTCAAAGTTTGTTATGTGACATTTCCGGGCTCCACATAGTCTCTAAGCGCTCTAAGAGATGGTGCTGTGGATGTCAAGATGTCCACCCAAGCAGTGAACAACAAACCACAGCATTGGTGCTTCGATCAGGAGTACATTGGATATTGGTAATCGAAATTTGCAGTAATCTGGACAATTGCTGTGTTTGAGGTATAAGTTATTTTCACGTTAGACTTGCTGTGTACACAGTTTTCTTTTATATTTCACGTGATATTTGTATCTATAGGCAGATAAATGGGTGGTTGTGGTAGTTGAATCATTCCAACTTTGGAAGAATTATTATTTTCTGACAAATATTTAGTCACCATGAAAAAACAAACTTTATTTTTGAAGTATTTACTGTAAATCCTCATATATTTTCCCTGTCTATAGTATTTTTGCTGCACTTCCCTCTAGAGGAAATTTGAGGGCAAACAACATTCTTCATTCTTGATTCATTGTCGTTTTCACAGATATATACGTCTTCTATTCGTTTTTAGTACCAAATAAGATTGAATTCTGTTATAGTCCCACTTTGATGTTCCTTGATCCAGTGGTTCGAGCTGCCGAATGTAGATGTCGTCCACTCTTAGATTTCCAACTATATCGAGTCTACTGGTACCACCGACATAACCTTAATCTAGACCGTTAGAGGTCATATCCCCACCACTCGAAAAAAATTTCTAAGTAAAATTTACGTGAACGTGTCTGCGCAAAGGGCAGAAAGCACAAATAATGTCATTTCAGACATTGACATCTAACGAGGAGCCATTATGTGATTTTGAATCGTCACAGACACAAAATGCGCATGCTCTATAATCTTGTGATTGGATGAATTCTCATCATACGGGATCAGCAGTCTAGATATATTAAGGTTATGTCGGTGACTGGTACACATGACTGTTCACGCTTATGTATTGTTTTCTGATTGGCTGCCGATCGAGAACTTCTCATTCTGTGTCATTTAGTAACCAATCAGAAAACAGTAGTAAGTTTGAACACGAATAATCTTGCTTGAGAGCGACTTCACACAATTTTGGTATTCTAAGTCACAGAAGACCGTAGTTCGGCATGTTCTGTAGCATTGGGTACTTTTTTTCACAGAACACCATTGTGTCTGAAGTGGCTCTTAAAACGGTATAGGCTATGTGCAAGCCTACTAGCGCTGCTAACCGGCAATAGAGAAGTACTCAACTCCCTTTTTATTATTATTGTATACCGTGAAATTCTTCAATAATCTAGCTGTGTGAATACAGTATAAATAGTATAGCATAGAACGTACGTAAACATTATTTATTTAAAGTATTTTTCCCTTAATTATGACGTACTTATGATAGACACATAATGAATTTGTTTACATTGAAAGAATAACCTAACTATCAAGCACACTGTTCTTTTTGCTGAGGGTGCATTGACGAACGGGAAGAATCGAAAAGAACTTTTCGATTGGAAACTCGGAAAAAAAAAATTTGAAGGGGTGCTCTTGCCCCCCCAATCGACCCTAGAAAATTTCTTCGTTATAGAAAGTCGGCGACTCAAAAAATTGATGTCCCCGAAAAGAACAGCAACAAAAATATTTCAGACCCTGCCCCCTCTTTACCTCACTAGAAATCATACGTCATGGGGAAAAATTATCGTTTTTCGATAAAACTTTGGACTTTTTTGTAGTACTTACTCTTTTTGAACTTTTTTTTTTTTTTTTTCGAGGGAGGGTGGGTATCGTTAAAATTGATGGGGTCAACTAGGAGAAAGAGTTTTTTTTCGCGTCAGACCCTCAAATGGTCCCCCGCCCTTCTTTAAAAAGTATCCTAGCACAATCCGCATTTCTTTACGACCCCCCCTTTAGGCTGTGCGCTTCCCCGTGGACTATTCTGAATAACGAGAGTAGTTTTGATTATATCTGTCAAACTAGATGGTCAATCACTTTGTTTTTTTTTTACAATATCTGCGATATCCTGCTCTAGCTCCTCCTCGTGTTTCATAAACTTCCTAATTTTAGTACTAACGGTAGAATTAATAATGTGCGCTTCCCCGTGGACTATTTTGAATAACGAGAGTAGTTTTGATTATATCTGTCAAACTAGATGGTCAATCACTTTGTTTTTTTTTTACAATATCTGCGATATCCTGCTCTAGCTCCTCCTCGTGTTTCATAAACTTCCTAATTTTAGTACTAACGGTAGAATTAATAATATGCGCTTCCCCGTGGACTATTTTGAATAACGAGAGTAGTTTTGATTATATCTGTCAAACTAGATAGTCAATCACTTTGTTTTTTTTTGACAATATCTGTGATATCCAGCTCTAGCTCCTCGTTTTTCATAAACTTCTTAATTTTAGTACTAACCATAGACAAATTAAAAATAAATATTTTTAGTTTCTCTATGGTACTAACGGTAGAATTAATGTGATGTTTGCCTATGCATGTTCCATATGTTACGTGTTAATTGAGTCAACTTCAATTATATATATCTCGGGTTCGGGATGGTGAAACTTGTTAAAATTTTATAGAGGTGTTGTTCACATGTAGAACAATACGTATGCCAAATTTTAATAATTTCCTAATTCAACTGTCTCGTGGCGGTACTACCTTAAACACATGGAAGAATATATTGATGACAGCATTAACAGTAGAATCAGCAAAGTGCAACCGGTAAACTTCTGTACCCAAAACACTTCATAAATTAGAAACAGAGGAACATTCAAACATTCTAAATCGATATTGAATTCATTCATGTTGAAAAGGGAAACAATCTCAATTGAATATTGAATAGAAATATTTTTCGGAAAATTGCAAAATCTACGACAAAAATGAAGTAATTTTTTGTAATATCTAACAGAAAACAACTAGTTGCCCGCTGGGCATTGATTTTATGAACACCCTGTTCATAATTCCAAACGAATGAATTTATCCAATTCTACAATTTAATTATCAACAATTAATTTTTTTGGTTAGATTAATTACTTATGAAAGCAGTTCATACGTATGCGCCTTTATAACTTCAGTAATATGTCCATTATTGTCTATTTACTTTCTAGCCTTCCGATGAAGTATATAAATTTTAAAGAAATATTGAGAATTTAAAAATACTAATAATTAGTCACAGACCACATATGATTTTTCTCCACCACTTTACAAGATATGACGCCATCGATATTTTTTTTTTACTCAAAGGGTATATTTTTATATCAAAATTTGAAAGCCCATTTTTGCTCAGTTCAACCATACCACATACGTCATAATACTTCAAGTGACAGTATACTGAGTAAAAAGGAAACCAGTGTTCATATTTCTTAACATTTTTTCATTATTTATTTTGCAATGAAAACCTGAGGATTACTCAATAGTTAGTACGAGTATATTGCCAAACTTGAGTAAGCTATGAAAACATCTGAAAGCCCTTAGCAACCAGACAATAAGTTCTTAGTTACTATTACATATGTCAGTAATAAATTGATTTGTTGTGTAGCATATCGATGTATAAGTCTTCAAATACCTTTCTGAAAAATATTACCCTAAAAGAAATTATTTGAAATTACGATGGTGCTGTCAGAAAAACAGCGAATAGAAGTTTTGATGATCTTAGGTTACGGCGATCGTAAAAGAGATATGGCAGAAGTATGCGACATCTTTAATGAAAAATATCCTGATCGAGAACCAATAAGCCAATCGACGGTAAGCAAAATATTATATAAATAAACTCAATTGAATGTATTACTTGGCATTGAACAAAATCCTCAAATACAACTTTATCTGACAATAAAAACTTTTTAACAAAAAATTAAACCGACGAAATACGGAACTGAAAAGTGAAAAATAAAATAAATCTTAGTCTGAATAACTAAGCTCCTAAACTAATGTAAGTAACTAATTTTGAGTCGGCGCCAAACAAACAAGCAAATGAATTGGGTAAGGCGTAAAATGATGGCATCGAGTTGGGCGGTGACATTCTGATAATTTAATGATCTTCGTTGATTGTTTGTTTGGCGCCGACTCAAAATTAGTTACTTACATTAGTTTATGAGCTTAGTTATTCAGACTAAGAAGATTTATTTTATTTTTTACTTTCCAGTTCCGTATTTCGTCGGTTTAATTTTTTGTTAAAAAGTTTTTATTTTTCAATTTTTTGTGGCTGAAATCTACTAATTACCAACTGCTTGTTTTTTGCTTACTTCCAAAATACTTACCCACCTTACTTCAACTATTACCAGTTAAATAATATGATTATCTACTTTTACTATTTGTTGTAATATCAATTTTTGTTGTTGTTCTGGTTAGTTTATTTCATTACTTTGTATACCATTCCATCCTCTCATAGAATATAATGATTGTGATAATGACACTAGCGATCTGTCATTGTCAACTACATATGTGTGCCAATGTTCACAAGTGAAAAATCAATTATCCCCTATTTTTCTACCCGTAAGAGTGGATAATTCCATTCGAAATCCAAATATGATCAACTATGAGGTATACCCTATCTGATAAAAGAAGAATAATCCAAATCGAAGATCCCAGTACAAAGTTATGCCTGATAGAATCGGTTAACGGACCAAATTGGGATCCTTCATTTTGCTACCCTTAGGGGTGGATTTCATCTTTTAAATTCAAATGGGACCAACTTCAAAGTACACCCTATCCACTATCTGAATCGGACGCCTCAGTAAAAAGTTATGCGTGATCATACATAAAAAAAATGATAAATAAAAATAAATATACGCGTCGACTAGAGAACCTCCTCCTTTTTGGTTTCGTCGGTTAAAAATGAGATCTGTCGTGGTGCTGTGCAGAAAATACTAAGAAAAGCCAAATTACATCCATATATAGTTAAACTTATACATAAACTTAATGAAGACGACGTCAATAGACGCATGGAGTTTTGTGAAATTATGCAACAAGTGTGTAATCAAAATAATGGCTTTGAATTTAATGTCTTATTTTCCGACTAATCAACTTTTCGTATAAACGGCGAATACGCAAAATTGTCGTTATTGGGCAACAGAAAATCCCAATTGGACGATGGAAGCTTATACCCAATATCCTCAAAAAGTAACTGTGTTGGCTGGGATTCCAAGAAATACCATATCGATGAAACTAAATTTTTTTTGTCGGTACTATGAACATTATTTGGAAATGTTACAAACTTATGTAGTTCCATATTTAACTGTAACATTTCCAGACATTAATCAACCTGGTCGAATAGTTTCTACTATTTGGTTCCATCAGGATGGAGCAGGTCCACATTATGCTCGAGTGGTTAGAGATTTTCTCAATGAAACCTTTCCCAATCGCTGGATTGGACGACGCGGTCAGATTGAATGGCCTACTAGGTCCACAGATTTAACTCCCATGGACTTTTTTCTCTGGGGTTAGTTGAAAAGTCAAGTGTACATGAATCGATCTACCAATTTAGAAGACCTTAAAGAGAGAATTCGAACTGAAATTCAACGAATTACACCAGATATGTTGTCAAACGTCTTGGATATTGTCAACTATCCCAAGGAGCTCAGTTCGAGCATTTGTTGTAAATTTGTTATTTGTGTATTTTTACTACTCACTTATGATGATTTCATTGCAAAATTTATAATTAAATGAATGTTAAGAAATATGAACACTGGTTTCCTTTGTACTCAGTATACTGTAACTTGAAGTGTTACATATGACGTATGTGGTATGGTTGAACTCAGAAAAATATGAGCTTTCAATTTTTGAAATAAAAATATACCCTTTCAATTTAAAAAAATATCGATAACGTCATATCATGTAAGGTGGTGGGAGAAAAAAATAATTTTTTTTAAAAGGAGGAAAACTGAAATACAAAATCGACCTGTCCGAGCTTTTCCTCAGAAAATGATAAACTCGTGAGATAATAGAGTGTTTCTAAACTGTATGAATGCACTGTATTCTCTAAGGTGGCTCAACCCTATAACTTTTTTATTATTAAAGATAGAAAAACGAAATTCAGGGGTTGTATATTATAGTTCAATTTACATTTTTTGACATATTTACTTGCTTTGACGTACTTCCGGTTTGAACGGAAATGACCCCAACTTTCGATTTTTAAATGGGACATCCTATATATTTTCACTTATTTCGATCGAGAATGACATTCTAAATCCAACAACATCTCACTTGTCAATATTTGACAAATAAAGTCATTTTTATTCCAATTTTATTTTTTGATCTAGAATGCCATGTATCGTGTAAATCTCTTCATTCTTGATCAAGTAACATGGGAAAAATACGACTTTGAGGCTTATGACTTCACAGTCGTTTAAAGAATTATTCAAAAGTTGCAAATATGAATTTTTCAAGATGACTTGATTTTTTCAAATGGAAAGGGGGTGGCTCGTCGGCTTTTTGTGAAAGATAATTTTCTTACAAACAATTTGATACTACACACTTTCACTTTATTTTCACTATTTTTCTGAATAATTGCAATAAGCGATCATACCTACTAACAAATTATTTGGTATACTTATGCACTAAGTCCTGTTCTAGTTATCCGCGACAAACAATTGAAGCTGTTGCTAGGACTACCTAAACAAATAGGCTAATGAATATGCTGTCACTTTTAAAAAAAAAATTGTTGCGTAGTTTATGATTTGATATGTAAAATTATACTAGAAACGAGAAAATTGACATGTTGCCAATTTACGGAAAAGCAAAAAAGAATGCAACTGATGCAGCTCGAATTTATGCTAAGAGATTCCCTAATCGTCGCCATCCCATTCGGCATTATTTTCCAAAACTGGAAAGAAAAATGCTAAATGAACCAGAAGAAAATGCCAATAACTTTATCGTCAGTGAATAAGAAAAAGAAGTAAACGTGTTGGCCTATGTTAAAGTGAATTGTACGGTGTCAATTCGCCAAATTCTTTCTGAGTGTGATATAAGTTATTCGTCCGTTTGGAGAATTCTTCACAAATATAATTATCGATCATTTAAGTACCAACTACAACAACATTTTAACGATAACGACCACAACCGAAGATTAACTTATTGCAACTGGTTTTTGAGTAAATACAGAGAAGATGTACGTTTTCCATTTAAAATTATTTATTCAGATGAAACTCGATTCACGAACTTGGGTCTGTTCAATCGGAATAATAAAAGGTACTGGTCTCAAACAAATTTACATCTGATGCAAAAAGGAAATTTTCAAGAGCGATTTGGTTTCAATGATGGGTATTATCGGAGGAAAACTTTTGGGACCAATAATTTTCGACGGAGATTTGCCACTGGCTAACCAAGTTGATATCTATTTTCAACAAGATGGAGCTCCACCTCACAATTCTCAAGTCGTAAGAGAACATCTGAATGACACCTTCCCAGAAAAGTGGATTGGCACTTATGGACCTATTCAGTGGCCAGCGAGGTACATTCTTAAGTTGTCATATTTTTTCATAATGTATTATTTCTTTTTCATATTCTAGATCACCAGATCTTACTCCGCTAGATTTTTTCTCTGGGGAACAATAAAAAATCAGGTGTATAACACAGCATCAGCTACACGGGAAGAACAGGAGTATAAAGTGAGGGTGGCATTCCAGAACATCACTGCGGAACAGCTAATCAATGTGGTGCGCGCAACAATTGAAAAAGTTGAACTTTGCCGTGATCAAGAAGGAGGTCATTTTGAAAATTTTGAAATATAATGGACCAATTTGCGACTTTTGAATAATTCTTAAAACGACTGTGAAGCCATAAGCCTCAGAGTAGTTTTTTTCCCATGTTACTTGATCAAGAATGAAGCGATTTACACGATCCATGGCATTCTAGATCGAAACATAAAAATTGAAATAAAAATGACTTTATTTGTCAAATATTGACGAGTGAGGTGTTGTTGGATTTATAATGTCATTCTCGATCGAAATAAGTAGAAATATATAGGATGTCCCATTTAAAAATCGAAAATTGGGTTCATTTCCGGTCAAACCGGAAGTACGGCAAAGCAAGTAAATATGTCAAAAATGTAAATTGAACGGTTATATACAACCCCCAAATTTCGTTATTCTATCTTCAATAATAAAAAAGTTATAGGGGCGAGCCACCAAAAGTGGTGAAAAATAAAAATTTAGGTATGAATTATTTTTTGAAGAAATTATTAACGCCTACAAAAAAATACCCTTGCATTTTTTTGCAGAATGGCAATTAAAACAAAACGCAACGCATTGAAAAGAATTGCCGCTCAACATGGTAAATTGTGAAGGGAACTCTTCTGGTCCTTTCAACTTATGCAGAAAACATTTCTATGCTCATTTTCAAAATGGACAACACACTCATGAGTTTTCCTATTTAACAAAATCATCGACCAAAATCAAGTTTTCTTCCCCCCTCTTGCATATGCGCATTAATAGATGTTAATAATTTTTCGGAACCAGTTCCGATGGTTCTGAACGAATTGTAAATCATGAATCATAATCTTGACAATTATAAAAAATATAATGAATATAAAATACTAAAACAAATTTACAACATGTTACAGTATCTACTCAACCCCCTATCCTTCGTGGGCGCCAACGCCACCCTTATGGCTTCTTCAAAAATTGATTTCACCCCCAAAAGATACTTAGCAGAGCACTCCATGTAACGTACTGCGCCAATTTTCCTGGCCACCCTCTCTCCCTCTTGCCGGCTAACAGGGCGAGATTTTTTCCTCCTCAGTGACTCCACAATTCCCGGATCACTTCTCAGATCTAGTTTATTCCCCACCAGCAAAACAGGGACGTGGGGAAGAAAGTGCTCAACTTCCGGCCACCATTTTTGTCTAACGTTCGCCAAAGAATCGGGGTAGTCTATTGCGAAACAAATGAGCACCACGCTGGTTCTGGGGTAGGATAGAGGGCGTAACCTGTCGTAGTCTTCTTCTCCGGCGGTGTCCCACAGGGCCAACGTGATTTCTTCGCCTTCTATTCGGATTTCTTTGGAGTAAGTATCGAACACTGTGGGGACGTGCGTCTCCGGGAATTCGTTGTAAGCGTAAGTCGTTAGTAAACATGTTTTTCCACAATCACCATCACCGACTGTTACGATTTTCTTAATTAGCCCCATTGTAGCACTGCTAAGACTCGGGAATGGACATTTTATTCGCAACAAAATTATCGACCGCTATTTTGCATAGTTTCGTTAGATAATCTTATACTCGCTAAGTATATTTCAAGTTTGCTTTTCTTTCCCCTGCTGATAAGAAGTTATCTTATCATTTATCAGGCGTTTTTTAAATCATTACATGATTGGCAGATGTTCTCATTCATAGAGATTGATTACTTATACAACATAAAATTTGTCTTCCAGAATTTGGATTGGAGAAATCAAATCGAGTTTTTCAGGAGTCATATTCCAAAATCATCAGTGTTTTGTGATTACTAGTTTCAAATATGTTGCTGAATATGTGCAATGAAAACAATACTCCGCTGTCTTAGAAATAATCAAAGCTGGAAAAACGTTTTCTATAGCAGTTCTCCAAAAGTTTACAGTCAAATTATAGCTGTGATTCCAATAAATAGGTAGGTTTTAGGCAAAAGGTCAAAGAGCAAAATCTAAGGCCGGCAATTCTGCTAAATAAACCGTAAACCGTACTAACCACCTCTTCTTTCTAATGCAAATCAGATTAGTTGATTAGTTAGTTAGTGAGATGAATATTTCAGTGTAAAAAATAGTAAGTAGTGTAACTAAATACGGTATATTTTTACTATTCTACGCTTAATTCTAATTAAAATTTCTGAAACATGTTCCATATCAAAACTCAGTAGTTTTCGAAATATTTGACATTTAATTTTTTTTCCCATAAAAGGCAATTAACAATATGACTAATAATTTTACCTTGCAACTACCAACTACTAATTGTAAAGTATTTTTAGGTAATTTTTTTTCAAGGTCCTGTAATACATACTAATATATATTTATTTTCAACAAATGTTGTACAGGGTGTTCAAAAAATGTAATCCAATTTGTTGGTAAAGACATATGTAATACAATTTTTTTTCAAATAGATCACCATGTAACATATCCTATATCAAAACTCATCTGTTTTCGAGGTATTTAACATTAATTTTTTTTTTCCAAAAACGTAAATGAGATTGCTAACAATATGACATTTCCTATCATAAGGAAAAGGGCAAAAAAAGAAAACGATTGTCAGGTCATCAGTTCTGCCAACAAAGACGGCAGAAAATGGAAGAGAAGGAAAAATTAGCTGATTCTTTGAAGAAATATTTGAAACCGTCAGAAATAAGTGTTCTTCCTGAACTTGAAAATACCGACGATGCTCGCCCTAGTTGTTCCTCAGCCCCAAGTTCCTCATTTGTTTCTGATTATAATGATATAAATAGTACCCAGGAACATCATACTGAAAACGTTCCAGCAGCGGTAACATTACTATTTTCTAACTCCACCGTAATATCTGATGACCCTGGAGAGTGGCCCGAAATAATTACATCCGCAGGTGCAACATTTTTAACGGAAAAAGGACCCCATCAAATTACGAATTGGATCTATCCAGTAAACTCACAAGGCCTGATGTTTTCTCCCAGATGTTTTTATCGTTACCTCACCAATGGAGAGAAAGTTAAAAGGGAGTGGCTGATTTACTCAACAACAAGAGATGCGGTTTACTGTTTCTGTAGCAAACTTTTTGGTGAGTCTTTGACCAACTTGTCTAATAAGGAAGGGTGTTCTGATTGGAAACATTTGTCACGCTAAACCGACAAAAAAAGAGCGACTCCCATGAAAAATTATCGGATCTTGGTTGAACTTATCAAATATGTTATCTAAGGGAGTTACTATGAATGAAAATCAACTACGTTCATTGCATGTAGAAAAAAAAATACTGGTCTTTCGAACATCTTGGATAGCACTGGAAGCCTACTGATAGGTCTCAGATCAGACAGACATTTAGGATTTGAGACCTTTGGCAACGGTAAAATAACTGCATTTCTCCAATTTATAGGAAAATATCCTTCAAGTAGGCAGAAATTGAATATGTGAGCGATAAATGGCAATAAAAAGGGGCAGCACATTTTTATCATATGGAGGGTTATTCCACCAGAACCTTCTGTATTTGATTTGATACTATCTACAGCCTCCAGAATGTCATGCTCCCGAAAGGGTTCAATTTTGCAGTGGTCTAGGTTAAAATTCACTTTATGGGTATTATAATACTGTACAAGATCATCATCAACTTGACACTGCAATGCATTGACAGAGTTAATTAAATGGCAATTGATAGCTTCAGCATCATTTATGTCAGGTGGTAATGATATATCAGATTTCTTCATTCATTCATTGAAAGAATAATTTCAGCAATGCAGTTTTTATGTCGTTAATGTTTAGCTTTACGTAGTAGATCTAACAAATTATATGAAAATATTAACGGAAACTTCTTAAAATTAATAGAAACGTTCACCAAATTTGATTCTGTAATAGAGTAACATGTTCGACGCACACATAAAAATCAAAGCAGCGGCAGCGGTAGCGGTATGACAAACTATTAGGCGATAAAATTCAAAATGAATTGATGAATTTACTCGGCTCAAAAGTAAGAACTACATTTTTAGATCTAGTAAGAAAACATAAATATTACTCTATCATTCTCGACTGTACACTGGATGTGAGTACGGAACAATTAAGTGTAGTTTTGGGGTTTGTTTTATTGAACGAATTGACGAAACAAATTGAAATACGTGAATATTTCATTTTATTTTGCCCTATAGTTGATTCTACTGGTGCTGGCTTGTATAACTATGTGACAGATTTATTAGTAGAATTTAATTCAAGTATATATGGTTTGCGAGGACAAGGATATGATAATGGAGCAATCATGCGTGGAATTTACAGTGGATTACAAACACGAATCTTTAATATAAACCCGCGAGCATTTTTTGTTCCTTGTTCGGCGCACTCATTAAATTTAGTTATTAACGATGCTGCTAAAATTTCTTTTGAGGTGTCCTGATTCTTTGACATTGTTCAAGAGATATGTGTTTTTTCCGCGTCAACCAAAAGATAGTCAATTTTGAAAACGTGCCTTACAGATTTAACTTTAAAACCACTATCTGACACGCTGGTCCTGTAGAATAGACGCTATAAAACCTTTGAGATACCAAATTGGTGAGGTTTATGATGTTCTTTCAAAAGTAATGGATGCATCCGCATCTTCAAAAGATTTTAGTACATCACACCTAGCTCGATCGCTCGCAAAACAAAAATCCAAAACTACAATTTTTTATGCTCTGTAGTAATCTGGTACAATCTTTTATTCAAAATCAATTCTCTAAGTAAATTAATGCAGAATCAAAGTATAAATCCAAAAGCTTGTTTAGACTGTCTAAACAAAATAAAATCATTTTTTTAGACTTAAGAGATGATAAGGGATTTAGCGAACTTCTTGTAGACGACAAGGAGCTGGCCGAATAATTATAAATTGAACCAAATTTTTTATCTCCACAAACAGTTCGTCAAATAAAAAAGTAAAGACAGTTTGTTTATGAAAGTACTGACGAACCAATAACAGACCCGAAAATGAATTACAAAGTAAAAGTATTCTTCTCTGTTCTAGTTTGTTCAACCACTCCCGCACTTCATTCGTAGAATGAATAGGAGCCTCATCTTATTGAAAGAATAAACTAATCCGCTCTTGTAATGGTAGGTTGTCGATATCTCGGCCCATAATAAGTTCAAATACCGTTCGCCATTTAAACTTTGTCTAAAAAAGAAGGGACCTACAATTCGCTCATTTAAAATTCCACACCATACATTCACTTTGAAACTATATTGGTCCTTGGCTTCAATAATAAAATTAGGATTATGATCTGCCCACCATCTACAATTTTGAGAACTGACGACACCATTTGAGGTAAAAGTTGCTTCGTCTGAAAATAGCACATTTTTTGAGAAATCACGATTGTCTTCTAACATTCCCTGGAACCATGCACAAAAATAAAATCGAGCGTCACAATCCCTGTCTCGCATTATACTTGCACAAATTTTGGTTTGTTCGGGTGAAAGTGATTTTTAACCGACGAAACCAAAAAGGAGGAGGTTCTCTATTCGACCCATATATTTTATGTTTTTCCATCATATTTTTTTATGTATGATCACGCATAACTTTTCACTGAGGCGTCCGATTCCGATAGGGTGTACTTCGAATTTGGTCCCATTTGAATTTAAAAGATTAAATCCACCTCTAAGGGTAGCGAAATGAAGGATATTGATCACTCACCCTCTGAATTCTGGTCCGTTAACCGATTCTATCAGGCATAACTTTGTACTGGGTTCTTCGATTTGGATGATTCTTTTTTTAACAGATAGGGTATACCTTATATTTGGATTTCGAAAGGAATTAGCCACCCTTACGGGTAGAAAAATAGGGGATTATTGATTTTTCACTAGTGAACATTGGCACACACATACGTAGTTGACAATGACAGATCGCTACTGACATTATTCTTGTTCCGTCAAAATCAGTATGAGAGGATGGAATGATATACAAAGTAATGAAATAAACTAACCAGAACAACGAAAATAATTTATATTACAACAAATAGTAAACGTAGATAATCATATTATTTAACTGGTAATAGTTGAAGTAAGGTGGGTAAGTAAGTATTTTGGAAGTAATCAAAAAACAAGTAGGTAGTGATTGGTAGATTTTAACCACAAAATTGAAAATAAAACTTTTAACAGAAATTAAACCGACGAAATCGGAACTAAAAGTAAAATAAAACTTTTTAACAAAAAATCAAACCGACGAAAAAATCAACTGAAAAGCAAAAAATAAAATAAACCTTCTCAGTCTAAATGATAATTGAGCTCCTAAACTAATGTAAGTAACTAATTTTGAGTCGGCGCCAAACAAACTAGCAATTGAATTAGGTGAAGCGTAAAATGATGGCAGCGAGATGCACGGCTGCGTTTTGATGACTTCTTTCATAGATAATGATCTTCGATAATTGTTTGTTTGGCGCCGACTCAAAATCAGTTACTTACATTAGTTTAGGAGCTCAATTATCATTTAGACTAAGAATGTTTATTTTATTTTTTGCTTTTCAGTTGATTTTTTCGTCGGTTTAATTTTTTGTTAAAAAGTTTTTGTTTTTTACTTTTCAGTTCCGTATTTCGTCGGTTTAATTTTTTGTTAACAAGTTTTTATGCTTTAAAATTCGTCTAACAGAGGTTTGAGATATTTCTGCCTTTTCTGCCATAATTTTCGTCGAAACTCTTAGTGTCTCAGTGACTGTCAGTAAAACATTGTTTACATTATTTTCATTCTTTACAACATGCTTAACGTGAACACTTTTATATTTGGTTTCAACCAAACCAGTTTCCTTGAATTTTTGCAATATCTTTGCCACCGTAGTAAAATGAAAATTTTGGTCTGGATGCCTTCCATTGAAAATTTCAGCTACTTCTCTTGTGCTATGATAATTTTCGCTATATAGCAATACTATTTCTATTTTTTCTTGTATACTCAGTTTTGGAGCCATTTCTCCAACAAAATTGTCAACAAGTTATTGTGACATTTGTTATTGTTACAACAAAAGTAGATCTTTTTTTAAAGCCGCCATATAAAATTCAAAATATAGCTAAGTCATTGAAGTTCAAATTTACTAACCAATATTAAATTTAGCAAGGATAAATAATGTATTATTAAGTTTTAATTACAAATATCAGTTGGTTTAAATTTTATTTAAATATTTATGTTTTCATAATTAATCTCCCGCAATATGTCTATTCCACAAATATTTGATTAGTTTTGACCCAAACTTATGTGATTTAGGTTATTAAAGCTGTTTCCAGATAAAACAAGAATGTATAATGTTTCTTAGTAAGGGTAGAGGAATAAAATGGTATTTTTGTTTTTTTTCAATCTGGTTCAAAATTGGTACATGGGGTCCTTGTTGGATTCCAAACACATTTTCTCAATAATTTTTTTCGATATCTTGTCAATTTGAGAAACGAACCACTATTAGAGTTTTTTAGAAATTTCAAAAATAATTTTTTTCCCATATGTAGCCAACTTTATGACGGACACTGTAGTATTGAGACCTCTCGTGAGGTTTGGATGGAGAGGTATAGTTTTCCCAATATCAATTGCAGAAGCATAAAAAAGTCTTGCGGCGAAATCCTGTGAGCAGCAGTGGCGGAGATAACTAATTTTATTTAGATATTTTAAGATTTAAAAAATACTTCATAAATAATGAAAAATGAAAAAAAAATAAAGACAAGCTTTTATTTATACAAATACATTAAGAAAGAAAAATAATTTCTTTCATTGTTTGATGTAGGTTATTATTATATCCTGAAACGTATTTCGATCGGCACACACCAAGACCATAGACGCTACTGGTTTTTAATCTTTCCGAGCTATTAAAACACAAATATAACGCGTGATTTATGACCTCCCATCGTGGAGGCACACCTGCCAGCATTGATGTCCGACTTGATTGGCCCAGACGAATCGGTTGTACAACAGACAGCCGTCACTCGAGTCCACGTTGACTATCGGCTCTTTTGATCTACCGTTTGCCGACGGAAAATGTTTACGAGTAGTACAGATTATTTTTCGTTCCGTTTCTTCGCATATACGCTCGTGTTAGCGAAGTGAGTTTTCATTTGCTCCCTATAGAAACAGCTTCTGCAATTGATATTGGATGGACTATATACTCACGACTCTTTTGTTTTCCGTCGTTTTTCTCAGAGTCGCGGTTTCATTCAGTTAACGTGTGTCTGGTGTATATCCATTAATTATTGCTATTTCCTAGATCTTTTTGATTTCATTTTGGAAACGATCATCATTCAATGGGAAGTATACGGTTCTGTGAATTAGAAAATTGAAACTAGCTATTTTGTGTTGAATGTGGTGTTTTGAGTCGGCTGGGATGAAACTGTTAGTGTGGGTGGACTTTCTGTAGATGTCTATTTCCAAACGCTCTTTATTTCTGATTAGACCAGGGTCAATAATTTTTAGACCAGGGTCGATAATTTTTGAAACCAAAAAAAAATAATAGTAGGATGAAACCCATAGAAAAAGGGAGGGAATATAACAGAAATGAAAGGAAAAATAATTTACGGGCGATCTGAGGTCGGGAAGTGGAAGGGGGTCAGTTTTTAAGGGTAAAAAACGGTTTATCTCGATTTTCGGCAAAACTACAAGTCCTATGGAAAAAAGTTGAATGGCAGTTGTAGGTAATAAAAAAATCTACAACTTTTGTATTTACACTTTTTTCACATAACCTCAAAATTTATGTGAAAAATTCAAATGACCAAGTTTTTGGTTTTTTATTTTTATCTTTTACAAAAAAAAATTGTTTTTCACGAAATTTAGTGAAAACTTACCTTTTTATGTCCCAAACACAGTGTAATTTTTTTGATTTAAAATATTTATTTTTTCACCTCATTTTGACTTAATATCGAAAAAGCACCCTAATTTTCAATCGAAAATTCTCCCATCAAAATATCAGCTTTTTTTAAAAAGTCGGTGTGTTTTTTGTTCATTGAAATCTCTACTTTTTGATGGTGTAAAAAAAATATACATTACTATGGTAAATGTTCTCAGAAAATGCAAAGAAACGAAAAAAACTCTCGAATCCGAAAATTTAATAAGACATCTACAATATTTTGAGAAAGTTGTAGAATCTCCTTTAAATCATATGCGTAGATGCCTATTCATTGCTATTTTAAGATAACTTATATACCTACGGAAAATTTTGGCCCATCAAAAGGTATTTCATAGAGAAGTGAGGAAGGGGCTAGGAGGGTCTGCGCCTTACCACCTGTTATTTCTTTGCATTTTCTGAGAACATTTACCATAGTAATGTATATTTTTTTTACACCATCAGAAAGTAGAGATTTCAACGAACAAAAAGCACACTGACTTTTTTAAAAAGCTGATATTTTGACGGTAGAATTTTCGATTGAAAACTAGGGTGCTTTTTCGATACTAAGTCAAAATAAGGTGAAAAAATTAATATTTCAAATCAAAAATATTACAGTGTGTTTGAGACATAAAAAGGTAAGTTTTCACAAAATTTTGTGAAAAAAAGTTTTGTAAAAGATAAAAATAAAAAAAAAAAAACTTGGTTATTTGAATTTTTCACATAAATTTTGAGGTTATGTGAAAAAAGTGTGGGTACGAAAGTTGTATATCTTTTTATTACCTACAACTTCGTTGTTCAACTTCTTTCCATAGAACTTGTAGTTTGGCCGGAAATCGAGATAAACCATTTTTTACCCTTAAAAACTCGCCCCCTTCCACTTCCCGACCTCAGATCGCCCGTAAATTATTTTTCCTTTCATTTTTGTTATATTCTCTTCCTTCTCCAATGGGTTTCATCCTATTATTATTTTTTTAACTTTTTACCATTTTCAAAGGCTTCAGCTCTGGTCTAGATGACCAGAGTGTCAAGGAAAGTTAATCGTCCGTCAACTTCCATTTCTGAAGTTAATTCGTTCGAACACCGAGTTAGAAAGACGTCTGTTTTGTTTTTTCGTTTCAAAAATACAAAACACATCATCCACATACCTGAGACAAATTTTTGGAAAATATTGACTTTGAAGTTTCAGATTCGTTTCGAATTTATTCATAAAAAGGTTTGCCATGAATGGTGATAGAAATTGCCCATGGCAGTGCCTTCCTTCTGTTAGTAGAATTGATCTTTATCCACGAAATCGACTTTACTGGAGGAAAACACAAACAGTCTTTTATTTTGGGTTTTCTGTAAAAACACGGAAAAAATATGGAAAATACCTAAGTTCGAATCCTGAATACCTCCCTGATATAAACACATTTATTAACTTCAAATAATGATAACAAGGATAGCCTATGTGAGCCAAAACAATTGAAAATAGATTTTCAAAGTCGGGCGCATACAAAGAGAGTAAACTGAATAGGAGGCACTAATAAGCTCTATCCAATCAGAATCTTGTAGCATTAACGCATCATAGTGACGTACTTGGATATGAGTATAGGTGGCCCACGTAACATACAGAGTGGTCCAATATACATTCAAGAGCATGTAACTCTCAGATACCAGAGTGCGGAATACGCTAGTCCGCCACTGTCCAGAGTGAATGGTGGCCATGACATTACCATATACGTCACTATGACTCACAAATGATCTTTCATCTCTTTCTATTAGTGTCACCATTGTCTTATGGGGAATAGACTCTCCTATAACGTTTACTCTCTTTGGGGCGCATAGACATTATAACTGATGGACTGGCCGTCACGTGACTTTAACACACAGTTCCTGGCGGACTATATATGAGAGAGAGATGTTGTGAAGGATAGAAATATGTCATGGCAAAAGATACATATTGGCTATGTCATTACAATGGAAAAACCTATTTTTTGTTTTTTTCTCAAGAAAATATTGACTACTTTGAATGAGATGAGTTTTGAAAAAGTTCAAGGAATCACAGTGAGGAACTTCATGCAACATATTTTCATGATATCCTTCAGAAATAAAAGAATTCCATTGAGCCTCCATCTGAATGAAAATGTGTTTTATTCTTCTTCCAAACTTTTCAGAAAGTTCAGGACTGGAAACATGCATGCATTTCGGCCAAGTGAGCGAACTGCTTCTTTAGCTATAAACTATGGTAAAAGTATATATTTACTCCGGCAGAGTAAAAGTATGCCGTTAATCCAACGGAGTAAAAATTCCATGTATATTTATAATGTTCGAAGAAAACATTCTTCAATCTAAAAACATATATTTCTGCGTTCTCGGAAAAAAAGGAAAATTTTGTGAATCAAATAAATTATATTATACTTTCATAAATATTATTAACCAATATTAGTTTAAGCAATTGCTCTGGAAAAAACATCAAATTCTATGATACTAATAATACCTAAATCTGTCAACTTCTGCTACAATATAAATACCGGCACAAAAATAAAACCAAGTTATGCAAACAAGAGAAGTCACGTAAAATGTTACCAGTTTGTGCGTGACTAAGAAAATAAATTAAAATTTTCTCATAAGTTCATTCTTCGGAAATCTTTGAAAAATCCACAAAATACTACCTACGTTCCATACTTTCTCACCTATGAAATTTCACATCCAGCCCTTTTTTGTACACTTGTAGGCTGCACACGAAGAAGGCATAGGTATTCAAGAATGCTTATAACTTGTCAAACAGTTAAGAAACACTGGAAAAATTTATAAAAAACTTGCAAAACACCACTCGAAAACACATATAAACAATATAGGAAACCAATGTTTTGCCTGAACTCATTTTGTCCTTTTTCACAGGTCCCGATATCAATGGTCTCTTTCTCATATTATATGTCTATGGTCGGGTGCTAAAAGTGAGTACGCATGCGCCAAGAAATAAACACGTTTTTTATCAGAGACGCGATTTTGTCCGTCCATCTCGTTCTAGGAGTCATTATTTTACTTAAAAAAATGTTGGAGTACCTCAAGCTTATTTCATTTGTTGCAAATTCTCATTATGGTAACATAACCACAAAATGGTGACATTTCTTTTCACGTGGCGTTTGATATTCTGCTCAAAATGTCAAATAAATAATCTAACCTCAAATATATGAGTCGTAATTCAAAAGTTGCACATGGGCAGTAGTTTTCAGCGCCCGCATGAAAACGATCAGACTGATTTTCGTGACTTCACTTTGTTCACACAGGGTCTTCTCTTAAGGAGTGTTATCCATATTGGTAGTTCATAAATATATGGATATAAAGAATCATTTCTTGATTGTGGTATCTTTTTATAATGACAGGCAGAAACATATGAAAATAAAAATGTCTCCTGTATAATTTATTTCAACCTTGTGAATTTATTGAGGTAACTGTGCCCAAAACTATGATACCAAATTCAAATCGGAAGTCTCTTGAAAAATGACTTTTTCAAAGCATTTCTGTTCACTGACATAGGTAGACTGTTGAAGCTGATATAACTGTTAACCACTTTAATATAAACAAAATAAACTATTTTCGAGAATCTGAGGATTTTTCCGGTTTTTATGATTGAAGGTTTCTCAAATTTCCTTTTTTTCTTAAATTAATGCCCTGCAGATATTCGGGCAAAATCCTATGCATTTTCCGATAGGGATCTCCAGTTTGAATTCGACGCCAGATTTACGGAACACCTTGTATCACATATACCGAAAACAAATAATTCGAGCTATTTTGTACATGTACATAATAAATCTGCTTGTACAGCCTTCATGTACAACAGATATTTATAAATATACATACATATATTATGTCTCATATCATCAAGAGAATAATACTCCAAAATTGAAATTACACAAACGATATCCTAATGATTAGTTACTTCAGAGTAACCTAGTTTTTTCAACGCCATTTTGATGTCCTCGTAGACCGAGGGGTCCACAACAGTTGCTGAAATCTGAAAAAAATAACCCAATCACATATGCTAAGAATATGAATCAAAAAGGAAACGATAGAAACATGATGCAATTTTTTCAGTAAGAAAAGGTAAACTAAAAATAAATAATAGTGGAATAATCTTAACAAATTAGTGTATTGTCAAGTTGCTGAAATCTGAAAAAAAAATAACCCAATCACTTATGCTAAGAATATGAATCAAAAAGGCAAACGATAGAAACATGATGCAACGTTTTCAGTGCTTTTTGCATTGGAAGAAACCTAAATAAGAAAAGGAAAACGAAAAATAATACTGAACATAGTTAAAAAAAACAAAGCCGGATCCAACTGAATATTCATTCAATTGGTTTGAAAGGGAGATGCGCTATTAAGTTATATAATTTGAGCGTACCCCTCTGATACATTTTAAACCTTTCGAAAATGTTAATTTTTGAGAAATTTTACCTTTTTTTACAAGCTTTTATTTAGTTTCACTTGTTAGTTAGTTTGTGTCAAATCTTGCAAGGGAATTTTGCCGTCTTCTAGTCGTCCGAATAATTTGAAATTTGGCAGGTGTTCATTATTCCGGTGACAATGCATTATTAAATTTTTGTTAGAGGAAAAACAGAATGGCGGCTCCAAGATGGCGGACGAGATTCGTAATTATGGTCCGATTTGATTCAAAATTGGTATGTGGGGATTTTCGGAGTCGGAGATTATGAATTTTTTGTCAAACTTCATAAATTTAAGATGGCAGCTCCAAGATGGCGGACGAGTTTTGATATTATGGTCCGATTCAATTCAAAATTGGTATATGAGGGTTTTCGGGGTCGGAAATTATGAACTTTTCGTCAAAATTCATAAATTCAAGATGGCGGCCCCAAGATCGAGGACGAGATTTGTAATTATTGTCCGATACGATTCAAAATTGGTATGTGGGGGTTTTCGGGGTCGGAGATTATGAAGTTTTTGTCGAAATTCATAAATTTAAGATCGGGGGACGAGTTGGTGTAATTATGGTCCAATTCGATTCAAAATTGTATGCGGGGCTTATCGGGGTCGGAGTTATGCATTTTTTGTCGAAATTCATAAATTTAACCCCATGGAGGACGAGTTTCGCGGTCGGAGACTTTGAATTTTTTGTCAGAATTTATAAATTCCAGTTGGGGGCCCAAAATAGGGAAAAGAGTTTTCTGATTATGGTCATATTTCATTCAAAATTGGTATGTGGGGGTTTTCAGGTTTGGAGATGATTATTAATTTTTTGTCAAAATCTATAAATTCAAGAAGGCGACTTCAGGATGGCGGACGAGTTTTGTGATTATGGTCAGATTCTATTAAAAAATGGGGTGTGGGAGTTTTTGTGGTCGGAGATCATGATTTCTTTCAGCTCAAAACTTTTAATAACGATGCTCTATTAGAAATGAACAGATTAAGGCAAACTAACTAAAAAGTAAAAAATCAAATAACTTCATGAAAAACCTTTTTAAAGACAAGCTTTTATTTAAGCCGCGTTCTAAAACGTATAAAATAAATTCAAGTCATCGCTGACAATGATTTGATTATTTTTTGTTGAATTATTTAGTTTCAAAAAGCTTGTCGCGCGAATTGTAATGAAATTAATACTTCGTCAAGTTCTTACTTACCAACCAATCACTGCCCAATCAAATTAATTGGTACCTACTTCGCGCGACAAAGTTTTTAAAACCGAATAATTCAACAAAAAATAATTAAATCATCGCTTCAATAAAAGCTTGTCTTTAAAACGGTTTTTTATTAGTTATTTCATTTCATATAATTGACAGGATTTTGGGGGTTAAATTCGATATTGAAAATGCTCATTTTTCGCAAATTGACTCCTTTTCTGTGGTTCAAAATATGCCAGAAGGGTGTAATATGAAGTAAAAATATTATAAATAAGTCATATAACTCCGAAAGAATTCGAAAGCAACATGTTGGGGTGCAGATTCAGGAAGCAAAATCACATAAGTAGGTACCCCAAAAATCATTAAGATCAGTGGTGCAGCAAATTTACCAGAATTGCATCAACGATAATCGGAATTTTTCATTTCATCAATATACATTCCATTTTATTCAACGAGCCTTACACAGAAAAAAAATGGGTCTGCGGATTTTTCAATAATTCTCCAATATTGACAATTTTGTGCAATTTTTTTTTATATTTATTTATTTAAGACCCCTCTAGAATGAGAATCTAGGGTCGCAACTGATTACTCACCTTTTTCAGTTTATTTCTTGCCAAATCTGCAATGGATTTCCTGCATATTTTTCCAGATCTGGTAAGAGGTAGACCTCTGATAGATATAGCTATCTTGAAGGCAGCCACTGGTCCAACTTGCTCTCTAACCATGCTTACCAATTCTTTGGAGATCATGAAATCACTGAGAAGAGCGTCTGCAAATAAAACAAAAATACAAGGTGGCGTGTTGAAAGTTGTGATAGCTCAAATTTTGACCCAGAATCTAGAGTGATTCAATAATAAGATAACACGATGGTAGGTAGAGAGGGGAAAACACGAGTGGACACGCTTTGCTGCTGAAAATATCCAGCAATTTCTCATCAAATAATAGTTGTATTTCTATCGGATAAATTATTTCTCATCTACAGTGCAAGTTACTAACTTGGAATAAATTCAGTAACTCAAAGACAGTTGTTTTGTTAGAAATATGCCCGGACAGGTCGATTTTTATTTTGAATTGCGCTCGTATTTATGTAAGGAAATGTTCTACAGCGTGTCTCAAATTTGGAATATGACGTCATCGACTATTTTTTTAAATGCAATCCTAATTTTTTTATGACTATTTTTTAAGGGTATAGTAAGTTACACATGCGTACCAAATATCAAATTTTTATTCCTTGTCGATTGACAGATATTTAACAAACATCAACTAATTCGAAAATGAGATTCACCTGATCTATGTGATATTAACTCAAATATGTTTCTTCAATAAATGCCCAAAATATTGTCCATTAACTAACTGACAATATCCTAAACGGAATTTAAACTCGTTTTGTACATTTCTAATTACTTGGGCGGAAATTAGTCAACACTCTTGTCGTATACGTTCTTGTAACTGCTCAATGTTTTCCGGTTTGGTGTTAGAATCCTTGCTCTTCAAGTACCCCCATAAGAAATAGTCCATAGGTGTTAAATCCGGAGACCTGGGAGGCCATTCAACAGCTCCTCTTCTACCAATCCATCTGCCTGGAAATACATCATCCAGATACGCACGGACAAGTCTTCTAAAATGGGGAGGCGCACCGTCTGGTTGAAACCAAATATTTCTATTCGGGACATCGGCTTCATCCGGATCAGAAAACAGAGTAGCCAAAGTTGGAACTAGTTCTTCCCACAATAATTCTAAATATCTATCTCCATTGAGATTCCTTTGGAAGAAAATCGGTCCTATTACTCGATTACCAACAATCCCTGCCCAAGAATTAACTTTTGCTTATATTGAGTGTGGCCTTCCCTCATCTAGTGTGGGTTGTTGTCTGCCCAATAACGACAATTTACCTCACCATTTAACGTAAACGTTGATTCGTCAGAAAACAGGACGTTTTCTATGTTTACAACATTTCTGTCTAGTAGATCGATCATTTCTTCGCAGAATTGGATTCTTCTATCCGGATCATCTTCGGTGAAATCCTGGAGGATTGTCATTTTATAAGGATGAAATTTATGGGTTTTCAGAATTTCCATCACTGAAGACTGGCTAATTTCGAGTTCCCTAGCTATCTGCCTAGTGGTAACATGATGATTTTCTTCAACAGAGAGGAGTAAATTCATTTCGACATCTTCATTGAGGGCACTCTGACGATGATTCTTTGTTTTTCTTAAATGCCCATTTTCCCGGAACTGTTTTTCAATCTTGCTTATAGTACTCTGCGATATGGGTGGTAAATCAAGATACTTCTCTCTGAATAAATGAATCACTTCATTTTGTGTTCTTGTCCTATCTCCGTAGCCAATCATCATTAAAATTCCAACAAACGTCGTTTCTCACAAAAAAAAGGTCACACCCCACTTTTTGTGAACGACACCTTGTTCATGTGGTGTTCAATTCGTCCTTAGAGTCCCATTGTCAACTCCCAACTTGTGATGACCGTCCCTGTAAATCTTTTTTTAAGTGCCTGAATTATTTCATTGAGTCAGATTCCTTCATTTCTCGCATTAGTTGATGTTTGTTACATATCTGTCAAACGACAAGGAATAAAAATTTGATATGTGGTACGCATGTGTAACTTACTATACCCTTCAAGAATAGTTATGAAAAAATTAGGATTGCCATTTAAGAAAATAGTCGATGACGTCATATCTCAAATTTGAGACACGCTGTATACATTTTCTTACATAAATACGAGCGCAATTCAAAAAAAAATCGACTTGTCCGGGAATATTTCTAACAAAACAACTGTCTTTGAGTTACTGAATTTATTACAAGTTAGAAACTCGCACTGTATATCTGGGAACTCAACTCCAACGCAAAATGGCGTATTATTATATTGACGATAACAATAATGAAATCAATGAGCTATATATTACCTTCTTTCATGACAAAGAGACACAGGGGTATTTCATTTTTTATCTCATCTGGTACCGATATAACACACGCCATAGCAACGTCTGGATGGGACAACACGACGTTTTCTAAAGCTAACGTAGACAATCTGTGTCCAGCCACGTTGATTACGTCATCTGCCCTAGCAGTGACGTAAAGGAGGCCTTCTTTGTCCTTATATCCTGCGTCCATCGTATCGTAGTAACCCTGGAAGGAAACAAAAGAATTTTAGCATTAACGCAAAATACGCTTATACGTTCAGGGCAGATTTCTAGAGTCTGGAAAATATGAGGACATTAATTTGATAGACCTGCAACCTACATGATACATCTTGTACATTTGAAAACATTTTTGTCTCTCTCCAACAAACCAAATATTGCCAGCCACATTAAATTTGGGACCCCGGTATTTTATCATGATCCATATTAGTATTTCCATCTTCATCTGATTTAATTAGTCTTCCACTATCACTTGTTATTAATAAATGTATTGAAAATGGCGTCTTTCCAAATGACCTCAAAAGAACCATATTGAAACCAATTTATAAGGGAGGAGAAAGAAATGAAATTCCTAACTACCGTCCAATTCAAAAATTTTCGAGAAAGTATTGAAAATACAACTGATCAAATCCATTAGTGATAATACTGGCTTTGATAAATTTCAGTATGCTTTCATACCAAATTCTAATACACAATCTGCAGTAACTGATCTCATACGTGATATATATGAAACTTTAGATGAGAGCAATTATGACGCTGCAATTTTTTTACATATCAAAAAAGCTTTTGATACGTCAATCATACATTTTTATTAGATATTCTGAATAATTTGGGAATAAGGGGTCACTCATAAACTTTTCCAAAATTATTTTGAAAATCGTATTCAATATGTAATTATAAATGAAAATAAAAGTTCAATTGAAAAACAATGCACAATTGGAGTCCCACAAGGTTCAGTATTGGCCCCAATATTTTATTTGATTTATGCGAATGGCATAACTAAAATAAATTTTGTAGGAAAACATTTTTCTTTCGCAAACGATACTGTACTCTACTATTCGGCCAAAGACACAAAAATACCTACTTGAGAAAAATATAGAAACATATATGAAATTAATTGAAAAATGGTTGGATGACATAAACCTGTTCTCATGCTTTTCAAACAAAGAAAGATAAAGCCAATAAAATTAGAAGTGACAATAAAGAATAAAATTATAACTGAAGACAAATTTTGGAAAAAAAATTTTAAATCATGTTAATAAAAGCAAAAAATCAATTATACCTCTGATTGGAGCAATTAGAAGAGTTGAATTTCTGAATACTCATATTCAAACACTGATATACAATGTCCATATTTTTTCTCATATCAGATATCTAATAACAATATGGTATCCTGTAGTAAAAAACAAAAAGGTATAATTTATCGTCTTAGGAATAAAGCAATTGAAATTATTTTCAGAAAACCCTGGGAAACACCTTCGTTAGAATTATACAAAAATACTAATAATTTGACATTAGAAAATCTAATAAAATTTGAGAAAGCAAAATTTGCATACAAACTAAAAAACAATTTTCAAAAAAGTAATACTCCATTTGAAAAAAATTCAAAACTACACGATCATAATATTAGAAATGCAGATAATATCCACTTACATAATATTCATTCAAATAAAGGGAAATATCTTGTTCAATGGAAACTTATAACAAACTTTCAATTGATCTGAAAAAATTGAAATCAATGACAATATTCTTAAAAAAACTTAAACAAAGTATGCTGTTATAAGGATGTTCAACAATACATATATGTATATATACATTTATGTTTATTAAAATTTTTATTTAAAGATATGAATGTGTATATGTGTGTGTATATGTATATATATATATATATATATATATATATATATATATATGTGTATATATATATTACATTTAGTTAAGATTTGAATAGGTATTATTACCAGTTAGTTCTAAAATGGTTGAAATTTATAATTGTAATCAATCAATTAACTTCCTTATACAGAACTTGTTCTGTTTGGAAGATGTATTGCAATAAATAAAAAAATAAAAAAATATGCACAATCCACATTTTTAAATAATCATTATCCCTACTGCATTATCCTGAAGATGACATAAAAAGTCGAAAAGTCGATAACATATCAATAGTGGCTTCAGTTGTTCTGATCTTACCCCAATGAACTTGAAAGTTACTAACAATATATTGATTTTGTTCCTATAGTTACTGTCTTTGCATCTGAAAAAGCGGAATCACTTATAGAAGGGTAAGTTCTAATTTCTGTCTCAAAGCGGCAAATTATTCAAATCAGCACTGGTCGTCAATGTGCATAAGGAAGGGTTTGAATAACTCACCTTGAGGGATACCGGATACAATCTAAAAAATGGAGCAATTTTAAACGCGTCATGTTGCACGACATTCAATCGTATAACTATAAACAATTACTAGAATAAAGTGGAATATTATAAATCGCATATTGGTGGGAATTTACTTACCTGGTATTTTGTGAAGTACGTTTTCAAAAATCTTTCGTCTGCCTTGTACAATGTGGATAGCGTTCCAGGGGCTAGAGGGAGTTTGATAACTATCCTGCCAAGTTCATTCACATCAGCGTCGGTGCCGTCTTTCCGTAGAACTTTTACTGTAATAATAATGGAACTTATCAAATACTACTTGATGATGGCTTGAAAAAAAATATAAATCCTCGCAATACAAGTTCAATAGTTAATAGGATTATTTATAGAAACAATGCCAATTGCTTTTATTAGGGTTCAGTCTAATGAGAAGATATTCAAGCCAGTTAAATACAACAATATAAATAAACTGACAACTATGTTGAAAAAAGAAAATTGGAATGACGTAGGTACTCAATTGTAATGATGTAACAAATGCTAAATGAATATATAAATCGTTCAACCACAGTTTTGGAACGAAAAAATAGGCGCAAGAGAACACCTTGCGTAACTAATGGGATTTTCAATCGAAGAACGCGACAAACTTAAAAAAAACTTTAATCCAAATGATTACAACATAAAAAATTAATAAAAAATATATTTGTTCCTTTTTAGTACATTTGTATAAAAACTTGTCTTACATTTTCATTCAATTCTTTTTAGTCATTCATGAAATCCATCATCTTATTGAATTCTGACAAAATTTGATAATATCCGACCCAAAACAAAACCCACATTTCAATTTTGCCATAATAACAAAACACGTCGTGATATTGGAGCCACTATCATGAATTTTGACAAAAAAATCATGATGTTCGATTCCAAAAACACCTACACACCAATTTTGAATAGAATCGTTCTAAAATCACAAAACTCATCGCCATCTTGAATTCATGGATTTTGACAAAAAAATCATAATTTTCGACTCCAAAAAAACCCACATATCAATGTTTATTGGAATCGGGATATAACCACACAACTCAAATTGGAGCCGTCACCTTCTTGAATTTATGAATTTTAAAAAAATTCGTGATCTCTGTTCCCGAAAACCCCCACATACCAATTTTGCATAGAATCAAACCATAATCACAAAACTCGTCCGCCATATTGAAGCCGCCATTTTGTTTTTTCTCTTATGCATTGTTACCGGAATTATGAGCACCTGTCAACTTTCATGTTAATCGGACAACTAGAAATGGGTCAAGATTCACTTGCAAGATTTGATGTGAACTTACATACATGGTTACATACAGGTGGAAGATGGTCTCATCGCCCGGTGAAATACCACCATATCGACTTTGTGTGCTGTGAAATGGATCATTCCATGTTTCAGTGTTCGGTCGATACTTTCCGGTCTCCCTCTTTCCTTTTCCCCAATTCCTCCTTTATTTTCAGGTACATCCAAATAGTAATAATGATGAAGTCTCCTAGAGTAAAACACTCCGGAAGTAAAATACCTCTCCATTCGGATTTCCGGGCGAGAGGTACTCGAGGGGACTCAACATTAAAAATTAATTTTTGCAACATCCGCGGACTCAACAAGAACATCAATGACGTCCACCATCACCTACAGACGAAAAAACCGGATATTCTGGCTCTAACAGAAACACAAGTAAACTCGTCCACCAACAAGGTCCATATGCTTTGTCCTGGTTACGAACTCCATTCTCGATTCAGGTTCAAAGGTGGAGTCTGCCTTTACGCTAAGGCTAACCTTGCATGCCAGCGTGAAGAGAGTTTGGAACCGAAAGACTTTGATGTGATGTGGTTCAAGCTATCTGATACCAAACTGACTAAGTTCCTCTGCTGCCTTTACCTATCACCTAATGAACCTTCATATAACGACCTCTTTGAGTTCTTATCACTCAAACTGGACTACATTCAGGAGAACCATCCAACAGCTGAAACCATAATCATGGGAGACTTTAATGTACATAACGCTGCCTGGCTCAAATTCTCTAACAAAACAGATGATGCAGGTCGTCAAGCCGAGGCCTTCGCCATCACTCATGGTCTAGAACAACTGGTCGAGCTACCAACCCGCATCCCTGATGTCAACAACCAGTCTGCCAATACACTAGATCTTTTCCTCACCACCAATCCTGACCCGTATAGAATAGAAGTTTGTGCCCCAATTGGAAACTCTGACCACACCCTCATCTCCACAACATGCTCTTTCCATTTACCATCGAGCTGCACAATACCACCCCGTCTCATGTGGCATTACAATTCGGCCGACTGGGAAGGTCTTCGTATGTTTTTCTCAGCGTTTCCATGGAAGAGAGTTTGTTTCTCTTCAGTAGATCCAACACGATGTGCTGAGACAATTTCTGAAATCATCATGTTGGGGATGCAAACTTACATACCGAATACCGAAAGAAAAACATCATCCGATAAGACCTGGTTTAACAGAAACTGCTCTAGAGCTGTGGCTTCCAAACAGGCAGCATACCATCGATGGCTAAAAAATCCGGGCCCCGAGACCAGAGCAGCATATGTCGAGGCTAGAGGCATATGTAAAGAGACAATAGAATGCTCAAAAGACGCCTACAATGCCAAAATAGGATCAAAACTTGTTGAATGTCCTAACGGATCCCGTTCATTTTGGTCTTTCGCCAAAGCTGTGGGAAGAAACTTCACTTCCAGCTCATTTCCTCCTCTAACCAAAGAAGATGGAACACTAGCAACGACTGCCCAGGAAAAAGCCAATATCTTTGCGCACCTATTTGCTGGAAATTCCACTCTGGATTCATCGGGAAAACAACCCCCGAACATTACACCTATTGACAGTTACATGCCCGAGATCACCTTTCGCCAACGTACTATCAGAAAGATTTTGCTGGGTCTCAACACCAACAAAGCCTGTGGATCTGACGGAATCCCGCCGATTGTTCTCAAGAAATGTGCCCCCGAACTAACACCTGTTCTTCGCAAGTTGTTCAACCCTCTTACAATTTGGGGGTATTTCCGTCCAATTGGAAAATTGCAAGAGTACAGCCAGTCCCTAAAAAAGGCAAAAAGGCCCTACCTAGCAACTACAGACCTATCGCACTGCTATCTATTATTTCAAAGGTCATGGAAAAAGCCATCAACATCGAGCTCATGAAATATCTGGAAGACTCAGGAATTGTCAACGATAGGCAATATGGCTTCCGCCATCAGAGATCAACTGGTGACCTGCTCGCTTACGTCTCACATATATGGCAGCTATCTATTGAAAAGTATGGAGAAACTTTAGCTGTGGCATTAGATATCTCCACGGCGTTCGATCGAGTCTGGCACCAGGGACTCCTCGCCAAGCTTCCGTCTTATGGCTTGCCCCCTCAGCTGTGTTCTCTGCTTGCTAGTTTTCTCTCAAACAGGTCTCTCCATGTAGTGGTCGATGGAGTTTTATCTGACACTCTACTCATAAATGCTGGTGTTCCGCAAGGATCTATTCTCGCACCAACACTATTTCTACTTCACATCAACGACCTGTTGAAAGCAACTTCATGTCCAGTACACAGCTTTGCCGATGATAGTACCCTCCATACCGCTTTCTCTTCCAGGGCCCCTATATCAGCCCGTGAAACCAGAAATGAACGAGGAAGAAATGTTAATAATATAAATATGGACTTAGCAACAATTCTCGAATGGGGATCTAATAACTTGGTAGAATTCAATGCAAACAAAACACAAGCATGTCTTTCCTCTAGAAAAGCCGATCTCACTGTGCCTAACATAACTTTGTCAGGAGTAACCATACCACTGAAGTCATCCATATCGATGCTTGGTATTACTATCAGCAATAACCTTTCCTGGGAAAATCACGTGAGGTCCATTGCCAAAAGTGCATCCCAAAAACTTGGTTTTTTGTTTCGTGCCAAGAGCTATTTCACCCCCAGTCAGCTGCTTATGATCTATAAGGCACAGATCCGACCAGTCCTGAAATACTGTTCCCATATTTGGAGTGCGGCACCTAAACATATCCTGAGGCTATTGGATTCTGTCCAAAAAAGGGCAATTCGGCTCGTCGGTGATGCCTCGCTTACAAACTCGCTCACTTGTCTGGAACATCGTAGAAAAGTTGGCGATTTGTCTCTATTTTATAGATATTTTCATGGGCGATGCTCTTCTGAAATATCAACAATCGTTCCTGCTTTGGCAGTCTCTTCGAGATTAACCCGTCAAGTTCAGTCATCACACCCCTTCGTGGTCACTTTGGAGACCTGCAGAACATCACTTTCCAAAGACTCGTTCATCCAACGAACAGCGAGGCTTTGGAACTCATTGCCTAGGGAGGTGTTCCCCGAGGCATACAACCTTCAGAAATTTAAGAAGAACACCAACTCCTTCCTTCTTTCCCTTGGTTCCCACGATGTTCTCTGAACATTACAGGATATCCCTTTTCGTGGGAACCAGAACATAAAAAAAAAAAAAAAAACATATACCGGTGGCTCACCCCTAAACTTTTTTATTATTGAAGATAGAAAAACGAAATTTAGGGTTGTGTATTATAGTTCAATTTACATTTTTGACATATTTACTTGCTTCCGGTTTGAGCGGCAATGACCCCAACTTTCGATTTTTAAATGGGACATCCTATATATTTTTACTTATTTCGATCGATAATGACATTCTAAATCCAACAACACCTCACTTGTCGAAATTTGACAAATGAAATCATTTTTGTTTCAGTTTTGATTTTTCGATCAGTTCGATCAGTTCATGAAATATGTAATCTATATATTAGATGGTGTCTACCCTAGTCAGGGGATAGATAATAATATATTGTTGAAGCGCTTCAATCTTCTGTCTCTTGAAAATAGAAGAATTTACTACTCATGTGTATTTATATATAGACTTGTAAATAATCTTATTGACTCACCTAAACTACTTTCCCAACTGAATTTTCATGTTCCTGGAATATCTAGCAGAATTGAACATTGCTTTTACTTATCCACACCAAGAACCAACTTACTGTATAAGTCTCCACTATTTGCAATGTGTAATAATGACGAATCTATTCTCAAAGCAAATAGATATACAGTGCTTCTCAAAAGTCCCCTCCCCCCCTCTTATTTTTGGAACGATTATACATAAACGAGTGAAATTTGGAAACTGAATATTAAAGGATGTAAACTTCCCTACTAGTGATGATAGATGACGAAATCGTCAGAGATGACGTCACAAAGCCATTGTGACCAATAATTTTAAATGGAACCCTACGGCAAGCGACACCTCTTTTAAAAGGTATCGAAAAAACCTATTCAATGATACTAATTTTGTTTGTGTTTATGGCAGTTTTGGCAACTCGCTTTTAAAAAACGCAAAGCTGTGATGAATTAAATCAGTTACTACTAAAATTCAAAATTCAAGCTCCGCCTCTGGATAGTTGTCTAAGAAGCTGACGTTTTTGTTAGTCTCCCTAATTCGACGTTTTTGTAATTTTCCAAGTTTTTGTACATTTAATAATTTGTGTATTGTTGATCGAACGTTCAACTGTTTTAGCAGCTTTTGGTACTTTTAATATTTTTGTACATTTTAATAATTTGTTAAACTGTTGTGAACCGAACGTTTAAGTGCTTCAAGAAGCGAAATGATACGTGCTTTAGGTGATAAAGTAGCAGCGATCCTAATTCTTGGTGAAACTGGACAAAATATTCATGCAGCAGAACGCATTTTTAATGAGAGGTTTCCCGATCGCCCCGTTTCGAGGACTTATTTAAGGGAGCTTCTTCGTAAGTTTGAAACAACGGGTAGTAATGATGATGCGAAACGATCTGGCAGAATTTCTGATGAGAAAAAAATGTATATACTGGCAGAAGTAATAGTTAATCCTACTTCTTCAACAACTCACGTTGCATCTACCTGTGAAGTCAGTTGAAGTACAGTACACAGGGTGTTGAAAAAAAACAAATTTCATCCATACAAATTGAAAATGGTTCATCAACTCTCAGACGACGACCCAGACCGAAGACTAGAATTTTGTGAAAATATGGAAACTAAAATTAACCAACAGCCAGACTATGTCAAAACAATTTGTTTAAGTGACGAAAGTACTTTCTATCTAAATGGAAATGTAAATACACAGAATGTGAGGTATTGGAGTGACGCAAATCCTCACCTGTTTCGTGAAACACATACCCAATTTTCCCAGAAGGTGAATGTTTGGGCAGGTATCCTGGAAAACCACATCGTTGGGCCTCTTTTTTTGAATACTAATTTAACTGGTGAGGTTTATCTGGAGCTGTTGCAAAACGCAATAGAACCGTTAATCCTTGAAATTTTGGAAGATAATCCAGATGAATTCGGCAATTTGGAAATAACATTCCAACAGGATGGTGCTCCTCCACACTATTACGGTGCAGTAAGACGGTATTTGGATGAGGAGTATCGTGGTAGATGGATTGGACGACGAGATTCAACGGAATAATAATAATAATAATTGCAGAATGTGAGGCTGTTTCCGCAGACACATTTGCAAAAGTACGAGAAGAGTTTGAAAATAAGATATTTCACTGTCAGGAAGTAAATGGAGGTCACTTCGAGCAATTTCTTCAAGTAAATACTGATTCTCAAATCTGTAATTAATATCATACTGGATGGAATTTAAATTTTAATGTTTACTAATGAGCCATTAAAACTGCCATAAACACAAACAAAATTAGTATCATTGAATAGGTTTTTTCGATACCTTTTAAAAGAGGTGTCGCTTGCCGTAGGGTTCCATTTAAAATTATTGTCCTGTATTCTAACACTGCACTCAGTGTCCTTGTAATCCCAGTTGCCTGTTTGGACAATAAAGGTTTTTTTTCAAAAGAAGGGACATTTTATTTGGTAGAAAAGTTATTGAAAAAGACCACGCATTTGTGAAGCCGTGACCGAATTTGCGTTCTGGACGACAATTGGTGACTAAAATAGATAGCAGTGTCTTATATTATTTTATTATAGAGACATTCTATAATTAGTTATGTTGTGGTGACAACAGCACATATAAGTTAAAAAACCTCCAATGTACGCCTACGTAAAGCACCCTATATACGATGATCAAAGATGCCCCTCCAATATTTTTTTAAGTCTATTGATATTCTTCGACCGCACTACCAATTCATTCTAAAGGTTATCTTTGACTTACCGTTATATCCTGGTAACGGCAGCCCAGTCGAGAGCTCGGTCTGAGCACAGGGGTTCTTGAGGCCGGCACACATCCCGGTTATGGGGGCCCCCGTTTCGGTCTGCCACCAGTGGTTAATCACAGGCACGTTGAAGATTTTCTCCGTCCAGTTCTTCGTCGTCAGGTCCAGGTGTTCACCGGCAAGGAAAATCTGCCTCAAGCTGGATAGATCGTATTCTATGCCGAATTTCGCTTCTGGATCTGCTTGGCGTAAGACCCGCATGGCGGTCGGGATGGTGAATATGGAATTGACGTTGTAGTCGCTTATTATACTGGAACATGAGAGAGAAAAGCGTTTCGGTCAGCCATGAAAGCGTGAAAAAAAACTATCTAGTTGATAAAAAAGACTAGTCAATGTAAAAAGGAGCGCCAGAAGTTAGCTTTGGCAATAATCTGTAAATCCTGCAAAATACTTAACAATAAAAACTATATCAATTTCGAAGAAAGATTTGACTTTCACTCTCTTACTCTTTCACTCTTTCACTCTTTCACTCTTTCACTCTTTCACTCTTTCACTCTTTCACTCTTTCACTCTTTCACTCTTTCACTCTTTCACTCTTTCACTCTTTCACTCTTTTACTCTTTCAATCTTTCACTTTTTTACCTCTCACTCTCTCACTCTTTCACATAACATAATTGTTTTTGACTTTCATTGGTAATATCAACCGTAAATTCGGATGTTAAAAAAAATCAACGATGGATCACAAAATAATTTTATTAGAATTTGCCTATTCTTTGGATGCGTTTTGGCAACAAAGATTCATATAAAAACGAAGTTTGCCATACACAAAATGCCCCCGTCAACGGATTAGCTGAACATGGAGATGATTACAATGGTTAGAATGATTTGTTCGGTTCTTCTATTACATCTATAGAACAAAAAATAAAGAATGAGTCTCTCTGAGAAAGTTTTATGTTTATTTTTAACACATATATTTACCTATTGGCATGAATGAAAAATATAGAGACTACTACAATGATGTGTATGGAGGTTATGATGAAATAGCACCTAAAGAAACAGTAAAAATGTATCTACATAAGAGAGAATGGTATGATGAAGAAGTGAGGGAAGCAACAAAAAACAGGGATGATTGTTATAAAGACTGGAAACTTGGAAACAGAAGGGAACAGAAAAACTCAATGACCCTTACAAACAAAAAAGAAACATACCAGTAAAAACTATAAGGATGAAAAAGCGATAATATTACGAAAGAAAAGTGGAGGAAAAAAAAAAACTCGGTTGAACTGTGAAAAGTAATGAAAAATATTGGTCCGAATAAAAATGAAAACCAGATAATAAGTGAAATAGAAATAAGTGATAATGAAATTTAACAGTAATTAAAATGGCATGTCCAACAGGTTGAATAACTTCTTTGTGGAAAGTATCAAAAGTATAATAGATAATATTGAGCTAGCAGAAATTGACTTTCCAATTGCATCTAATTCAAATCTGGGGGTCACTTATGATTCAATAGAAAACTTCTCACTACTAGATTTTAGAGAATTGAAAGATATTGTTTTTTTTCGTTGAAAAATAAGGGGAGTCCAGATGAATTGAATGTTGCCTTTTTTTTTCACTAACCAGAACCATTCTAAACCTTATTAATACTTCATCACTAACAGGGGAGGTACCAGATGACCTGAATATTTCTACAATCATTCCTGTTCCGAAAAAAACAAAGTCTAATAAAGCCTCGGATCTAAGACCATTGAACATGTTGAGTGCAATTGAAAAAATAATTGAAAAAGCAGTCTATAACCAATTAGTAGATTATATTGAAAACAATAAACTGTTAAGTAAGTACCAATCAGGGTTTAGAAATAAACATAGTTGTGAAACAGCAGTTCAGTGTGCACTAGATGATTGGAAAATTAGCCTAGAAAAAAATGAGACTACTGTTGCAGCATTTTTGGATCTACAGAGAGCTTTCGGAACAATACACAGAAATACATTGTTACAAAAATTAGTAGCAGTAGGAATAGATGGAATAAATAGTCTTGAAATGATTGGAAAGCTTTTTGGAGAACATAAAACAAAAGCTTAAGATAAATAACAAAGTATCAAATGAAATAGAATGTGATCAAGGAGTACCACAGGGAAGTGTACAGGGCCCCCTATTATTTTTGTTGTATATCAATGATTTGCCAGAGGTAGTAGGTGAGAGCTCAGTTCATTTATTTGCAGATGAAACACTGATTTATTTCTCATGTAATGATCACACGCAACTCACGGAAACCATCAAGAGAACTTTGAAATCTATGTACAGTTGGTGTTGTGCTAATTATTTGAAGATCAATGTTGAGAAGACCAAGTACATGCTAATAAGTACTGAAAAAAGAATCAGAAACTTTTGTAACCAAAATTTTGAGATAGGGTTAGGTCCTGATAAGGTGGAACGGGTCAACCAATTTAAATATCTTGGGGTTCATGTGGATAGGGGGTTACATTTTAACATGCCAACTTCGATAAAGACGATATCATTTAAAATCAGTATTTATCTTGTTGTGCCCATATTTGACAAGGTGGACAAAAATTTTAATGTACAATTCATTAGTGCTCCCTCGTTTTACATACTGTTCTACAATTCTGTATCTACTGAAACAAAATGATTTAGCTCGTTTACAGAAACTCCAAAATAGAGCCATGCGCATAATTTTAAATTGCAAAAGACTAACACCAATAAGAGATATGTTAAAGCAACTAGAATGGTTACCAATTAATTCCTTTCTCCTCTACCAAACATTAATCCTAATTTTCAAAATAAGAAATAAAATTTCCCCAACATATTTACAAGAAAAAGTTATGTACAATGATCAAATACACGGATACAATACAAGATTCAGAACTGACTTTCATATTCAACAAGTCACATTAACACATACCCAAAATTCTGTTTTTTTCAAGAGACTTAATAGCTATAATAAACTGCGAGAACATCGTTCAAGACAAAGTTGAGATCATATTTTCTCAATTAATAAAAAACCTAGTAGCCACTTCCTCATTTTGTTTGTTTCAATTTAATATTTAGTTATGACAGGTGTACAAATGTTTTAGTATGTATTTATGTATTTTGTGTATTCATTAAATCTTTTTTAGAAAGTGTAAGGGCGTAAAGATGTATGGTGTGCAAATAGGTGTAGTAGGTGTGTATATGTATGTGTATATGTGTTGTATATATATATATATATATGTTTATTTTTCAAACTCAGTCTATATTAACCTATATATCGTTCTCATTGTAATCATTGCAATTACTTGAAAATGTAAATTAGCCAAATGGACTAAATAAAGGATTTATATATATATATATATATATATATATATATATATATATATATTTTGGGGTAGTTTCTTGGGTTATGTGGTTCAGGTGGATATTCATTTGGATTATTGACGTTTCGACGGAGTCTCATCTTCATTGACAAAGATAAAACATGTAGAGTTTAGTGTGTGATTGACATTTTCAACATCAAACATGTGTTTGAGAGGCTCTGAAAATTAGTAGATGACGTTGTACGGACACCATCTACTAATTTTCAGAGCCTATCAAACACATGTTTGATGCTTGTACAAAAATTGTCCAATGTCACACAGCACTGAAACTTCGTCCTTTTACATGTTTTTGTCTTTTTCAATGAAGAAGACGAGAAGCTCCCGTCGAAACGTCACAATAAATCCCAAAATGGAATAATTTCAAAGTCTTAGTATGTCCCACCGAACCTCATAACCCAAGAAACTAAGAAACTACCCTAAAACATAAAAATAAAGGTTCAAGAAAATCAAACTCTACATATATATATATATATATATATATTTAATTATTATTTTTGATTTTGGTTTGTCATTAAGGAATAAGTGATGAAATTTGATATTCATATTGTAATTTATTTTTATATAGAATATAACGTTTCGCTTAGTATTAGTTCATCAGATATTGTATCTAAAGGTGAGAGGTGTTAGATCGTTTTCTGTGAAAAGATTATGTTTATTACCTATCAGACAAATTCGTTGATTTAGGTTCGATGTTTTGGACACAGGATTTTAGTGTAGTGTTTTTTTGTTTATTCATTCTGAATAGTATTGTTTCACTGTGGTTGAGTAGTATAAGATAAACCAATTTTTCGTTTATCATCAGAGTTTGAATTTTTTTTTCGATATTTAATATAGGAACGTTTGACATTGACACAAAAGACAGGGAATGACGTATCTCAAGATGGTTTTAGGAATTTCGTAGTTTAGTATTGTCATCTACGAAATTCCTAAAACCATCTTGAGATACGTCATTCCCTGTCTTTTGTGTCAATGTCAAACATTCCTATATTAAATATCGAAAAACAGAAAAATTCCAAACTATCTGATGATAAACAAAAAAATTGGTTTATCTTTTTACTACTCAACCACAGTGAAAACAATACTATTCAAGAATGAATAAACCAAAGAAAGAAACCCACTACACTAAAATCCTTGTGGGTCCAAAACATCGAACCTAACCCAACCGAATTTGTGCTGATAGGTAATAACACATAATCTTTTTTCACAAGAAAAACGATCTAACACCTCTCACCCTTTTTAGATACAATATCTGATGAAGCTTAAGTACTTAAGCGAAACGTTATATTTTCTATATAAAAAAATAAATTGCAATATGAAATAGTACCAAATTTGCATCCACGTTTTATTCCTATAAGTGAACCAAAACCCAAAAAAAATTACAGAAATATAATATATATGGTGCAAGAATACAAGAAGAAAATATATATATATATATATATATATATATATATATATATAACCTATTTATCTATCGAACTATCTATTTACTATTTGCATCTATTGTACCTGCTACTTTGTTATAATTTTTTACAATCCGATTCAATTATAATTTTGATTCACTTTGCGAACTAGGACATTTCAGTAGTATTTTAAATTTTGTAACAGAGCTTTAAGGAATTGGTACTCCTAGAGATTGGAATATATAATGTTTCTTGGCAAAAAATGTGTAAGAACTCAGGAGTTTCTTGGGGGAGGATATCTCAGCTGGTACTGGAAGGCAGTTATTTCAGTTTAGTTCTTCTTCATAGTAAGATGTGAAAAAGGCATTGATTAGTTTGATGAAAGCAGGTCTTGACAGTCTGAGTTTTCATATTCTGATTTGATATCAGTGGATTGATTTCATTCATCAATTCAATATTCAATCACATTTCAAATACTTGTTTTAGATATTATTACCCGTCAGAAGACCTGCTGAGATTCCTCCTTTCTTGTTTGTTGTATTTTATATTTCAATTGGGGACATGCATATCGAGAGTTTTTCGGTGAATTTTCCAAATCAGAGCTTTGGAAGACACACAATCTATGAAGAAAAGTATCTGGTGTGAAGTTATAATTGAAATAGATTCAGAAAAGTTAACTAAAATGGTAAAATGGGCAGTAAGGATTTAGTTGAATTAGCAGAGTTTATGAGGTCTGCGAATATTTGCCACTGTATACATTACTAAAAATTCATCTTTAAATCAAGCGAACACTACGCTTTGGAATATGCATAATTCAAACTGACGATTTCGAAAAATCATTCCGCTATGAATGAAATGAATTTGGTATGCACACGAGGCTATTTAACAACAAATAAATATTCATAATCACCGGTAGTACGAACTGGGATCAGGAGTAGTCGTTGGCTTCCCCTCGTAGACGATGGTCGTCATGCCGTAACAAAGAGGCCCGTAACACATGAATGAGTGGCCCACCACCCATCCGAAATCACTCGTGGCCCACCAAGTGTCATCTTGGCTGAGTCCATATAGGGTCTTTAGAGCGTATATCAGCATCGGAAGGTGTCCTCCTATTGGTCTTGAAATTCCTTTTGGTTCACCTGGTATAACATTGAATATTTATGAATGTAAGGTATGGCCGAATGGAAAAAATTAGCTAAATAGTATGGATGGCAGAGGTAAGGAGAACAATCTCTGTGTGTGCCTAAAAAAGTATTGAATCAAGATATGGCATTGTAACGGCCTGTATGAATAACTACGTTTTTAAAATGAAATATTCGATTAAGAATTGTACCGAGTGGGCCAAATTGGACACTTTTAAAGTGAAAGTCCTGTTTTCAAACTAGTTAGATGAAACTGATGGCTGTGTCTGAGGATCAATTTTTATGACAAACTTAATGATGAAAACCGCATATCGATATCTATCATCGTTTCTGAGTTACAGCATGTTTTTCGAAAATGTGCATTTTCGAAAAGTTGCTGTAACTTTTTTCCTGTCAAAAATTCTTTGTTTCTATGCAACGCTTTCCAAAGCACGTTTTTACGTAGAATTCAATGGTGTAAGTAATTTATTTTTTCAAATCATATATCAATAGTTATTAATGGAAAAATCATTTTTTTTAAATGAGACAACCTGTATATTCTTGCATATTTCAATAGAGCTTGAAATTACCATTCCAAAAATGTAGCACAGTTTTTAGGTTTTTTCAGGTAGACTTTGAAACGCACTTTGAACAAATAGGCTTTGGACGACGCGGCGATAAAACAGAAAGCAAGTGTCACTAGTAGCTATCAAATGCTGTTCGCAGCAGTAATTAAAAGTCATGGTTTCAACAAAACCGATAACAATTTATACTATATTTACTACTAATAAATGAAACTTCAACAATAATAATAATAAGAACAAACAAGAACAGAATATTTCTTTACAGGAGGTGTTCGAAATGTCTACCAGCTTATCCTACACACAGGCGGCACTTTTTTTGAACATTTCTTGCCGAATTAATTAGTTCAATGGAAGTGAGAGAAGCAAAACTTTGCATCACTGCCGCTTCCAATTCGTGTCTAGAGTTGGCCGGCAATTTAAAAATAAGATCTATTAACCTTTCCAGAGGTAAAAGTCCATAGGCGTTAGGTCCGGTGACCTGGCCGGCCAACGGTTGGGTCCTTGGTTGGCTATCCAATTATTGCCAAAATTTGCAGCCAAAAAATTGTTGACAATTGCAGTGTTGTGAGGCGAAGCCTCGTCTTGCTGAAAATATATTTTTCTGAGCTCCATTAGCGGCAATTCATCAACAAGGGTTTCAATTTGTTGCCTTAAAATTTCTAAATTCTAAATACCTCTGAGATGTGAGACTGTTATTATAAATGAACGGGCCCATAATTCTACCACTAAAAATACCTGCCCATACACAGATACACACACAATAGAATGAAGATTTTGTTGTGCCCAAGTATAAGAATTGTAGCGGTTGAAAATGCCTGGCAGTGCATACATAAGCTTCATCTGTCCAAATACAATTTATCGAAAAATCAAGCACTTGGTTATAATTTTCCAGGAACCACTGACAAAAATCCATGTGGCTTTCAAAATCTCCTGGTCTGAGTTTTTAAACTCTTCTGGTCCTGTATAGCTTGAATTTTTGCTTTTTCAAAACCCGCCTGACATTAGTTCTTGGTAGGCCTGTTAATATTTTTAAATTTCGCGTTGACGTTTTGGGATTATTTGCAACAGCTCCTAAAACGACTATTTCTTCCAACTCGCTATCCCTATTTGATGCATATAATGTTGGCCTTTTCTTCTCAAATTGACCACTATCAATTAGGTTGTGTCGCAATCTTGCGAAAATGTCTCAAAAAGGTTGTCTGGATACCTCTCGTGGTACAAATTGCTTGCTGCCTCTGCTTTTTCCCCGGATTGCATATCCCATTTTTCATAATTCTCATACTTCATTGCAAATGTGTTTGAAAAATGAACAAAAACATTTGTGGGATGGTAATTTCAAGTTCTATTGAAATATGCAGGAATATAAAGGTTGTCTCATTTAAAAAAACATAATTCCATTAATAACTATTGATATATGATTTGAAAAAATTGATTACTTAAACCATTGAATTCTACGTAAAAAAATGCCTTGAAAATATTTTTATAGAAACAAAGAATTTTTGCCAGGAAAAAAGTTACAGCAAGATTTTGAAAATACACATTTTCTAAAAACATGCTGTAACTCAGAAACGATGATAGATATCAATATGTGGGTTTCACCTTTGAGTTTGTCATAAAAATTGACCCTCAGATACATCCATCAGTTTTTCGTCTATCTAGTTTGAAAACAGGACTTTCCCTTTAAAAGTGTCCAATTTGGCCCACTCGGTACAAGCTGTTCCAACTAGCTTTACCGTAAACACGTATTTCTTTTTTTGTTACAGAGACCACAAATACAAATTTTTTGACCCCAACTTGAATACCAACGGAACCCCAATACAAAATTTTGCCCCCCCTTTCACTCTTTTAGGGGTTGAATTTCTAAAAACACTGAAACTTGTATTTCTTTATTTGTAACAAAGACCTCAAATACCAATTTTCATGACCCTAACTTGAAAACTAACAGAACCCTAATTTTCTTGTTTTTATCAAAGACCCTGTATTATTACTGCGTCATAAAAACCAAGAAGGTTGTCATGTAGAGATAAAATAACAAGAATATGAAGACTCTTTCCCGAATTCCCGAACTTTTCTATCGATGAACTGCATACAAAAAATATTGGTCTTTCGAGCCGGACTCGAACCAGCGATTAACGTCCAAATGACATTAGAATCCAAAATAATCCATGGAATAATCAGGCACATAATCTACTTTCAAAGGCTCGAGGCAAAAATATTCTTATTGTCAGGAATATGTCATCCGAAGATGATCGGCCCATATTCTCATGATCTGGGCCAGCCATAGACCTTATAACTGATGGACTGGCCGTCACGTGACTTAAACACACAGTTCTGGCGGACTATATATGAGAGAGAAATGTTGTGAAGGATAGAAATACGACAAGGCAGAAGATACAAATTGGGTATGGCATTACATTGGAAAAACCTATTTCTTGTTATTTTTTCAAGGCAAATATTGACTACTTTAAATGAGATTAGTTTTGAAAAAGTTCAAGGAATCACAGTGAGGAACTTTATGCGACATATTTTCATGGTATCTTTCATAAACAAAAGAATTCCATTGAGCCTCCATCTGAATGAAAATGATTTTTATATCTCTTTCAAAGGTTTCAGAAAGTTCAGGAATTAAAAATATTATTGATAATTGAATTTATATTCGATATCAAGAAGTTAGAAGTGCAATTGAACTAAATTGGGTACTCCGGCGATTTCAAAATTTGTTATCAATCATCCTGTTTATATTTTCCACAAATCAATCTATCATACCCCATGACAGGTTTTAATGTCAGATGTTCAAAGTGTCTCTCCAAAAGAAATGATTCTAACTTTTTCCATCTTTGCAAAGTGAGATTGCTTCTTGAAAATGTGTTTCCCATTTCTTCCGGTCTTCCTGATGATCGTGGAAGCCTGAAATAGATTTTCGTCGACAAAAATGTATTGAAGACCTAGTGAATGCGATGTCTCTCCTGCGTCAATGTAACGAATGATTTCTGGTGAGTACTCTCTTTTGGAAAACATTCTTCTTTGCCTCATTCATCTTTATGAGTTCTTAATTAAGACTGGAATAGAAAATCAAATAACTATCTGAATGAAAATGCAAATTTTCAATTTCAGATTTTTTCTTTTGAGTTAGGGCCTTTTCAGAATATCTATTAGATGTAGTTCAATGTCCAGCGTGGCTTTAGCCGGGGAAGTAGTTGTTTTCTGTTAGACATTCACAAAAAATAACTTCATTTTAATCGTGGATTTTTCAATTCACAGAAAAATATTTCTATCAATATTCAATTGAGAATGTTTCCCTTTTCAACATGAATACCCCACAAGAGGTTATCTTGACGATGGAAGATAGTGACTAAAGTTTATCTTTCAGTCGCAGATGATTCCACATCTGATTTTATGAACATCCTGTTTATATTTTCAACAAATCAATCTATCATACCCCATGACAGGTTTTAATGTCAGAAAACACTAATTTCAAAGTGTCTCTCCAAAAGAAATGATTCTAACTTTTTCAATCTTTGCAGAGTGAGATTGCTTCTTGAAAATGTGTTTCCCATTTCTTCCGGTCTTCCTGATGATCGTGGAAGCGTGAAATAGATTTTCGTCGACAAAAATGTATTGAAGACCTAGTGAATGCGATATCTCTCCTGCGTCAATGTTACGAATGATTTCTGGTGAGTACTCTCTTTTGGAAAACATTCTTCTTTGCCTCATTCATCTTTATGAGTTCTTAATTAAGACTGGAATAGAAAATCAAATAACTATCTGAATGAAAATGCAAATTTTCAATTTCAGATTTTTTCTTTTGAGTTAGGGCCTTTTCAGAAAATCTATCAGATGTAGTTCAATGTTCAGCGTGGCTTTAGGGTTTTCTGTTAGACATTCACAAAAAATAACTTCATTTTAATCGTGGATTTTTCAATTCACAGAAAAATCTTTCTATCAATATTCAATTGAGAATGTGACCCTTTTCAACATGAATACTCCACAAGAGGTTATCTTGCCGATGGAAGATAGTGACTAAAGTTTGTCTTTCAGTCGCAGATGATTCCACATCTGATTTTATGAACATCCTGTTTATATTTTCAACAAATCAAAAATATGTTCATATCAAAATTGAAGAAATATCTGCAATAAAACTGTTTCTACAGCATTTCTGAATTTTTAAACTTCAGATAAAATGTTAGTTCTGTCTGTGTATATATGACATTTATATTTCACATTTGATTTGTTTTAAATTCGAAATAAAATGTTAGTTCTATCTGCGTATATGGGACATTTATATTTTGGTATTTTGATTATTTGTCTACCTTTTTGTGTTCTTGACGTATCCTATATCATGTAATTGATCTTAAAGGATTCAATAAATTATTATTATTATTATATTATTATTATTGGTTAACAAAAAATGTGCGTTGAAACAATTTACTGAGTGATGCAAATTGAGTATTCTTGGTTAAAACTTTGAATATTAGCTTGAAAATCGACTATTCCCAGACTCGTACTTGAATCCCAAATTTTTCGTATGTAATTAATGTTAGTCTTTCTTCTCTATAGTGAACAAACTAGATTCCACAATACTCAATGAATGGAGATAATAGATTACCCGTAGTTCCTGACGTGTAAAGTATGTAAAGGGTATCGTTGGCATCGACTGGTACACAAGGGGCACTTTCCACGTTTTTTATGGACTCTTCCCAGTCCATATCCCTCACAGGGTCGAGTTCAGCTATCTCGATGCCTTTTCGCTGGAAAATGATGCATTTCGACGGTTTGTGCGTTGACAGAGTGATTGCTTCATTGAGTTCCTGAATGTAACTGGAAAATAAGAAAAAATAAGATTATTTTTTTGTTAATATACATGCAGGGTGTCCCAAGAGTGAACGTCATTCCCGAATTTATAATAATCCGAAATAAAATCAATAGTCTTCAGAATTTTTTACCGATTTATTCAGATTCGAACCTTTTTAACCGACGAAACCAAAAAGGAGGAGGTTCTCTAGTCGACGCGTATATTTTTTTTTATGTATGATCACGCATAACTTTTTACTGAGGCGTCCGATTCCGATATTTCTTTATTCAGTGGATAGGGTGTACTTCGAAGTTGGTCCCATTTCATTTTAAAAGATGAAATCCACCCCTAAGGGTAGCAAAATGAAGAATATTGATCACTCGCCCTCTGAATTCTGGTCCGTTAACCGATTCTATCAGGCATAACTATGTACTGGGATCTTTGATTTGGATGATTCTTCTTTTATCAGATAGGGTATACCTCATAGTTGATCATATTTGGATTTCGGGTGGAATTATCCACCCTTGCGGGTAGAAAATAGGGGATAATTGATTTTTCACTTGTGAACATTGGCACACATATGTAGTTGACAATGACAGAACGCTATTGTCATTATTTTTGTTCTCCTACATCCGTCACAATCATTATATTCTATGTGAGTAATGAAATAAACTAACCAGAACAACAAAAATAATTTATATTTCAACAAATGGCAGAAGAAGATAATCATATTATTTAACTGGTAATAGTTGAAGTAAGGTGGGTGAGTAAGTATTTTGGAAGTAATAAAAAAACCAGTAGGTAGTAATTGGTAAATTTCAGCTACCAAAAATTGAAAAATAAAAACTTTTTAACAAAAAATTAAACCGAAGAAATACGGAACTGAAAAGTAAAAAATGAAATAAACCTTCTTAGTCTCAATTACTAAGCTCCTAAACTAATTTTGAGTCGGCGCCAAACGAACAAAAATTCAAACCAGACATACTTACATTGTTTGTCTGTTTTCTCAAAGGTTATACACTTGTGTTCGGAGTTTTTCTGAAAATATTTCCATTTGGTATAATTTTCTAGTTTTTTTGTGTAGAGTTATTCATTTCGAAACTCCAGTGAAGTGGTGTATTTAAATATTAAGACAATATCATTTGCGAAAACCCTCTTTGAAGGAGACAAAGTATACTCTAAATTGCTTGCAAAAAAAAAAAATTTTTTAGTTTCTGGACAGCTTAGTGAAATCATCAGGAATGATTATGAATTATTTTGAAGAAATGTGGCACATTATTATTTGTGAATGTTCGAATTGAAAATAAAACTAACAAAAACAGTGTTTTGTTATTTCATTTAAATCAAACAAGATGGTGTGAAAATGTGTCCTTATCACCTAGATACACATATATAGTCACTCTTTTTCCATACTGTATGAATAATCTCCGGTATGTCGAATAATATCTGTTTTTTCTCTTCTTGAGTATCTTTTTTTTTCTTTTCAACTGTCTTTGAAGGTGTTTTTTCCACTTTTTTTCTTGGCCACACACGATACAGGAAAATTTTGGGAAGGAACCCCAGAGCCCGTCGTCTGTCTATAGACTCACTCAATCCTAGATTAGTCTGCACCAGTAGGTTACATTCATGTTCTCACGGAAAATGATAAAAACTCATTCCAGTACAACGAGATCGTTTTGTCCAAGAGTCACATTGAGGTACACAACAATAATGATTTGAACTGGAATCACTCATTTTTTCACTCGAGGACGTACAATAGTTAACAGAATACTCACCAGGTAAACCAGAATTTCATTGAATGTCAACAATCACAAGAGATTCGACAAGTTTTGAGCGTACAATGGCTGAAATCATATGAACATTAATGTTTCGAAAAGTAAACAATGTGTCCTCATCACCTAGAACTGTATGAATAATTTTCGGTATGTTAAATAATATCTCTTTTTCTCTTCTTAACTCTCTTTTCTTTCCTCACAACTCTCTTTGAAGGTACTCTTTTTCACTTTCATCTTGGCCACAGACGATACAGTAGGATTTTGGGAAGGGACTGGGTTCTTCTTCAAGAGCCCATCGTCTGTCTATAAACTCGCTCAATCCTAGATTAGTCTGCACCAGAACGTTACGTTCATTTTCTCATGGAAAATGATGAAAACTTTTCCAATACAATGGGATCGTTTTGCCCAAGAGTCACATTGAGGTACACAACAATAATGATTTGAACTTGAATCACTCATTTTTTTACTCGAGAACGAACAATAGTCAAGTCAACAGGTAAACAAGAATTTCATTAAATGTCAACAGTCACAAGAGATTCGACAAGTTTTAGGTATAACATGGCTAAAATCATATTATAAACATTAATGTTTGGAAAAGTAACCAATGTAAGTATGTATAGTTTCCAAAATCGACACCAGAGGGAGTATTCCTTATTTTGAATTCGCAATAGCGACTTGTAACAAGTTTAGCTTTTGGTAGATATGATAGAGGAATTCATTTTTTCACTGAAAACTGTGCTAGAAGTACACTAAAAAAAGTTATGAATCTTCAAATAAGAAAAAGACGTGTAGGTGGCGCCCCCTACGAGTAAGAGCAATAACAACATCAGGTTCTAACTTGACACCTCAAAAAACTTCCCAATACCAATTTTAGTTTAATTAAGTCAGTATTTCAAAAGTCATTTAAAAAAAAACGAAAATAAAAATAAAATTTTAACACCCTGTATCTTGAAAACGAAGCGTTTCTGGACATATATTTATTTGGACAATTCATATTAGAATTTTGTGAGGAATCACCTCCTGAAGTTTGTCAAAGTACTTTTGAATCACCCTGTATACAGATGATTTAATATCTCACCGTAGAAATTCAGCTTTCCGTGAAGGATTCAGTATGGTTACTGCCCTAACCAAGGTGTACGATGATATCATGACAGAAAGGTAACAAAGAGACATAACAACTTCGATTTTGCTGGATTTCAGCAAGGAACTTAACACCTTAGGGACTGATCTGCTATTATCTTTACTATTGCGGATTTTCGAAAAATATTGTTAAACTATTAAAACATACCATTCCAACCGATGTATCTATGGATGACGAAACGTCAAGTTCACGGCTAGTATCGAAAGGAGTGCCGCAGGGCTCAATTTCGGGTCCATTACTCTTTTTGATATATACTATGGATATAGGTAATCAAGTTGATAACTGTATAAGTAGATCAATTTGCCGATGATTCACAAATATACACTCATTTCTAAAAATAGGAAGTACGTCAGGCATGTCTGAATATCAACAGAGTAGCTAATATCTATGATTATGCATGTAAGCATGGACCAAGAATCAACCCCAAGAAAACCCAGGCAACAGTTCTGGGGAACAGTGATACTATCGAATATGAACTGAACATTGTTGTGAATAGAAACAAAATAGACCCATGCGAGCAGGCAGAAATTTTGTACCGATTATCGATACCAAGCTTAGACTTAATCGCATGTTAACACACAAGAAATATAAAACAAGTTTTTATCAGAATCGATATTCGGAACTGAGAAAGATTGTAAAAAATAAAATAAACTTAGCGTATAATAAATACACAAACGCAGCGGAGAACAATATTTTAACAGACAGCTCGAATTTTTTGTCATTCATAAATAGTAAAAAAAAGGCACTCGCGTATTCCGGGTATAATGAAATTTGGTGATGCAGTATTCGATAACCCCGTGGACATTGTCAACGGATTTGCAGAGTATTTCAGAAGTGTATACCTGGTTTCTGATGAGAACATGCTCCGTGAAAACTTTGATGATACTGATTTAGATATGTTAGACATAGGTGTTTTTTCCGAAATTGATATAGCCACTGCTTCAAAAAAACTAAAAAACAAACTTACTGCGGGAGTCGATAATGTTCCTAGTTTTGTAGTAAAAGATTGTATTGACATACTATCTATACCTCTCATGGGCATATTCAACCTAATTTTATCGACCAGTGCCTTCCCTGAACTGTGGAAGACAGCTCGAATATGTCCGATTTTAAAAAAAGGCGACTCAAGTCAGATCACAAACTATAGAGCAATTTCTATTTTATGTAATTTTTCCAAACTCTTTGAAAAATGTATACAAAAGGTCATTTACTCTCATGTTCAGAAAGTTATTTCCCCCACCCAGCACGGCTTTGTACAACAAAGATCGTGTTCAACAAACCTTGCAAGTTTGAACCAATATCTCTGTACTCATTTAGACAAGCAGAATCAAGTCGATGTTATTTACTTGGACTTCCAAAAGGCATTTGATCAAATAGACCATTATGTTCTTCTTAGTAAATTAATAAAATTGGGACTCTCCAGGCAACTGCTCACTCTACTCGAGTCATACCTAGTTGACAGAAAACAGTTTGTTGAATACGAATCTTTCAAATCTGCTTCATACGTAGTTACGTCTGGAGTACCACAAGGTTCTAATCTAGGGCCACTCTTGTTTTTAATTTTCATTAATGACTTGGCAACCTCTTTGAAAATTCCCAGCCTTCTATTTGCAGATGACCTTAAATTATACTACAAAATCGATAACATTACTGATTGTCATTGTGTACAGTCTGAGTTAGATTTAATTAAACTTTGGTGTAATCATAATCGTCTTCAACTAAATGTATCCAAATGCAATATTATATCGTTTACAAGAAAATATAAAACCATAATGTATGATTATACTATCAACAATAACACGATCAACCGGGTTCATGAGATGAAGCACCTTGGTATAACATACGACAGCAAATACACATTTACAACACATATTAGAAAAATGGTTTCATTTACAGAAATAGCAAAAACTTCGAAAACGTTGCCACCATAAAATTGCTATATTTTGCCTTTGCCAGATCTAAGTTGGAGTATGGCTCTTTGATATGGAATCCATTCTACGATTACCAAAAATTGTCAATCGAAAGTGTACAGAGGAAATTTTTGAAATATTTATGCTTGAAAGTTGATGGACAATATCCTGTGAGAGGCATCGATCATGATATTTTATTGTCACGTTTCGAAATGACATCTTTGGAAATACGAAGAATTATTCTTGGCATTAAATTTTTGTATAAATTAATTAATAACAATATTGATTGTGCTGCTCTTTTAAACGAAATTAATTTCCTAGTACCTAGAATCGGAGGTCGGCACAATGCCAAATTTTATTGCGAAGCATCACGAACAAACGTTATGATACGATCACCGTTGAATTTCATGTGCGGTAGCTTCAACAAAATTTGTGAAATTCGTGACATTCATTTTGACTCATTGAATGCTGTTTCATCGTGTATTATTGAGTATCTATAATGTTCATGTCTACTACAGCAACTTTACAGTATTTTGGTGTTATGTATTCTTTTGTTTTCTTGTTTATTTGTTTACTCAAACTTTTCTCTTGAACTTTAGAATTCAATTGTATGTTGAATATTATAAATTTTCTTATCAGCATTTACTTTCATACATATATATTGATTTTTGTATTAAAATTTCCTGTAACTGGGTACCCCTGTTGGAAATAAACTGTTTTTTTTTAACTTAGTACCACAAAATGCTACATGTCCATGAGAAATCTCTACCACAGTAAAATAATTAAAAATTTTACACTTGAACCTAAATTATGCTGACGTGTTATATGGGCTTTTTCTAGATTTAGGGTCTGCTGGTAGAATTCCAAGAACACATAACACATAGTGTGCAGCTCAGCTTTTCCTTGGGCAGATTTGATCATGTGTCTGGTACACTTTCCCAGATGGGTTGGCTCAACATGTTTAATAAAAGAGAACTACACTTGGCCTGCTCAGTTTACAAATTCCTTCAAAATATATCTCCAGGATGCATCCACAATAAACTGACATTGGTTCTGCCATTCACAACTGCAATACCAGATATAACAATCATCTGTTAATAAATAAACATATTCGTACCAAAGGTCATTCTCCTATGATGCTCCCAAGATATTCAATAAAGAAACCCAATATATGGAAAGCAATAATCTGATACCTCCCCAAAAAACATTTTAACGTTATTTTTTTGATTTGTTATAGTTCTATAAATGTTTTTATCTTCATCGCTAGCCACGAACGTATTCATTTTGTATTTCGACGATTTAGTTAAAAAACTTCGTCATTATCATAGAAACCCTACACTCTTTTTGAATCAAACATAGCCATTCTTCATCTGCATTAAATTATCGTGCCTTAAAAAATTAAAACCGGCTTAGAAGTAACTGATGTTTGATAAGTTGGTATAGGATGACGTTTTTTTATGGAAATGAATTCATTTCAACCGACCTAACCTAACCTAAGTGATCAGACATTCAACTAGTGACCTCTAATAGACGTATGTCATGGAACTGTTGAATATGTATGGTTTAGAATGATATTGCTTTGATTCGATTAACGATCACATTGATTTGCTAATTGGAAAAAAATATAAGGTGCTGAGATTTCTGACAAAATGGATGATCTATTGTATTATAATTGAAATGTATTTGCGAATATATGCATGATTTGGCGTTTTCTTGTATTCTGGTATGAGAATTTATTGCCAAAAGATACCACTATTATAAAGTTTTCTCCTAAGTTGTTTCCCTAAACTGCAAATTCTGATAAGCAGACCAATTTCTTTCGATAGATAGGTAGGTAGTTTATTCATTTCAATAGATAAAACACAATGACAGAGACGTGTAAAAAGTATTTTGCATAAGAAACATGTCAGAGACAGAGAATAAAGAAAAACACACGGTACATGAAACAGATATTGCTGTATAGCTTACAAATACAAGCCTTGTGTCACACTAAGGATGGTGAGAAAAACTCAATGGTGTATGGTCCAATATCACGTAGTAGACATCTCGAAAACATTCTATTACATGTCATGTCTTCGATATTTTGTGGCAGGTGATTATAGAGCTTCATGCTTTGATAATACGCTCCTTCTTCAGAAACTTTTTTTCGTGAATTGTACAGTCAAAGTCCCCTTCGAATCTGGTATTATAGAGATGGGCTTTTGAACACTGGTCATGCTCAGATCGATTCTTCATCAAGAATTGGACACATTCATAAATTTAGATGGCAGTAACAGTTAGGAACCTGTGAGATCTGAAAATAGCCCTGAAGGAGTTTGTTTCACATTGAGCTTTACTCTAATGTCTCATTTTTCACACACAAATAATGTGTTTAGTTCATTGGTGCTGCTATACCAATTACTTTTGATGCCTTCCTTTTATCCAGGCTTCCACATCATGGTTTGCTGATCAAACTGGTCTAGGTTTTCATTACTTTTCAAGCCCTCATAGTCCGGAGGTCAGATGAAATATTGAATTTTGTCAATACTCTCTCTAGATTCATTGTTATGCCCCTTGCCCCTATGACATATATTTGAGCTTGCCAGACTCTACTGCACTTGACCCTTTTAGGCTATCTGTTTTTGAGCAGCCTGCAAATTTGACTATGGTTTCTCATTGCACTATAGAGGTAACATGCCAAACCCGGTTCAAAGATTTTGACTACATGGACGATTTCAATGAGCTGGCGATTAATATGTGCGAATGGAGGAGGTTCATAACGATTTCAATACCAGGTATTGAAGGCTTGCCTGGAGCAAGCCTGATAATATTTCCGGGCCGGTCTTCAGGTCTTGCCAGAAGTCATAAGAAGGATACTTTACTTTTGTTGCTGGGAGTATTTCCAAAGAATCTAGGTATGGCACAAGCTCATATCCGTTTCTGAAACAAGTTGATAAGATTGTTGAATAACTCACTTCACAACTCTGCTTGGCTCTATTCCACAACTAGCGGCTATTATGACTTTGGGTTCAGCATGCTGGATCCTCGTACACAATTCACTCGCTGCGAAACCTAGAAAAAAATACCATTACATTCATTGTTCAACAAATTCTGGTACAGATTTCAGCAACAGAATATGAGTGGGTAAATGATATACCGGGGGCAACGTATTCTTTAGACATGGTTTCTAGAGATTTCGAGGTTCCAAACTTGGATTCAAGAATTGCAATATATTTCAATACTTCATACCTTCCCATCACTTCCGGTTTTACCGGAAATGACCAGTAAATCAATATTTATAAATCAAACATTTCGAAGGCACCTTCACTCGGAACTGAATAAAACTTTGAAATAAATTCTTGATGAAACGCTCTCTATAATTATACATTTTTCGATTCCACAAAAATCTACAAGTAGGTCTACTCAGTTTTGGAAACGAATGATGCTCACTCAATCATTCAGATTCATTTTCATTCTAATAATAATAATAACCTTTATTAACCCCAAGAAACGTGAATATTTATAACTAAACCGATTAAACGAAAAGCATAAACAACATGTTGGAAATGATTGCATCAGAGTAAAGCATTAATGTAATAAATGTTTTTTAAGTTTGATTTGAAATAATTTTTTTCTATAATCTTTTTTAAATTATTAGGTATCTTATTGGATATCAAAACTCCATTGTTTAAAATTGATTTTTTTCCAAAGTTTGTCTTGATTCTATGTGTGCTGAGGCTATTTGATTGTCGGGTTTGGTGATTGTGAATAGTGTCAGTTGAATGAAATTCCAGCAATGAATGTTTTTTATTATTAATAACAGAATGTATAAATAAACATATTTTCAATGTATATAAACAAGTAATATCGAAAAGATCGTTTGGAGCATATAAATTGGATGTAGATTCAAGAAATGGTAATTTTGTAAAAACATTTGTTATTTTTGTTTTGTAAAGATTTGAGTGAGCGCCATATTGAAAAATTTGTATTTCCCCATACTGAAATTAAATACTGCAATTTTGAGTGAATTAAACTGAACTATATTATTTTTAGATATTTTAAAGGAATGTAATTTCGAATTTTGAATAAAATACCGATTATAGAAGATATTTTGTTTCTAAGATTTTCAATATTGCTGCCTCCGTGGTGACGTTGGTTGTTGCCCTGGAATGCAGGGTCTGCTAACCGAAACCACAAATGTGCGGCTGGCTTCTGTTTGTTGACTCCGTTGAATTCTTGTTTACTACCAAGTGATGCTCATCCTTGCACTTGTCTACGGTTAACACTTTTTTTTTAAGGGCTATGTCCATTACATTTTTTCCATTTCGTTTTTAACAGTCCCCTCGATATTCTTATATATATATATATATATATATATATATATATTGGGAATATTAGGGATAGTTTTTGTGATATTGTTATATTTCTATTATTTCGAATATTTATTTTTCGCGATTGTTATTCATCCTGAATTTATAGGGGTATCATACAAGATGATTTGGGTCATGGTTATGTTGATTTAATTTGAACATGATATGTCAGGTTGATTGAAAAATATTTCAGAATCGATACTTTTCCCCAAACATATTTTGTGGTTGATTATAACTACGGATACTCACCTCCAAAAACTACAGAGTGAACCGCCCCTAATCTGGCAACAGCAAGCATAGCCATGATAGTTTCTGGTATGAGTGGCATATATATAACAACTCTGTCCCCTCTACTTACGCCCAGTCTCGCTAGAAGACCAGCCAATTTCGACACCTACAACAAATCCCTATTAATGCTCATTTTGATTACAATATTCTCAGAGTTCCTGTAGGCAGATTTACGGGAATATTCTTTGCGAATGGTCAATAAACTCATTAAACACCTGTTTTTCCGATTATTTTTTGACAGTTCTAGAAATCAAATCAAATAATTCATGTACGTTTTGGCCAATCAAAACATTATCATAGTGAAAATTTTATACCAGTCATTTTCAACCAATCGGATGCTTTATTTCGACATTTTTACTATGGTAACCAGTAAATTTTTCATCCACATTAGCATGTAGACGTAAAATTATTAAGTGGAAATTTCCCAGCACATGACAGCTATCATATAATTAGACAAAAATAATATTGAAATAATATTGACAATATTTTTTATTTACTTACTTTATAAGTTGGAAATATTACAACAATTTATTAAGGTATACATTCTATAATATCATTAATTAATTTTAAATTCTTCAAAAATTCCACTTCTACCTCCTCTTTCCTAAGTGGTGGATAAAACACAGAACCGATGTTTTTTTTAACAATATGCCTGTGTTTCATAAAATAAAAATAATACTGAGACACCAGTTTGAGTATTAGATTTGTGTCCAAAAGAAGGCACAATATCACGCAGAATGTTGCCAATCTCTTCAAATAAGTTTTCTTGCTCAGGATTTAATCCAGATTCTTCCACTAGGTATGTTAGATATTTTACATTTTTATGGTACATTTTAATGTGCTGTGATTCTTTGCTAAAGGAACACAATTCATACGATTGAAAGTTCATTTTATTATCACTTTTTTACTAACTTATGATTGTATACAATGTTATGAGGAACTTATAATGCCACAAATAAAATATTGATTGACAGGAGTAGTGAATGACAAATCCATGGCTAACTTTACAAAATATTTTTTTAACCGGCAACATACGCCAACAACGTTCTATTTAGAATAAAGAATAAAATATCCCGATTTCCTGAATTATTTGAAAAACAAATTATTACCGTTAATATTAATTTTTCTTAGAATTAAACTTAAAAGAATATGAAAAATATTTAAGTATATATGTATAGGTATAGTTATATATTTTTTTCTGTATATCACCTTTGCTTGTAGTCAATATTGACATTTCCCTGAAACCTAGCAAGAAAATTATATGAAATCAATTATTTTTATATAATAATGTATCTGATGTTATAAATTTTATTTTACAAAAAAAATATCCCGCAATACGAACTCCACTTTCTTTTTAATAATATTGACATTTCCCTGAAACCCAGTAAGAAAATTGTATGAAAACAATCAATTTTATATGAAAATTTATCTGATATTATATATTTTATTTTACTAGGGCACGGGGAAAATCGAAAAATATCTCCCGCAATACGAACGTATCCACTTTCATTTTTGTCAATATTAACATTACCCTGAAACCTAGTAAGAAAATTGTATGAAATCAATTAATTTTACATAATAGTTTATCTGATATTATATATTTTATTTTACTAGGGAACGGGGAAAATCAGAAAAAATCTCCCCCAAAACTCCCATTACACACAGCCTTCTATTTATTTGTGAATAACGTTAAAATAAATATTTACCTAATGTTTTCTATTTAAATATAATTCCGGTATCAAATTTTCTTACCGAATCCCCCACGTGCTTGAATTAATTGCGGGAAATTTGTCTCGTACATTAATTTTTAAAGAAAATTATCCCTCGTCGCTTCGCGACTCACGATAATTTTCAAAAAATTCATGTACTCAAAAAATTTCCGGCAATAATTCATTCTCTAGGGAGATTACAAGTGATAATTTTCTACCTATAGAATCGCCGCGGAAATTCTTTGAGATATTTTGTTTTTATTCTCTGATATTTTTAATTTTACGTCTGTCTTCAATTGGCATGAAAAGTGAATAATGAATCAAAAACGGTTTAGTACCAGGTTATTCACTATAAATTACCCACTCCTTATCGTCGTTATTATTGCATATAGACAAAAAGTTAAATGTAAAAGTTGTATGGTTATGACTGAATTTTGATAAAATGCTATAAAAAATACAGTAGTCTGCAGATTTCGGGTGATATTTAAAAAAATGGGATACCCTGTATATTATTGAATTTTTGGAATGATCTTTTTTTCCTGATTTCAAAAATATACCATATGTTACCCCTATCTTATACCGTTTTTGATTTATTAAATGTCGAATAACTTAGACTAGTTGTTACTGTAAATACCTATCCTATGAAAGTTAACATTTTTAAAGTAAGCAATGAAAATGATGATATTATGTTTGTTTAGTGACATTTCTTTAATAGAGGAAGAAAAAGTTCAAATATTTATACAAAAATAGATAAAGATTTATTTAGGAAATTTAAATAACATCATTACTCATAGAAGATGTTCAAAGTGTCCACCATTATTGGAAATGCATAATTGTTAACGTCTTCTTATATTTATGAGTGCATTGGAAATTGCTTCATTATTGACCTTCAGATTCTCTATTTCAAGTCGAATCATGTCTTTAATGAGTTGAATATCATTATTATCATTAACAATGTCTTTTGTTAATCCCCAGAAAAATTAATTCATAGCGGTCAAGTCTGGATTGTTAGGTGGCCATTTAATACTTCCATATTTTCTAGCCATATTGGGAATGCATGCCATCTTGCATCCAAATCATTCTTGCAAGCTCGGCTTCTGAAAAATTCTGTAAAAGAACTTCTGGAATGAGTATTTCTTGATAGGTAACTCCTGTTAATGAATAATCATAAAATATAGAGCCCACAATTTTATTTAAAAAAATTCCGCACCAAACGCCAACAGTTTTTCTTCCTGTTTTCTTTATTTGTTTTACCAATCTTTTTCTGTTGACCTTTTTTTTCCCACGACTTTCGATTTTTCCTATTGAAAACTCATGCCTTAGAAAAGGATGACTCATCAGTCGCTAATATTTAAGTTGAATAATCGTGATCTTCATTAAAATTTTTGAATCATCTGTTGGCAAAATTCTAGCCTTTTCCTCTTATGAGTCTCTGTTAAAACTTGTACGGGTAACATTTTATATGGTTTGTAGTTGTTCTTTTTCAAAGTACATTGGATTTTGGAAAAACTTTCACCTAATTGATCAGCTATATTTTTTAACTACATTCAGAATTTTCTGAAAAATAATACAATGTTTCAAAAAGGTCTATTCGCGAATTAATATGGAGAGGCTTCGGAATGAAGCAGTTATCTAGCTGTTCTTCCTGGTTTTCTTGAACTACACGCTTTTTTCTACTGAAACTGAAGGTATGATTCACCTTTTGGTGAATATTTTTGAATGTATTTTCTGACGGTGTCGGATGATTTGGATACAACTCCCTAAATGCACTTTTTGCTGCAAGTTTATTTTTGTTGTTTTGTATATAAGAATTATATATTTGAACTTTTTCTTCCTTACTGTAAACCATTTTGATTATTCCATTAACTTCTAAAGATTTAATGCCTGAATGATTTGTAACATTTTTATCTGCAAATAATCGTGCACAAAAGATGTAATTTTGAAAGGCTGATGCCTTAAAGAGTTCAACTCGAATTCTGATAATGATTATCCTCTATTGTTGGTATTTTTCTTATATAGTAAACTCGCCCCTGAATGCATCGTGGAAGATCAAAGTTCCCAAAAACAATTATGTTAATGACATTTTGAAGACTTTATTTATGTGCACATTGATTTTGATAGCCGTTTGTGCTGGATAAAAGTTCATTGAAGACGTTCTGGAATGTTCATCATATGTTGAGTTTTAAAAATACGAAGGATGAAATATCATTTTTATGGTCTACCCTGCGAAGATTCAGTCAAGTTTGACATTTCTAATGAGATATTACTGTTGGTTATTGGCTCAATACGTAGCGAGGCTTTTAACTTAACATAATTCATTCTTATTTAGTAGAAGGTGTCAAGTCTTTATTGAATTTATGATCATTTTGTATTAGTTTACCTTTTCAAGCAACTCGGAATATGTGACCCTCCTTACGATCCCTAAAAGTGGCGAATCGTATATCAAGGCAACTTTCGATCCTCTGCCGGCTTCGACATGACGATCCACTGCATTATAACATGCATTGAGTTCACCTCCAACAAACCTGGAACAGTCACCGCTTAGAATTCAATTTCACTTTGTATTTCACAGCAGTGAAATAAAGCGCTTAGTAGTAGATATTTTGACGAATTTTGTGATGTTTTGTTAAAAAAAAATGCCACGAGAGCGACTACGAGTTTGATAAGTTTTGACGTGAGACAAAAGATCACGCTCAAAAAATATTACAAGAAATAGAGCGAGAACTGAGAAATTTCATTCATACTCACAAGATTTTCGAAAACGGATACAAATTTTTTTCCTGATAGGCAAAACTTAGAGTACGATAAGTTGCTGACTAATTGAGAGTCCCCTTCAAATCTGGTGTTATAAAGATGGGTTTTTGAACACAGGTCAAACTCGTATCGATTCTTCATCAAAAATTGAACACATTCATGAATGTATATGGCAGTATCCGTTGAGAACCTGTGAGATTTGGAAATACCCCTGCAGGAATCAGTTGGTTTCATATTGAGCATTTCTCTAATATATTCCCTGGTCCATTTAATTTCGTGTTCAGATTGTGAGAAGTTATTATTCCCAAAAAGCATTCTATTATCGAACTGTGATTTCGCACTCACCACTTTGTGAAGGGTTCATAAGTATTATCTAATACCCTTTTCCAAGGCTTAGACCATGTCACCAATTGTCCAACTTTTGCCCAAAACCTTTCGGGATGTTGTATTGATTCTTGGTAGACTTCATTGTAACTAGGAAATGCCAATGGATTCGCTGCCCGTAAAACTAGAAAAAAAAAAAGATTATCGAGTTATTTTTCTACTGAAACGGGTACGGGAGTCAGCTGATGGGAGGTCGTTAATTTCCCAATTGGTTTTGCCCAGGAAGAGGATGAGTGGAGTCTTGAAGGATAGTCATGAAGGAAAATGAGGGGGACATCTGGGAGCCAATAAGACTTTGGACAAGATCAGCAGGGGTTCAGCTGATTTCGATAATAATCTATACATATATAATTACATGTCCTGACTGACTTACTATCAACGGCCAGACCAAACCGCTGGACCTAAAGCGCTGAAATTCTGACAGCGTATTCCTATGATGACGTAGTAGGCTAAGAGCCGGCTGCAGAAAACCTGGCAAATCGAGTAACAGAAGATTTTTTGTGAAGGGTTGAAATGGGGGTGAGAAGGAGGGTGAAAGTACCATTAGTTTTGAATTTAGAGTCATGGAAATTGATATTTAGGCTTTTATTTTTTAAAATTCAACCCTTGGAGGGATAAAATGGGGGGTTGAATGGGGAATGGAAATTTGTATCGGGTTCCGTTAGTTTTTATGTCAGGGTCATAAAAATTGGTATTTGAGGTCTTTATTGCAAATTAAGAAATACGTGTTCCAGTGTTTTCAGAAATTGAATCCCCGAAGGGGTGAAATTTGGGTGAACATTTGTATGGAGATTCCGTTAGTTTTGAGTTAGGGTCATACAAATTGGTATTTGAGGTCTTGATTACAAATAAAGGAATAAGTGTTTCAGTGTTTTCAGAAATTAAAACCCCAAAGAGGTGATATGGGGGGTGAAAGTTCGTATGGGGTTCCGTTAGTTTTTAAGTTAGGGTCATACAAATTGGAATTTGAGGTTTTTATTGCAAATAAAGGAATATGTGTTTCAGTGTTTAAGCCCCTAAAGCAAACCAAACCAAGATGGCATCCTCCAGAAAGGTAATAGGGCGGAGAAATCATATTTTTTCAACTAGTAGATTTTATAACTTTCTCCCAACTGAAATCAAAGAAGCTTCAAACATATTTTACTTTAAAAAATAGACCAAATATTATCTTCTTTCTTTAGAACGTATGGTTGTCCATTCATTTTTTGATTATTAGAATGTTTAATATCTTCTAGACAACTGTCAATAATAAGTAACTTGCCCACGCACAGGCTCTGTCTTAATGGATATCTGTTTATTAGAAAATATATTTTACCTAGATATACTATCCTGCCCCACTCTAGAAATGTTCACTTGAAATTTTCCGATTTTTTTTATAAATTCAACCCCCCATTTCACCCCTTTAGGGGTGGAATTTCTAGAAACACTGAAACATATATTTCTTTATCTGTATCAAATACCTCAAAAAACAATTGGTATGACCTTAACTTGAAAACTAATGGAACCCCCATACAAAATTTCATCCCTTTAGGGGTTAAATTTCCAAAAACCCGAAACACGTATTTTGTATTTGTAACAAAGACCCCCGGTTAATGAAGTTTCACTTTATACAGTGCTTTTCTTTAATGCCCCCCCCCTTTTATTTTTTGAACGGGTCAACTCAAAAAAAATATTGAAACTTGGGATAATGAAATTGATGCATGAATACTATATTTTGGAGTGAAATTGACAAATGAAACTTTCAAGATGGCGACTGGGCGCAAAAAATTGAAAGGGAGTTCTTGTGACACATCCTTTTGAAGCTTCTGACGAATACTTCACAACCCTAGAATATAAAGTCAATATCTTCACCTACTACAAAATGGCGGAACATTTAATAATTGCCTGAATACAAACACATTAATATCGATACATCTAGAAATATTTGTTTTTCTCTGCCATATGGCAATCCCAACAACCCGATAAGGTTTGATAGGTTATTTTTTGTTTAAACAAAAAATGACAAGAAATGTCAGTAAAATATTCTCATTTAGTTTTCGGTTTTACTAGTAAATAGGTCAAATGGTCAATTCTCGTCCATTGGAAGAAAAAATCGAAGCGATTTTTATTTACGGTGCGACGCGTAACTTTCACGAAACCGAATTTTTAATTATCGTTTCCCGAAACGTCCTATCTGTAGAAAATATTTAAGGGAACTTGTTACCAAAATTACAACTACCGGTAGTGTACAGAACAAAAAGCCCCCAGGTCATCCGTCCATTCCGGAAGAACAGCAAGTTCAAATAATTGGTGAGATGATAGTGAATTCTCAACAGTCTACTTCCTCCGTCGCGAATGTTTGTGAGGTGTGGTACACCAGTTAACTGAAGATGACTCTGATCGAAGAACAGAATTCTGCGAAATTATGACGGAAACCATTGCAAGGCACTCTACCTATCTCCACAATATTTGTGTCGGTGACGAATCTACATTTTATCTTAACGGCAAGGTTCACAGACAAAATTGCCGTTATTGAAGTGACACCAACCCTCACATTTTCCGGGAAACTCATACTCAATATCCAGAAAAAATTAACGTCCGGGCAGGAATAGTGGGAAACTATATTGTAGGACCTCTATTCATTGAACAAAATTTAACAGGGGAACTGTATTTGAATGTGCTGGAAAATACTGTTGACCCTCTAATCACCGACATCGTCGAAGCGAATCCCAATGAATTCGATATGGATATTGTATTCCAACAAGATGGAGCACCACCACATTACTACGGACAAGTAAGAAACTATTTAGATAATACTTTCCCCGGTCGTTGGATTGGCAGTCGTGGTCCTATGGAATGACCAGCCCGCTCGCCAGATTTGACACCTGTAAACTTTTTTTCATGGGGCTATTTGAAGCAAAAGGTGTACGAAACTGAACCTGCTTCAATATTGGATATACGGCAGAGAATAATAAATATTTGTAGAAATATCGACGTTGCTGTTTCGAAAATGTTCGGCGTGAAATATCGGATATGCTGTTCTTATGTCAAGCAGTTCAAGGCAACCATTTCGAGCATCTTCTGAACTGAACTCAGCTTCTTTCCTCAAATTATGGAGTTAAACGTCGATGTATTCAGGCAAATGGGTCCAGCTATCACACCAAAATAATGGTTGCTTACAAGAAATGAGAAAAAGAGAAAAATTTTAATCTCTAGTGTCATCCTGGCCTAGAATACTCATTTTAACATCTATGTTATGTAAACCTATACAATTTTCATTGATCATGAGATGTTTTATGGTCTTTTTGGCTTCTTGTACACCTGACGAGTACGCACTGATGATGACCTAACGGTCGAAAGCGCTTTGCTACAATTAATAAATTATTTTATGCACGAAATACAATTTTCTTTCATCGATTATATCGATACGTGCACACAGTCACACTTTTCATTCAATTATTGAATGTTCCGCCATTTTGTAGTAGGTGAAGATATTGACTTTATATTCTAGGGTTGTGAAGTATTCGTCAGGAGCTTCAAAAGGATGTGTCACAAGATCCCCCTTTCAATTTAATTTTTTTCCCAGGTGGCGCCCAGTCACCACCTTGAAAGTTTCATCTGTCAATTTTACTCCAAAATATAGTATTCATGCATCAATTTCATTATCCCAAGTTTCAATTTTTTGTGTTGACCCGTTCAAAAAATAAAAGGGGGGGGGGACATTAAAGAAAAGCACTGTATATGAGCCATGGATATATATTTTTTTCCAAATCCATAACAATAAAAAATGTGTAATACTGAAATAAGCCAAACGTCAATAATTCTACGGACGGCACAATCATAATCCAATATAGAAGCTTCATGGACTTATCTGGTAGTATATATTTTTTTGAATCCGTGCTTTGTTTGTGGAAAGCAATATATCCGTCGAATAAAGAGTTGACTATTTATTGAATTCTTCATTCGGTCCACTGTTTACACGGGATTTTCCGGACGGTTCGATGCCGTAATATGCCAAAGGGAATACGAAAGTTTTTATTGGGAACATATCGAGGTACATTCTGAAGAATCGTCCTAGAGGGCGACTTAACGATACCGATACATAAATCGGACAATCGAATTTCAGTAAATCGTCAGATGATTTTAGGATGAGTTCCATGGAGCTCTGTACTCGGTCTAGTATATACTTGCATACCGTATATTTAATATAATAATAATATTTATTCCCAAAGAATAGTACGATAATAATAAAAAATAACAATATATGTACACCGGGTGACAATGGGACTGGGGCCATGCCTATATCCCCTTCACTTATCAACCGATTTGAATGAAATTTTATACATATGAGACACAATTGACAGACATATGAAAACGAAATTGCCGACTTCCGGTTTCGCCAGAATAGGAACCAACTTCGATTTTTCAAATGGAACACCCTGTATGTTTGATGTTTTTTGGATTCTACGGCTCAAATTACATAAGACTGTGTGCCAAATTAAATAAAAATCTTTGTTATTTTTTAGCCCAGGGGGCCTTGATCAGGTTAAAATCTATACTAATTTACATCAGTAACTCACAGTAATAGTCATTTCATCGATAAGATCAATAACAAATCCTACAGCAGGAATTGAAATTATCTGAACGCATTTTTACGGAAAAATATTTTTTTCAAATGGTACCTACCGAGGTCCATCTTGCCATTCGATAGATAATTTAATTACCAATTCAACGATATACATTATGTACCACTTTCTTTTTGTTCAAAACGTAAAGAGCCATCTAGCAAAATGAAATCAATCTGAAAAAATTGGCAGGTAACATGACATCTATTCATTCTTTCAAACTTTTCTTCAGAATGGTAACAATGAATTACCAAAAATAGGTAATGATCATAAACCCGTTACAGAAAAGATAACTTTAATATAATCAAACTGTTTGAATAAATCTAACGACTGAAACAGTGAAACATTCAACGTACAAATTATAACTCACAATACCATTATACTGCTTTCAATAGAAGAGTTTCACTACCATCGAAAAGTCATTTTATTTATTAATGACCAATGATATGTTCGAAGTGTTTTCCCTAACACATAGACTAGTTCTATTTATTGTACACCTCATCACATTTATCAGTTCGTAAGCAGGAATTTTCTGAAATGCACGATCAACTCTATCTCTCAAGTCCTCCAAAGGAGTTGGTCTCCTCGAGTATACTTTGGATTTTATGTGACTCCATAAATAAAAATCAATAGGGGTTAAATCGGGCGATCTGGCTGGCCATCTGATTGGACCATTTGTTCCAATCCATCTCTGCCCATAGGTATCACTAAGATATTGCCGAACAATATCAGCATTATGTGTTCCTGCACCATCCTGCTAAAAAAACATATTTTCCCTGATGTTCTCAGGTAAATCATTGATATTATTTTGAATATCGTTCTCTAAGAATTGTTGATATCTTTGGCCCGTCGAAGGCCCGTCGAAAACAATTGGTCGAATGATTCTTGTCCCTATGATTCCTACCCAGACGTTGAATCCAAATCTTTCTTGAAAATTACCTTCTCTCAGCACCCTAGGATATTCTTGAGCCCAATTATTCCTATTGAACATACCATTATTCGTAAACCTAGACTCATCTGTAAACAGTATCTTCGAGACTAAACCATTATTCAAATCATGATAAGTTAGTCTCCATTCTGGGTCATTTTCATATACAGTGCTTACAAAAGTCCCCTCCCCCCCCTCTTATTTTTGGAACGATTATACATAAACAAGTGAAATTTGGAAACTGAATATTAAAGGTTGTAAACTTTCCTACTAGTGATGATAGATGACGAAATCGTCAAAGATGACGTCACAAGGCCATTGTGACCAATAATTTTAAACGGAACCCTACGGCAAGCGACACCTCTTTTAAAAGATATCGGAAAAACCTATTCAATGATACTAATTTTGTTTGTGTTTATGGCAGTTTTGGCAACTCGCTTTTGAAAAACGCAAAGCTGTGATGAATTAAATCAGTTAATATTAAAATTCCAAATTCAAGCTCCGCCTCTGGATAGTTGTCAAATAAGCTGACGTTTTTGTTAGTCTCCCTAATTCGACGTTTTTGTAATTGTAATTTTTGTACATTTAATAATTTGTCTATTGTTGATCGAACGTTTAACTGTTTCAGCAGCTTTTGGTACTTTTAATATTTTTGTACATTTTAATAATTTGTTAAACTGTTGTGAGCCGAACGTTTAAGTGCTTCAAGAAGCGAAATGGTACGTGCTTTGGGTGATAAAGTAGCAGCGATCCTAATTCTTGGTGAAACTGGACAAAATATTCATGCAGCAGAACGCATTTTTAATGAGAGTTTTCCCGATCGCCCCGTTTCGAGGACTTATTTAAGGGAGCTTCTTCGTGAGTTTGAAACAACGGGTAGTATTAATGATGCGAAACGATCTGGCAGACCACAAATTTCTGATGAGAAAAAAATTGATATACGGGCAGAAGTAATAGTTAATCCTACTCCTTCAACAACTAACGTTGCATCTGCCTGTGGAGCCAGTCGAAGTACAGTACACAGGGTGTTGAAAAAAAAACAAATTTCATCCATACAAATTAAAAATGGTTCATCAACTCTCAGACGACGACCTAGACCGAAGACTAGAATTTTGTGAAAATATGGAAACTAAAATTAACCAACAGCCAGACTATGTCAAAACAATTTGTTTTAGTGACGAAAGTACTTTCTATCTAAATGGAAATGTAAATACACATAATGTGAGGTATTGGAGTGACGCAAATCCTCACCTGTTTCGTGAAAAACATACCCAATTTCCCCAGAAGGTGAATGTTTGGGCAGGTTTCCTGGGAAACCACATCGTTGGGCCTCTTTTTTGAATACTAATTCAACTGGTGAGGTTTATGTGAAGCTGTTACACTGTTACAAAACGCAATAGAACCGTTAATCCTTGAAATTTTGGAAGATAATCCAGATGAATTCGGCAATTTGGAAATAACATTCCAACAGGATGGTGCTCCTCCACACTATTACGGTGCAGTAAGACGGTATTTGGATGAGGAGTATCGTGGTAGATGGATTGGACGACGAGGTTCAACGGAATGGCCAGCTCGATCACCGGACCTCACACCTTTGGATTTTTTCTGTGGGGGTACCTCAAATCGAAGGTTTACGCCACTGAACCTGGCAATATTGACGTTTTAAAACAACGTATTGTTGCAGAATGTGAGGCTGTTTACGCAGACACATTTGCAGAAGTACGAGAAGAGTTCAAAAATAGGATATTTCACTATCAGGAAGTAAATGGAGGTCACTTCGAGCAATTTCTTCAGGCAGATACTGATTCTTAAATCTGTAATTAATATCATACTGAATGAAATTTAAATTTTAAGGTTTACTAATGAGCCATTAAAACTGCCATAAACACAATCAAAATTAGTATCATTGAATAGGTTTTCTCGATACCTTTTAAAAGAGGTGTCGCTTGCCGTAGGGTTCCATTTAAAATTATTGGTCACAATGGCCTTGTGACGTCATCTTTGACGATTTCGTCATCTATCATCAGTAGTAGGGAAGTTTACAAACTTTAATATTCAGTTTCCAAATTTCACTTGTTTATGTATAATCGTTCCAAAAATAAGAGGGGGGGAGGGGGGGGGGGACTTTGAGAAGCACTGTAGATGCTGATGCAAACTGTATTTATAGGAGCAATATTTATGTTTTTTCAATACTTTTCAGGCACTTTCCCTGCTGATCCCATATTCATTTTCCAATTCTCGCACTAAGGCAGATGGAGAAAAATTAACATATGCTAAAACATTAGCTTCAGCTTCTTCACTAACGATGAAGTGGATGTGGTTTTGATCAGCTAGTTCTTTCCTCATCATCATTTCCAATTTCTTGAAATAGGTCCTCGATGGGTGCCATCTTAACGGATAACGAACAGCGTATAGCATACTAGCATTGACAGCGTTCTTCTGACATATATCAATATCAAATCGATTTGTTCGTTTCGAGAATAACGATTATCATTTTCCATTTCAAAAAAACTTTTTACAAACGAAATGAGATGACAAGTAAAATTGGTATTTCACTTTTGACATGACATTAATCACCCAGTGTTTTCCATGATTCCACGGCTACCTTTCATTTCATCAAACCTAAACGGATAACAAATTCAATAATTGATCGTTTTTAGTTTTGAACAAAAATAAAGTGGTACATAATGTATATCGTTGAATTAGTAATTAAATTCTCTATCGAATGGCAAGATGGCCCCCGGTAGGTACCATTTGAAAAAAAAGATTTTTCCGTTAAAAATGCGTTTAGAAAATTTTAATTTCTGCTGTGGGATTTGTTATTGATCTTATCGATGAAATGACTATTACTTTGAGTTACTGATGTGAATCAGTATAGATTTCAACCTGATTAAGGCCTCCGGGCTAAACAAAACAATTGAAAAATAAAAAAAATTCATTTGTTGAAAATATAAACAGGATGTTTATAAAATCGGATAGTGACTAAAGTTTATCTTTCAGTCGCAGATGATTCCACATCTGATTTTATGAACATCCTGTTTATATTTTCAACAAATCAATCTATCATACCCCATGACAGGTTTTAATGTCAGAAAACACTAATTTCAAAGTGTCTCTTCAAAAGAAATGATTCTAACTTTTTCCATCTTTGCTTTGCTTCTTGAAAATGTGTTTCCCATTTCTTCCGGTCTTCCTGATGATCGTGGAAGCGTGAAATAGATTTTCGTCGACAAAAATGTATTGAAGACCTAGTGAATGCGATGTCTCTCCTGCGTCAATGTTATGAATGATTTCTGGTGAGTACTCTCTTTTGGAAAACATTCTTCTTTGCCTCATTCATCTTTATGAGTTCTTAATTAAGACTGGAACAGAAAATAAATAACTATCTGAATGAAAATGCAAATTTACAATTTCAGTTTTTGTCTTTCGAGTTAGGGCCTTTTCAGAATATCTATCAGATGTAGTTCAATGTCCAGCGTGGCTTTAGCCGGGGAAGTAGTTGTTTTCTGTTAGACATTCACATAAAATAACTTCATTTTAATCGTGGATTTTTCAATTCACAGAAAAATCTTTCTATCAATATTCAATTGAGAATGTTTCCCTTTTCAAAATTTTTTCAATTGTAAAATAAGAAATTTGGCAACACTGTCATATGTAATTTGAGCCGTAGGGTGTTCCATTTGAAAAAATGGAAGTTGGTGGCTATTCTGGCGAAACCGGAAGTCGGCCATTTTGTTTACATATGTCTATCAATCCGAAATTGTGTATCTATGTACAAAATTTCATTCAAATCGATTGGTAAGTGAAGGAGATATAAGCATGGCCCTAGTCCCATTGTCACCCGGTATATATGATAGAATAATCTACAAAAATTGCAATTTTCGAATAAACAAATGAAGCACTAAGGCTAGGAAGCCAGCGCGTGGTAATGAAATGTTATTAAACACTACAATTTAGTAATTGTTCGAAATACTTTCTACTGCTTAAACAAAACAACAAAATAAAGGGTTACACAATTTATAATTCCAGATAATAATGATAATGGTAATATTCCATAATAATATAGGTAATAATAATGATACTAATATTAATATTCAATGAACAATATATTAAAAGTTAGACATTAATTATTGGGACATTAGTGTACTGTTTCCCTATCTCTCAATCGATATTAGCACATGGAAATTTGTTAGGGTTTATCAGGTTGTGTATTATTTTTCTCTCTGTTTCGTAAAGGTACAGTTTTGTATTTTTTTTTTAATAATACTATGGAGGTTGAATCTTTGATATTCTTGGGAATATTGTTGAATATTCTCGTGCTTAGATGAGTATATTCTCTCTGACCAATAGTTTTGGATGAATATTCAGGGCGCATCACGTTTTCTTTTTTTGCCCTGGTATTGTAATTGTGGTCAATATTTCTTAAACAACTTTTGTTTTTGTATTGATCTATCGCTAGACGTAGAAAATAGATTTGTCTGAGGTCTAGTATTTTACTTTCAGAATGAAGCAAGGTCGTTGGATACGTTTGACATTTATTGAAGCAAATCTTTAGGATTTGTTTCTGTAAAATATCTAGAAAAGTTAAGTAACTGCTGGCAATACCTCCCCAACCCAAGATTCCATAAGACAATCTAGACTCTATTAATGGGAGGTGAAGGATTTTCATTTGGTGAGTATTCAAATATTTTTGAAGTAATACCCCTCAAAGTACCTACGATTATATTTATGTGAACATCCCATCCTATGTGCTTGTCAATGTAGACACCCAAATACCTAACAAATTCTGAAGACTTCAACTGAATAATATAATCAGCGATTTTTATTTCTTGGTGATTTAAATCGGGGAGGTGAGATGAGTGACAAGCGAAAGCTAGGAAGGATGTTTTTTCAAAGTTCATTGTTAATTTTTTTTTAATCAAAACAATCTATAATATCACTCATATCGCTTTCGACTTTCTTTTTCAGGTTTTTCCAGGATGTGTCTCCGTAGAATATTGCCGTGTCATGTTATTCATGTAAATAATTAAAAATACCGGCCCCAATACTGTCCTTTGCGGCACCCTATATTGTACAGTTCTTTCGTCACTCTGTGCATTTTTGATTAGTACACGTTGCTTTATGTTACCCAGGTAGTTTTCAAATAACTTATACAGTGCGCGTCAAAATTATGGAACAAATTCGATATTTCGCAAGCCATGTACTTTTGACAAAAATCTTAGAAAAGGTCGATTTTTATTTTAAATTGCCAATTTTTTATGTATATTCTAAAGAGGTTATGTCACTGGTTTTAACATGGTGATGTAATCGGTAATTTTTTTAAATTGGAATAGATATCTTGTGATACCTCATCTGAAAGGCCTTTCAATACTGCATTCAATGATAATAATTAATTAGATATTTTTTTACAGGGTGAACAAAAATTAATATTTTATTTCAATAAGAGAATAACTTTATATCCAACAAAATAGAACAGTTAAATAAGATGTTCGAAATGCCGTCCACCAGTCTCTTGACAATAAGCAAATCTACGGACACATTCCTCTTGCACATTGCGAATAACTTCCCAAATTTTAATTTCGATCCTAATTCGATTTTTCAACTCTTGTAGATTTTGCGGCCTATCTACATAGACCTTCGATTTCAAATAACCCCACAAGAAAAAATCCAGGGGCGTAAGATCTGGAGATCTTAGGGGCCACTCTATCGGTCTGCGTCTACCAATCCACCTCCTAGGAAAACAGTTATTCAAAAACTCGCGAATATCACGTGCATAGTGCGGGGGTGCACCATCTTGTTGCAACCAAATACTTTCATTTGGTGAGTTAGGATTGTTGGCGTTTGGAAAAATATATTTTTATTATTATTACATTATGATTATGAAATTCTTGTATTGTCATCGGTCCTTGATATGTGTGACAAATTTCAGATTATTCGGAAGATTGGAAGTGGGTGAATATTTACTTCCAAGATTTTATTACATTGTGAGTTATTTAGTTACAAGTAAAGATAATAAAAGCGTTTTAAAAAATGCAAAATTTTACTTTTTTGAGCCAAGGCTCTAATCCCTTAGACTGCCCTGGCAGACTAGTGAGTCAGTGCTCTACTACACCAATGGATCCTTTTCAAATATTAATAGTTAGATTTCCTAGTCTAAAATGGAAACAAAAGACAATCACAAATTAATGCCATAATAGGCAAGTTAGTGTCAAATAAATGTCAGTTGAAATATCAACAAATATTCTTCACGAAGTCAAAAGGTTCTAAAAGTAAACTATGGCTACTTCAAGTGAAACCCAACGCATAGAAATTTAAATTTTTATTGGATGCGGAGATAGAACCAGAACTCAGCAAGAGTATGCGACTTGTTCAATGCGAAGTATCCAAATAGACCTATCAGTCGTTCAACAGTCAGTAAGATTGAGAAAAAATTTAGAGAAACTGGTCATGTCAAACATATTCCGAATGCTGGACGTCCTAAAATAGAAGAAAACGTAAACTTGTTGGGGAATAATCCTCACAATACTTCACGACAAATTGCAGCAGATCTTGACATATCCCAAAGTTCTGTATTACGTATTCTAAAAGCAGAAAAGTACCATCCATACAAAGTACAGCTACATCAACAACTCAATGATGATGATCCCGATCGCCGTGTGGAGTTCTGTGAAATAATACAGGATTTGTGTAACCGCAATCCACGTTTTATAAAACAAATTCTGTTTTCCGATGAGGCTACGTTTTGCCTAAATGGTTCAGTAAATCGTCAGAATTGCAGATATTGGAGTAGGGATAATCCTCACTGGATGATGGACGGGCATACCCAATACCCTCAGAAAGTCAATGTTTGGGCAGGGATAATAAACGACAGGATTATTGGCCCGTATTTTTTCGAAGGAAATCTCACAGGGGAGCGTTACTTTGAATTTTTTAGAAATGAACTCATACCTAGCCTTGCCGATATTTTTCCAAACTCCAACAATCCTAACTCACCAAATGGAAGTATTTGGTTGCAACAAGATGGTGCACCCCCGCACTATGCACGTGATGTTCGCGAGTTTTTGAATAACTGTTTTCCTAGGAGGTGGATTGGTAGACGCGGACCGATAGAGTGGCCCCCAAGATCTCCAGATCTTACGCCCCTGGATTTTTTCTTGTGGGGTTATTTGAAATCGAAGGTCTATGTAGATAGGCCGCAAAATCTACAAGAGTTGAAAAATCGAATTAGGATCGAAATTAACAGAATTACTACGGAAGTTATTCGCAATGTGCAAGAAGAATGTGTCCGTAGATTTGCTTATTGTCAAGAGACTGGTGGATGGCATTTCGAACATCTTATTTAACTGTTCTATTTTGTAAAAAAATATCTAATTAATTATTATCATTGAATGCAGTATTGAAAGGCCTTCCAGATGAGGTATCACAAGACATCTATTCCAATTTAAAAAAAATACCGATTACGTCACCATGACAAAACCAGTGACATAACCTCTTTAGAATATACATAAAAAAATCGGCATTTTAAAATAAAAATCGACCTATTTCAGGATTTTTTGTCAAAAGTACATGGCTTGCGAAATATCGAATTTGTTCCATAATTTTGACGCGCACTGTATACATTTCCCCTGAATCCTAGATCTTGCAAATCCCTCAAAAGCTGTTTATGGTCAACAGTGTCGAAGGCTTTTGCGAGATCCAGAAAAACCGCTTGAGAGTGTTTTTTCCTGTCCAGGCTATTATAGGTTTTTTATGTGAGTGCGCGAATCGCGTCATTTGTAGATTTTCCTTAGGTGAATCAGAATTGTTTTTCGAATAAAAGTTTATTTTTATCAAGGTAAATTTCTCTTCTGATTTTCAAGAGTTTTTCGAATATTTTTGCGATGTTGAGGTGAGAGTAATGGGTCGGTAGTTGAGGATTTCATAATTTTTTCCACCCTTTGAATAGTGGTTTTATTATTCCAAGTTTATACAGGGTGACCCAGTGGTGCGTGCAAGCTCCTTAACTTTATTCTATCCAATCTATCGATTTGATTCTTTTAAACGATAGGTTCGACAATGAGGCACAGTTTAAAAATATTTCTATTTATATACATGATGTCCCAAAATAAGACACACAGCTTCTATTTTTTTAAACGGCAACCCCTCATTTCTGTTACATTTTTGGATTCACCACTGAATTGTCGATATAACGCACCCGAAGTTCTTAGACTTATCCGCAATGGTTTTTGACTTATGTTAATTTATTTGTCAAAATAGCGTCATCATAACTTGACGATATATCCGCCTGATAGTTCTCGCCTCAGATAGTGAAGTAGAGATATTTGGATCAATCAATTTGGGCTTGCAGATATTTTGTTGTCTGCATGACCGACCCTGTACTGATGAGGGGCAAAAACCCGAAACCGGTCAACCCGAATTGCATTGGTTGAAATGTTTCTGCTTCACAGCAAGCATTTACAAAGTAACCTCTCAACAGAGAGGCTTTGCACGATTATTCATAATATGTCATCCAACGTCCGTCGAGGCATTAGACAGGGAAGTAGTTGTTTTCTTATGGATATTTGACCCACTTCACTAACCCCCTATAATTTGGGGTTGGTTCACAGTGAGATGCCCTGATTTAATCAGGACATCTCTGATTAAATCAGGGAATCTCACTGTGAACCAACCCCAAATTATAGGGGGTTAGTGATATAAATGTATATATATATATATATATATACAAAACTAGGGATATTGGGTAAGCAGCAAAGAAAAAGAAAACTCTTTAAGGTTTATCCAAGCTTTCGGAAATGTTTATTTCCATCATCAGAGAGACTATAATAGATGAAAAAACCAATAGTAATACATATTCAAGTGCGAAAACATTATGCTACTTACAACTTTGTTGAGGGTGGTTTCAATGCTGAATATATTCATCTAATATAGTGATACAAAAGAAAAAAAAACGTAGATCAAGGAATAAAACGAAGTTAATACAACCACATTAGTATTGTTTAAAATTATATAAATGTGCACTCTATGTGGTATGACAAGTTAAAATGACAGGTTAGGAATACATCCTGCAATTATATTCAAGCCAACGACACCTGACGGGTGTCACTTGGAAATGTTACAGTGGTACCAACTGTTAGATTAGTACCAACTGATGTTACCAGGTGGCGGTAATGTTAAAAAGAACTATTGTTTGATATTACATTGTTGTCAATTTTGATTGATAAGTAAAGACAATATATAAGTGTAGATCTCACTAAAATGGTTAATATCTGTTTTTTTAAACAATTGTTTTCTTGGGAAATTAAAGCCATTTCTAAGAATGTTCTCTTTGATGTGTGTGACTAGCACTTTCACCGAATCCTAATTCATCTTGTTCTGCTAGAGCACATCTTTCAGGATGCAATCTGCATTTACTTTAATGAGAAATATTCTGTTCGATAATGATCTTTACGTTTGACCAATATATTGTTTAGTACAACCATGAAAGTAGTTTTTTACTCTAGAATAAATTGATCTGATTGTTGGAACTGTTTTATATGATATTTTAAATTTTTCAGGATTGTGAAATGATCTGGATTTAGGAGTGATCTCTCTTATATATGGTAATGAAGTGAAAAAAGGTTGTGTATCCGCATTATTGGTCTCATTGTTGTTTGAGACAATGTTCGAGTTATTACTGTTTAAGGCTAGTACTTCTAAGTGAGACGAAGTATTATATAGAATGTTATTGAGTAAAGTTTTTGGTTCCTATACCAATCTACCAGTAGCTTGTTTTCTGTTGTGCGTATAAGATTGGATCAAGAAATGTTACGGAATTTTCGCTGTTATCAGTTTCAATCTCATCCACACCATCATTCGGTAATGCTAATATAATATCATCAACATATTTTTTCATGAAGTTCAGATTGAAAGATAAAACTGGACTAACATTATCTAACAAATCATCCATGACGTACGCTGCTAAAATGGGTGAAATGGAGGACCCCCATTGGGGTACCAAAGGTTTGTTTATAAATTTTATTATTGAAAGAAAAATATGTATTATCAAAAAGGAAAGTCAACATTTCCAAAAATATTTCTTCGTTAATGCTACCATAATTACTAATACGATCCCAATTTTTGTGTATTGCTCTGAACCAAGCATCCAAATATATATATGATGATGGAAATGAACATTTCCAAAAGCTTGGAAGAGATTACTTTTTCATTGCTGCTTACCCCAATATCCCTTGTTTTGTATATAATATATATATATATATATATATATATATATATATATATATATATATATATATATATATTATCTCTACAATGAGAGAACAGTAAAAAGTCTCATTCTACCCTTTCAATCAGTAGATATCAAAAAATTGATTGGAAAATGGGAATATATCACAATATATGAATTTGTCATCATTTACAAATAATTCGACATAAGAACACTTTCATACCATCGGATTGATGGAAATTCTTTCTAAAATGACTTCACTGTATAAGGTTTCACCCATCTGTTTAGCCAAATAAAAATAGTTCTATATTATACAAAAGATTAAAGAAATATTCATATATTCACCAGTACGTACGTAACGTAATTCCTATGTATCCAGAACGTCTAAGACGTCCTTGGGAAATCAAATACTGTACGTGATAGTGTTTTTTTCAATCAATAATCTCATTTCCAGTACTCTGCAATCTCTACGTCTACGCGATACATGATTACCAGTAACGGGTCCGATATGGATCTCTGAGGTACCTCGGCCCCAAAATCGCAATCACTGAGACAAATACCTTTTTTCCGTTTTTCCTGACGCAGTTTCCTAGATGATAGCATATTAATGAATTATCTGATTTTCAAACACTTATTTCACAATAAACGTAGCTTACTGGGCTTTTGATAGTGGATTTCTTGGTTGATATGGCATTTACATACAATGAAATATGATAATTGATGATGATTTGAATGCAAAGTTCACGGATAATGTCGTCGTTTGTCATATTTTTTGTATTGGAAAAATATCAGCTATTGTCGAACGTGATATATATGTACGGGGTGCGGTAGAACTGAATTGCACTTTCGATTATAGTGAGATTCAGGAAGAAAATATTCTACCAAGAAGATCTCGTGGTAAACAGCGAAAACTGGATGACATCCCTGAACTTTACTATAATGTTTACATTTGTCTTCTGCTCGATTTTTCTTTAAGTCTTACTGCTGAGTTTTTCAGGAATGTTTCTTCTCAAAAAGTGTTTTTGAAAGCGATTTGGCAATGGTTGACATACTCCTATTTATATTGAATATATCTATACCTAAGGCTCGAAAGCAATAATTACGGAACTAAGGCATACGCAAAAAGTAGGAGTCCTATTAGTAAGACCTCAATCTATTGAAACTTATAGTAGCATACAGGGAATTCCTTTACACTGTCTATCCAAATCGATGGATCGGTAGGGGTTTAGAAGAACCTAACCAGGCGTGGGCACCAAGGTCCCCAGATCTAAACCCGCTAGATTTTAATTTTTGGAGACATTTGAAGTCACTAGTTTATAAAACTCCAGTAGCGAACGAGGAAGATCTAAGAAACCGAATAGTAGACGACTGTGAAACAATAAGAAACATACCAATAATTTTTGAGCAGGTACGAGATTCAATGACTAGAAGACTGAGTGCCTGTATCTTCGCTGTACAATTTATTTGAATACAATTGAGTTTCCTTTATTTTATTTTATTCTACATATTCAAAATATCTTAAAATAAAATGTTGATATTTTTTGCAAATTTTATTAAAACAAATACAGATTTCGCACCCTTGATACAAAAATAACTATTTCAAACGAGTAAAAATAAATAGAATAGGTGGCGCCCCCTACAAAAAACCAAAACTGCTTGCCTAAACGTCAAATTCATTTCCCAAGCATTCTTGTGGAAAATGCAAAATAATGGTAATAACTTCAACACGCATCGATTATCAAATAATCGACTTGAAATTTTCAAGTCCAAATATCTAGAAAACTGTTGATTATAGCGACTTGTAACAGGGGTAGCTTTTTTACGTAGATATGTTCAATTTTTTTACTGAAAAATGTGGTAGAAGTACGTTCAAGAAAGTTATGGATCTTCAAAAAAGAAAAAGACGTGTAGGTGGCGCCTCTTACGAGTAAGAGCAATCAGGTTTGAATTCGACACCTCAAAAAACCTCTCAATACCAATTTTCGTTTAATTAGTCAGTATTTCGAAAGTTATTCAAAAAAAACGAAAATAAAAATAAAACTTTAACACCCTGTATCTTGGAAACGAAGCGTTTCCAGATATATACTTATTTGGACAATTCATATTGGAATATTGTGAGGAATCACCTCATGAAGTATGTCAAAGTACTTTCGAATCACCCTGTATATATGGTGCACTAAGGATCAATCTCAATAAAAGTGTTGCACTTTGTATAGGTCCAGAAAAATAGAGATACTTCATCTATAGCTTTCAAATTATGATGAATGAATCGACTATAAGCTGGGTCTCTTCAGCCAAAAACCTAGGAGTGTACTTTGATAATCGTTTCACATTCAATGATCATGTAAACCATATCAATAAACTATATTTCTTTAAGTTGAAGTCTTTGTATCATCTGAATCATCAATTAAACTAAAATATCAAACTGAAATTAGAGAAATCACTAATATTTCCGCATATTGATTACTGCTGCATGGTTTATTACTATTTTTTAACCTATGACAATCGGGGAAAACTTCAGATAAAAACTTTTTAACAAAAAATTAAACCGACGAAATACGGAACTGAAAAGAAAAAATAAAATAATGCTTCTTAGTCTCAATAACTAAGCTCCTAAACTAATGTAAGTAACTAATTTTGAGTTGGCGCCAAACAAACAAGCAAATGAATTAGGTAAGGCGTAAAATTATGGTATCGAGTTGCGCGGTGACATTCTGAAAATTTTTGTTGAAGTAATTTAATGATCTTTGTTGATTGTTCGTTTGGCGCCGACTCAAAATTAGTTACTTACATTAGTTTAGGAGCTTAGTTATTGAGACTAAGAAGGTTTATTTTATTTTTTAATTTTAAGTTCCGTATTTCGTCGGTTTAAAAAGTTTTTATTTTTTAATTTTTTGTGACTGAAATCTACTAATTACTACCTACTTGTTTTTTGATTACTTCCAAAATACTTACTTACCCACCTTACTTCAACTATTACCAGTTAAATAATATGATTATCTACTTTTACTATTTGTTGTAATATAAATTATTTTTGTTGTTCTGGTTAGTTCATTCCATTACTTTGTATATCATTCCATCCTCTCATAGAATATAATGATTGTGACGGATCTAGGAGAACAAAAATAATGATATTAGCCATCTGCCATTATCAACTACATATGTGTGCCAATGTTCACAAGTGGAAAATCAATTATCCCCTATTTTTCTACCCGTAAGGACGAATAATTCCATTCGAAATCCAAATATGATCAACTATGAGGTATACCCTATCTAATGAAAAAAGAATCATCCAAATCGAAGTACCCAGTACAAAGTTATGCCTGATAGAATCGGTTAACGGACCATAATTCAGAGGGTGAGTGATCAATATCCTTCATTTTGCTACCCTTAGGGATGGAATTCATCTTTAAAAATTCGAATGGGACCAACTTCAAAGTATTATCGGAATCGGACGTCTCAGTAAAAAGTTATGCCTGATCATACATTAAAAAAAATATACGCGTCGAATAGAGAACCTCCTCCTTTTTGGTTTCGTCGGTTAAAATACAAAACGCCTCCATGCAATATCCCATATAGGGACCACGTAACACCACAGTTCATCAGATTAGATTTACTAAAAATTATCAATAGGTTTACATATTTATTTCTATCTTTTCTGTACAAATTACTCTCCGCCAAAATTCCAAGTTACCTACACGCTTTATTGATAAGGAGATCCTCCGTACACAGGGTCAATAATTTTACAGTTCCTCAACACTTAACGAAAAAGTTTGAGGGCAGCTTCTCATATAATGCACCTAGGCTATTGAATCTCTACATAAGACTAATGACATTCAAAAAAGAATTGAAGTAAACATTATTAATTGAACAAAGTTGAACCACTGTTATTTTCGTTTTGTTTTTTCTTTTTACCTTCTTCTTTTTTCTTTGTTGTTATTCATCCATATATAGATTGTATTTTTTCCTTAAGAATGTGAAGAAGAACGGCAGCAGCCGAATTCCCACCTTGGGTGCTGTAGGTACCTGTTTTTTTTCTTCTCATTACTGCTCAATAAATATTTTTATTATTATTATTTCATTATTATTATAATTTATTTCTCGCTTGGATATAGTGGGTACTGGAGACTGGAAATTCACACACTATTTCATTATTGCTAACGTTTCGAAAATCGGTTATTTTATTTTTCAGGTTCTTGTAAAAATGTAATATATCTTACTATACCAGAGGACGGAAATAATAGTCAGTGACTCATTCTTAACTATATAGGGCACAAGAGAGGAAAAGGAAGAGGGAAGGAAATTTCAGTGGCAGAAACAATAAATGCAATGTACCAATAATCCAATAATCCCGCAAGCACGACTATGCAGTGACTGACGTCACTGACTATTAATTTCGTCTCATGGTAAGTATTCTTTCCCCTCCTAGTTTAGGATAAATAATCCCCAATGTGTTGAATTGTCTAGATGTTAATAGCATATTAAAGTACTCATCTGATATGACAAGTATGACGTCTCCACAGATTTGGAACTTTGCTGAACGAACCACGATAAAGCTATCATTCACCCAACCAACGTGTGTGTTTTTAGAATTATGACTGCAAATCGACTTGATCAATGTCCTTCCTGCACATTGATCTGAATATTCTCATATTGTCTTAAAATGGCAGCCATGTTTTTGGGATGGTTCGGAGACTCCGTTAGTGGGAATATTTCTCTGGAGAAAATCTTCTGTCTGCGGCCTACTCGATTCCTTTTTTTTTTTAAACTTTTATTTATTTTAATCTGTTCCGGTGTCTGTCTGTCCCAAGCAGCATTATAGTGACATAAACTGATACTGCAACTTCGACTCGGTGGTTATCACGTAATCACCACTATATCTACCACTAGGCAGTAAGAATGACTGAAATTGTATATGTGAATGTTTGTAGTCACGTAATTCCCATCTATAGTAGCCACTCCACAGTTCTATATCTCATTAGTGTCATTTGAGGTGTCTGAAACATTATGGCCACTGAGCAAATCACTTCAAAGTTTTTCATACTTAAAAGTGGAAAATAACCGTTGCGGTAACCATCCTGTAACTGTCACTTTCAAGAGAGTACGATAGTTTCGGTGACGTTTTGGTAACTTTCATAAAACCTTCAATGTGGCAGGCACTTGATTGTGATATGTGGTGATGGTTGCCACGTTCTTGCTATCTCCATAAGTGATAACCACAGTTCGCATTTAATAAAAGTCACTACAAATTACAATAACCTTCGAAATTCACCATTCCGCGCGATGACGTAAGCTAACCTAAGTTTTCACAAATTATTTTATTGTGGCTTACAAAAAGTTTGTTTAACCTGTTACGTGAAACATGAATGATTTTATTCAATATGAAATGAATTATGCGTTTTCAATAGACAATTTTCCTTGATTTTGAAGTGACCGTGGATTGATGCGTGCGATGACCAAAATTAACCTAACTTTTCTCAAATTATTTTATTGTGGCTTACAAAAAGTTCGTTTTATCTGTTACGTGAAATGTGAATGATATTCATTCAATATGAAATAGGTTATGCGTTTTCAATAGATAATTTTCTTTGATTTTGATAGTAAAAACGTGGATTGTCGCGCATGACGAAAACTAACCTAACTTTTCAAAATTTTTTTTATAAAATGAGTTATGCGTTGTCAATAGAACTTTTTTCTTGATTTTGTATAAAAAGGTTAGGTTTAAATAGATCGGATCTCTGACTTGTGCTCCTGCTTAATATTCATACTTCAATTGTTAATTCTGTTTGCATAAATGCCATCATTTTAATTACTTGTTAATTGATAATTATTACTTGATACTTGATAATTGTTGATTGGAGCTGCATAAATCCAATATACTTGCTATATGTCCTTTTTTAACAATTAATGAACATGTACCCGCAATTTCGAGGTTCAAACTTTGAAGTGGCAGGTTATAATAGCCCGACGTGTTCGCCCCTTTCAAGAGTATAAGACCTATTGTAATCTTTAGGTTATAACTTTGAAGGGGTGAGTCATGAACCTGCGACGTGGGTGCCACTTTCCAGTGGCGGAAAAGTTAATAATTTGGTTCCAATTGGCACTTTATGATGGGAGGAGCTTTAGAGTGGTATATTTACACTTTCTGCCACTTTGAGGTTATATTCCCCAAAAGCCGCCATATTTACAGGAATATGTTATTAGAGAAATGATCGAAATATTCGATAAAGATTTATTTGTCATCAGCACTGCATAAACGTAGTAATTTGTTACGTAAGTATTTGTTTCAACTAACCAAGATTGATAAAACATTGTTTGAGGGATTCAAGTATATAATTTCAGAGGCGAGTTATTTCCAAAATTATAATGTTTTCCTTAAATGAAGTGTATTCCGATGGCGCATGCTTACAATCGAGCTACAACACCCAAATTTCACATAAAACTTTGAATCGTTTTAATTTTATGCCGATCAGAAGTATCCAAATTCAATATACTTACTAACGCGTTTGTATGTTTATATGTTATATATTTTTATAGTTGATCGAGTGTTAGAAATGAATCATGCAAAATGGAAGAATGAGGAACATTTATCACAAAAATATGTTGCTGAACAGAGATCGAGCTACATATTATTTACACAAACGCAGTCAGTTGTGTCTAGTGTCGGCCACTACGTATCCACGTTTTTGCCAGGTGACCACAACGTGGTTGGAATGTAGCTATCTGAGATCCAGGAACGTAGCAGCCACCAAAAAAGTGTTCCCCATTTTGGTAGCCGCCGCGTGATAGAATCGTGTATATTATGTGGCAGTGGTTGTGGTCAAACACTTTCCAGAATCGTGGCCGCTACGTTCCGTCCACTTAAAATGCTACTTGAGGTGTGTCTGTCTGTAATCAAATCTTGCGAGATAAATTTGACCCACTTATAATCGTCCGATTGATTTGAAATTTGGCAGGTGTACATAATTCCGGTAAAAATGCATTATGATAAAAAAAATGTCGGCTCCAATATGGAGGACAATTTTTGTGATTATGGTCCGATTCTATTCAAAATTGGTATCTAGGGGTTTTCGGGGTCGAAGATTATGATTTTTTTGTCAAAATTTGAAAATTCACATGACGGCTCCAAGATAGCGGACGAGTTTTGTGATTATGGTCCGATTCTATTCAAAATTGGTATCTAGGGGTTTTTCCTCATGCAATTCTTTGGTAGGAAAACTCATACTGGTCCGATGAACGTGCGCGTTGAAAATAATATCGTTGAATCCTCAGATACCACAACATTCCTAGGAATACATAAAGATCAAAAATTGAACTGGAAGCATCACATCGAGCATGTATGCAAGAGAGCTTCCAGTGGGTACTATGCTATACTCCAGTTAAAAAATGAACTTGCATGACCAACTCTCCTAAATATCTACTACGCTCTTATTCATTCTTTTTTGTCCTACAACATAATTCTGTGGGGGAACGCCTCAGAAATCGATAGAGTATTCGTGGCTCAAAAAAGGGTTATGAGGCTAATATTCAATATGAAGAAATTGGGCTCCCGCAGATTGTACTTTCAGGAACACCATATTTTAACTGTTCCCTGTATGTATATATATATACTGCTGCATTTGCTATATTAAACGCAATTTGAAAGATTCAGCGAAGAACTCATACATACACCAATATCCAACCAGATACGCTGATTCAATTAGAATCCGAAAACACGCAACAAGTTTGTATGAAAAAACTCCTTCACTGGCAGGAGCAAAACTATTCAATCACCTACCTTCTGACATAAAATATGTCAAGCCTTTAAGATTATTCAAAAAAAAACTCAGGTTATTCTTAACGACCCATAGTTTCTATTCCACCATAGAATATCTCAATTTCAGGTGATCGAAAAACGGTAAACTGTACATGTCAATTTACTTTGTGGGGATTTTTATATTGTTATAGTGGTAACCTATGTTTATATGTAATCTTATATTATATTTTATATATTCCTATGTTGTTATGATGTATCGTTATATTATTTGATGTTATATATGTACACACTGCTACTCAGTGACCTATTTTATATTTCTGTCACAACTCTGTGGCTCCATAACTTGTGTGGTTCTTTATTGAATCTCCGAACATATACTCCAATAAACAAAAATTTCTGTCATTTGTACATTGACGTAATGTGACCTATCCTATATCATGTATTTGATCATAAAGGAGCAATAAATATTCTATTCTGTTTTGGGGTCGGAGATTATGATTTTTTTGTCAAAATTCAACATGGCGGCTCCAAAATGACGAACAAGTTTTGTGATTATAGTCCGATTCTATTCAAAATTGGTATGTGGGGGTTTTTGGGGTTGAAGATTTTTTTTACAAGCTTTTATTCGGTTGACCTGTCCCGGTGTCTGTCTGTAATAAAATCTTGCAGGTTAAATTTGACCCACTCCTAATCGTCCGATTGATTTGAAATTTGGCAGGTGTACATAATTCCGGTGACAATGCATTATGAAATTTGTTAGTGAAAAAAAACAAAATGGCGGCTCCAATTATGAATTTTTTTTTTTGATTAGGCCAATTCTATTAAAATTGGTATCTAGTGGTTTTCGGGGTGGAGATTAATTATGATTTTTTTGTCAAAATTCAAAAATAAATTAGATACAAATTAGTAAACTAGTTATTTAACATAATAAATAAACAAAAATATATTTTAAAAACAAGCTTTTATTAGTAGTTAATAAAAAAACGAAACTGAGATGTAAAAAAATAAAATAAAGAAAAGACGAACTTTTATTTATACAAATGCACTAAAAAGGAAAAAATAATTTCTTTAATTGTTTGATCTAGGTTATTCTGTGAGTAACAGATTCAAAAGCTTGCCGCGGGTACAAAATAGGTAATCTTGCTTCTGAATCTAATGATAATAATAATAATGTGAAAGTGGGAAATTATTGTCCGAGAGAAATTATGAAAAAGGAATTTGTAGCATAATGGAAAGATTATTAAATTAAAGAAAAAAGCCTCCTCAAGCGGGACTCGAACCCACAACCTTGTGCTTTCCGGACATACGCTCTTACCACTTAGCTATCGAGGCTATAAGAATCGACACACACTCGCGAACACTTTACTTCCTTAATTTAATGTGAATGTTGGAATGAATCGAAAATCGAACGTACTTATCAATGCTGAAAATCGTCAATTCGACGATGATGTTGGGTGAATGGGTACCGGATTTCGACGGCCATTGATAAGTACGTTCGATTTTCGATTCATTCCACCATTCACATTGAATTAAGGAAGTAAAGTGTTCGCGAGTGTGTGTCGATTCTTATAGCCTCGATAGCTCAGTGGTAAGAGCGTATGTCCGGAAAGCATAAGGTTCTAGTCCCGCTTGAAGGTGCTTTTTTTCTTTAATTCAATAATCTGTCCATTATGCCACAAATTCCTTTTTCATAATAATAATAATGATAATAAAAAATTGCCTTTATTCATGTGTAATATGAAATAGTGAAGTGTCAGCTAAGAGCTGTTTCTCAACAATTTGAAGAAAAACCAGAAGAAATCGATCAAATATACAAATGCAAACTGAATATAATAGTGGTGGGAGAGATTCATATTTCATGAATATAAAAATAAATATACATCAATGCAATACATACAATAAATATACCCACACACATATCACATAAATTTACATACATATTCACATTAAAACATATATACGCATATAAATAACAACTAAATAACAATACTAACTATTGAATACATGATTCAGGTTAGGTTTACATCGCAAGGTTCGTGACTAAGATTCCAAAGACAAAAAAGAAAGTTTGAGTCTTCTTTTAAATTGATTATTGAATAATCCCTTTAAGAAGTCGGAAGATCATTATAAAGCTTGGAAGCAGTGTAAATGAAGCTTCGTTTATAAAGTGAGGTGCGATGATTGGGAATCTGTAAAGTCTGTTTTTTTCTAGTGTTAATATAATTATGCTTTGGGAACCTGAGTTTACCATATATATATGGGGGCTTCTCCGTTTTTATAATTTTATGCGTAAGAGTGAGAGTGTGAAGTTTGAACATTTTATCTATTATCAACTAACCAATTCTGTTATTTTAAAAGATATTCGATCGTATTTTCTGAGACCACTGCAAAAACGAGCACAAGATTTTTGGATTAATTGTAACCTGTTCAAATTAGAGTATTGTAGACCCGTAAAGCTGGTCACAATAAGACAATTTTGAAAATATTAAGCTTTCACATAGTTTAACCTTAATTTGTTGAGGAAGAACGTGCCTGTGAGGAAATAGTTGTTTCAGTGTGCCAAAAGAGGTACTACATAGCATTTGGATATGTTTGAAGAATCTGAGCTCAGAATCAAACCAAACACCCAAGTTTTTGCATTCCGCGGTTAAAGGTATAATGTCGTGATCAATTGATATGGCGAAGTTTTGCTCAACCAAGGCTTTTTTATTTCGATTGCCGAATAGCATTACCAAAGATCTGGCGGCAGTCAATTTCAAATTGTGTGCGGATGATATCTTAAGAAGATTTTCCAAATCTTTGTTGATTTGTGTAGTGCAAACATCTGAGTCCTCATACTCAAAGTCGATATATATTTGGGTTTCATCAGCACAGTGATAGATTTTGCAAGATGTTATGAATTCACGGAAATCTGATATATGTATATATATGTATATATATATATATATATATATATATATATATATATATAGAGAGAGAGAGAGAGAATAACAATGGCCCTAGTATCGAGCCTCGCGGCACACCAAAGTTAACTAGTAAGGCATTCGACATCTTATTATCTAGTTTAACTCGTTGAGTCCATTGTGAGGGGGAGTTCTTGATTAATTGTACAGCCTCTTCGTCAAATAAAAAAAAAAGTTTTTTGAAAAGTAATCCATGATTTAAGGTGTCGAAGGCCAACTATAATCCAGCAAAGTTAAGCAGCTCAATCGACCATCATCCAAAGATTTGTTACTCACAGAATAACCTAGATCAAATAATGAATGAAATTATTTTTTCTTTTTTAGTGCATTTGTATAAATAAAATCTTGTCTTTAAAATTTGAGTTTTTTATTTTTTTTTGAAAATTTTCTCAGTTTGCAACAAATCTGGCAAACTTTACAACGCAGATCCCACAAACCCTATATCGACAAAAAGCTCTTGGAAAATACCATGCAATGATTCAATAAAATATAGAGTATTGACATTTGTAATTTGTCATTAAAAAAAACCTTATAGGGGATGGAACATCAATTCCTAGATTGCCTGCATCCTAAAACATAAGCTAAAGCCTAAGGAAAAGGACTGGAAAAAAGTTGGTTTTGAAATTATGAATTTTTCTGTGGATCTGTGAACGATGCTATTTTGGTACATAAATAGACATAAACCAAAAACAATTGCAGAAACCCGGGGGCGTTATATCGACAATTTAGTGGCGAATCCAAAAATGTTACAAAAATGGGGAGTTGCCATTTGAAAAAACAGAACTAAGTTGAGTATCTTATTATGGGACATCCTGTATATAAATAGAAATACTTTTAGAATCTGCCTCATTGTCGGACCTATCGTTTTAACGAAGAGGAAAATAGTCTAAAAAAGTTACCGAGAGTAAAGGCACTCCACCTTTGGAAAAAATAATTTTTTGTTCTGCTCTGTATACAGGGTGTCAACGATTCTATTAGACAAGTCATAACTTCTAGAATATTAGGTGTATCAAAATGAGATTTGATATGTGAAGAAGAGAGTTTTCGCATATTTTTAACTTTCCGGTCACTTCCGGTTTCACCGGAAATGGCTCCGGTTTTGCATTTTTAAATGGAACACCGTGTATATTGTAACACTTTTGGATTTCTGAGACAATTCTGGATCAGAATGTGACATTTTAAGAAGTTTTTACGCCTACTTCATTTTTGCAGAGTCACTTTTAATATTGCATCTAGGTGGCCATGATCGGACGTTAACTAATCTGAGGACCTCAGGTGATGTCAAAAAATTACAATGGCAAAGTTTTAGTGACTAGTATCATAGATAGAAATAAGACAAGTTGGAAAATTACATTTTCGTGTTTAACTATTATTTTTCATATGGCGACTATTTTTTGACAAGCACTTTCCGAAAAAAGATTTTTTTTATCAAATCTAACAATACTAATTTATTTGCGATTGGATTAAAAACAAGAACATGAATTAAGTATTACTAAGGAAAATACTGGATAATAATTTATTTACTTTTGTCGAGTGTGCCATGGATAGCCATGATGCATAATATTTTGCAGTTATTTTTGTCAAGTCTTCTTTGGAAAACAAAACACTCACTTAGGTAATGACAGTGACATGAGCTTTATGAGCAGACAGTAAAAGTTTCTTAATTTTCGTTAAATTTCGATTTAATTTTTCTTCAAAATAATGTATACTCAAAGTGAAAAAGTAGATATGTTATTAATATTTGGAGAATGGAACTAAGAAGCAAATAACATCGATCACAAATATAAAAACTTTGAAAATCAAAGACAAGTAGTGACGTGTGATACCACAAAAATGTGTTCTGAAGTCATCGACAGAATAGAAGCAATGCCTCAACAAATAATTTTTCAATTTCCTCTTGAAAGTATTCAGACTGAGCTCTTTGAAATCCTGAGGCAAGATATTGTACAGAGAATAATCTATGGAATTTTTTTGCGATAGGTGAAGACGAAATCGGTTTAATCTGATGTGGTGAGAGTTTCGTGTGTTATGTTCGTGAATATGACATTGTTTCGTCAAGGATGATTTCTTCTTATGTATTTCAATCAAAACATAATATAGGAATAAAGTTGGCAATGGCATAATCCTGAGTTTTTTGAAATTTTCTTGACAGTGGTCTCTGTATCCAATATTAGCCAGTATTCTCAATCATCCTAAATATTTGAATGGAATGACATGAATTTCCCCAAAGTTGTACACCATAACTATGGGAGTGAAACAGTGAAAATTATGAGGTTTTTAATATATCTGCACTAGTGATGTTCTTTAATTGGCGGAGAACAAATAGAGAACCCGAGAGTTTTCTCTTTAGTTGGGAAATATGTGCAGACCAGTTGAGTCTATTATCTAATGTAATGCCCAGTAATTTAACTTTATTAGTTTCACAATTAGGGATGATTTGAGTATTAGCAGAAATCTGGATATATTGTGTCTTCTGACCATTTAATTTCAGCTTATCAGATGAAAAACACTGATTAGCACTATTAGTTACCACATCGAGATGAGACTGTAATATATCATTATTTTTATCCGACAGAATGAAAGTGGTGTCGTCCGCAAAGAGGACCGATTTGATCGGCATCATATCATTGCACAGGTTATCTACATAAATGACAAATAAGAGCGGGCCCAAAACGGATCCTTGCGGAATGCCATGCTTAATAGTTTGAAAGTTTGATAAGGTACCGTTGAGAATCACTGCTTGTTGACGATTAGTAAGATAGGTTCTTATTAAGTGAAGCGGAATACCTCTAACCCCGTAATAATTTAATTTTTCCAACAAAATTTCATGTGAGACGCAGTCGAACGCTTTCGATAGGTCACAAAGCATCAACGCAGTGTGATTGCCCTGCTCAAGTTCCTCAACCACGCCAGACACTGTTTTGGCTGGGGAGAGTTGGGGAAGTAAATACCCCACATCTGACCAACAAATGTTTTGCCCGGACTACGGGGTGTTGTGACTTAACACACCACACCTGTAATACCAGACATTATTCGTTAGATTGGAAAAAACAGTATTAAAAGCATCGACTATCTGAATAGCGTCGAACCGGATATGATCTATGGAGCGGTCAACATAGATCAAGTTCCTTTCTTTCAATACCGGAACATGGGTTGTTTATTCAGGAAATACTACCGTTCAGAAAGATTCGAACCAAACAATGATTAAACAAAATAATAATGCACTCATAAAATGTTAAGAATGTACATATATATTTAATAAAAATTTACACAATTCTCTCAATCGTCTATGGACGAATGATAAGCAACAATCTTCATACAATGAAAGCTAATGTAGCATATTGGCAGATAATTCTGCAGTGGGCTACACAATAGGAATAATTTTACTAAAAGAACAATCTTGAAATTCAATTGCCACAAACGGCTAGAAATAATTCTCTTTTGAGATCTTTGTAATCTTGAAAACTATGGAGATTCTTTATAGACACATACACATTTCAATAGGTTGAGTTTTGCCATAAACATAAATACAGAAAAACAAACATTAGACTCACCCTGTTTAACACTTATTCACTGGAGTAGTTTTTAAACGACAATTAGTTCTGTTATTATATCGAGTAATATCGCGTCAAGTTGTTATTCTATTTTATTCGTATACGGCTAAGGTTTTTCTAAGTGATCGTGAACCATTGAATTGCGGAATCCCGTTGTATTATCTCTGTTCTGGAAGCGTTGACAAAATAGACAATTTTGGAAAACTATACTGTTCACTCGTGTTTTTACTAGGAGCTTCAATACTTGATTTGACTTGGCTGAGTTTCTATGTTTTCTGAAGTTCACTACACAGATTGGGAAACTCTCATTATTATTGTACGATACTGTGATTCGACTGACTTTTTAACCTCACTTTTGAGAGTGACATATTCTCTGGTTCACTGTTGAATACCGAATGCCTATTTTGATCTCGAATTCGCGTTTTTATATGATCTTCAACACGGAAGCTAGGGGCGGGACTTTGGTTGTTAGGGGCAGATAACGAGGTGACTCGTAAAACTGATAAGGGCCTTGTTTTGCTGGATATATTTATGACTAACCCGCGTTTGCTTATCTCTGTTATAATTGGATACCCTTTTACTGAATGACAGGTATTTATGATGGCTGTCGGGTAGTCGCTGAATTAATGACCAACCAGTGTGTTTATGAATTTCAGAGGTGTCTAGTCCCGGTGATTCACGAGTCGTTATCGCTTCTTTTAACTGCTCTGTGTTTATCGACTTTGGACGTGTGTCAAATTTACGACGTTGTTTGGTAGTTATTGAAACTGACTTCCTTATCTCGCTGTGAATGTACCAAGTAGCAATCAATAATCTTTGTTTACTCTCCTAGATGAATTATTTATGCGTCCGGTCTACAAGGGGTACTTCTGGATAATTATTTTTAAATGCTTTTTAATTGTCTTCCAATAACAACGTATGGTTTTACGAGCGTATACTTATCAGCTGTTTCAGTCTAGCAGGTGGTCCCTATTGACCTTTTCTGTTTATCAAGTTTTTATTTAAAACTATTACGTTGTTTTGCATCGTAGAAAGTTTCTCTATAATTACGTGGCTTAACAACACGATGTCAAACAATACATTTATTGTTGAGCGCGACTTTCTGAATCCATATTGGGAGTTGCTGAAAAAATTATTATTCTCAAAGTAGGCATAGAGCTGAACCTTAATTATAATTTCAACCACTATAGTTGGGGTTGATAAAACGGTTTATTTAAGAGAAATCAGTCCAGAAATGCAGATAAGTCACGAATCAGCAAGAAAAATACGGAAAAAGCACGGATATCGAGCATTTAAATATCAGTTACCTCAACATTTGTATGCAGACGATAGCGATAGATGGGCAGTGTTTTGTGATTGGCAGCTTCAAAATCATAGAGATTTACAAATAAAGGTATGTTCAATAAGCAAAATACTCGATACTGGGACCAATAAAATCAACGTGCAATTTTCAAGAAAGGTTTGACGTCAATGTCTGCGCTGGTTTCGTTGGAAACAGAATAATTGGGCCAATATTACAGGGGTTGGGTACTTAGATTTTCTTCAAAATGAAATCGAGGATCATCTTAATAATCTACCTTTAGCAGTTTTACGGCGCATTTATTTCCAACAAGATGGAGCACCCCTTTATAATACTAGAGAATTTCTTAATCACTTAATAGAGCATTTAAATAATCAAGTTAGTGCAACCAATGGTCCAGTACGGTGGCCTGCCAGCTCACCGTATCTCACTGTGCTCGATTCATTAGGGGATATGTTTTGGAGAGGCCAGGATGAGTGCATACAGACTGAAACAAACAAAAAACTGGAGAATCCGAACAACTGGACATACCAGAATCACTCATGCAATCAACATCGAAGAACTCGAAATGATTTCAGATTACATGCAACCCCTATACTCATTCGAAAAACCATTCGAAACACGAATTGATGGATCTGGATGGGCCCCGAGTATAGAATCACAATCAACTGCGGACATAGTCTGGTATACAGACGGTTCAAAGACAGTTGAAGGAACGGGAGCAGGAATACATGGGGTAAGGCCAAGAAGGGATTACATAATACCACTTGGCAAATGCTCCACGATATTCCAAGCTGAAACACATGCTATCATGGTATGCATTCAGAAGAATCTAGAAAGTGGTTATAGGAAAAAACACATCTACATTCTAGCTGACTGTCAAAGTGCTATCAAAGCACTCAACTCTATACAGATAAAGTCCAAACTGGTCTGGGACTGCCTCCAGAACCTCATCTAGCTGGCAAAACACAACAAGGTCACCTTGATGTGGGTGCCAGGTCATAGAGGCATTGAAGGCAACGTCAATGCGGACCAGCTAGCTAGACAAGCATCTGAAACGCTATTCACAGGGCCAGAACCTGCACATGGGATTAGCAAAAACCGATGCAGGACCCTGATCGACGAGTGGATTAAAAGATGATATCAACAATATTGGGATCAAACTGTCGGGCAAATACACAGCAAAGTCATGGTAGGGCATCCAAACCGGACCCTGACGGCTGATCTTCTGAACCTGAACAGAACGAAGACTCGTATAATAATAGGTCTGTTGACTGGACACTGCGGCCTAAGAAAACACCTAAACACCATGGGAGTACGCAGGGAAACCGTGGAGTGTAGGCTGTGTGATGAAGAGGAGGAAACAGCCTCTCGTATTATCTTCGACTGTGACGCCCTAAGTAGTAGGCGACACAGAACCTTTGGAGAGATCAGCCCGGAAACAGGCATGAATCCGAAGAACCTTATCAACAGGCTTCTTAACCTAATTAAAGGCACAAACCTGTTTGAATGAGGAACTACTGACGACAGAGTGATACAATAGACCCCAGCTGGTCGCAGTGTCAAGGGAAGCTAAGTGCCAACCCTGTCTCTGGCTAGTCAGCTTTCAACCAACCAACCAACCAGGGGATATGTTAAAGAAAAGGTTTACTATGCAACAGCCCCAGCCACTCTTGAAATCTTAGGAGAAAGAATTCTACGGGCATTTAGAAGTATAATGCCTCAAATGTTACGAAACGTGTTGAGAGAAACGATTGAACGAGCTGAAATGGGTCTTGAACAAGGAGGAATTTATCACAGTGAAAGTAAATAAATTATTATCCATGGCACTTTTGACAAAAGTAAATGAATTATTATCCAGTATTTTCCTTATTAGTTATATTTAATTTATGTTCTTATTTTTAATCCAATCGCAAATAAATTAGTATCGTTAGATTCGTCAATCCTTTTTTCGGAAAGTGCTTGTCAAAAAATTGTCGCCATTTGAAAAATAATAGTTAGACACGAAAATTGAATTTTGCTAACTCGTCTTATTCCTATCTATCATACTAGTCACTGAAACTTTGCGATTGTAATTTTCTGACATCACCTGAGGAGGAGATTAGTTTACGTCCGATCATGACCACCTAGATGCAATACTAAGAGTGACTCTAAAAAACTTAAGTAGACGTTAGTTTTTTCTTAAATGTCACATTCTGATCCAGAATTGTCTCAGAAATCAAAAAATGTTACAATATACAGGGTGTTCCATTTAAAAATTCAGAACCGGAGCCATTTCCGGTGTAAATTAGGAGTGACCGGATAGTGAAAGAAATGCGAAAACTCTCCTCTTTACATACCATTTATCTATACCAAATCTCATTTTGATATACTTAATATTTCAGAAGTTATGACTTGTCTAATATACATCCAATATATGACGTGCTTTGAGCTTTCAAACTCTCTTTCATGAGGCAATTACATTTTCCAAAAAATATTCAATAATTTTAATAAAAAAAACTTTCGACATACCGTTCTCATCGATTGTTGTATTTTTTCCACTACAAGGCATTTTTCATCTCACTAATAACCAGAAATATTAAAGAACTAAAATGGACTCAACAAAATTCACGACATTCATTCCGTAAGCGATTAACATACAATGGTTCTTGCATCACATTACTTTTTATATAGGATGTTCAAAAAACTCGAAATATAGTTTAACTAGAAAATAAAAGAAATGCTCAATTAAATATTTCAAGGATCAACGACAACAGATATTGCAACTGATAGACGAGACAAGCAATCAGGGGATGCCATAAAAAGCAGCTTTTTCTCGTGCTGCATTTCGAATCTCCCCGTCGACTGACAAAACATTTTTTAACCGACGAAACCAAAAAGGAGGAGGTTCTCTAGTCATAGGGTGTACTTCGAAATTGGTCCCATTTGAATTTAAAAGATGAAATCCACCCCTAACGGTAGCAAAATGGAGGATATTGATCACTTACCCTCTGAATTCTGGTCCGCTAACCGATTCTATCAGCTATAACTTTGTACTGGGATCTTCGATTTGGATGATTCTTCTTTTATCAGATAGGGTTTACCTCATAGTTGATCATATTTGGATTTCGAATGGAATTATCCACCCTTACGGGTAGAAAAATAGGGGATAATTGATTTTTCACTTGTGAACATTGGCACACATATGTAGTTGACAATGACAGATCGCTAGTGTCATTATCACAATCATTATAGTCTATGAGAGGATGAAATGATATACAAAGTAATGAAATAAACTAACCACAACAACAAAGATAATTTATGTTACAACAAATAGTAAAAGTAGATAATCATATTATTTATCTGGTAATAGTTGAAGTAAGGTGGGTAAGTAAATATTTTGGAAGTAATCAAAAAACAAGCAGTTAGTAATTAGTAGATTTTAGCCACAAAAAATTGAAAAATAAAAACTTTTTAACAAAAAATTAAACCGACGAAATACGGAACTGAAAAGTAAAGAATAAATTAAACCTTCTTAGTCTCAATAACTAAGCTCCTAAACTAATGTAAGTAACTAATTTTGAGTCGGCGCCAAACAAACAATCAACGAAGATCATTAAATTACTTCAAAAAAATTATCAGAATGTCACGGCTTAACTCGATGCCATCATTTTACGCCTTACCTAATTTATTTGCTTGTTTGTTTGGCGCCGACTAAAAATTAGTTACTTACATTAGTTTAGGAGCTTAGTTATTGAAACTAAGAAGGTTTATTTTATTTTTAACTTTTCAGTTCCGTATTTCGTCGGTTTGATTTTTTGTTATAAAGTTTTTATTTTCTATCTACATTGAATCAAAATATTGCCTAGAGAAGATTTATGGAAAAAGCCGAAATCCACGCATATTTTATGAATACTGGTATTGGTACCCTCAGGATATTGTCAGATTAAAACGAAATATTACAAATTGGTTAGTAACTGTTTTCTATATTTTGGTGCTTCACTTCCCCTGGAAGTAAAGATGGGGTAAACCTGCAGGAAAGTGAAACGTCAGCGATGTTGATGAAGTTTTCACAGATGCTTCAGAACATAATAAAGACCCACCGAAATTTTTCCATGGAAACTTTCGGATTATGGCCCTCAATAGGTTCAGAAAGGTTCATTTTCAATCAGGATTTCCACTTACTTGAGGCGGCTTGATTTCTTTATTTCTTCAGTAATACACTAGAAATTATCAAAACAAAATATACTATCACGAGTCCAAGTTTTTCAATTAATTTCAATTTTAAATCGCTCTTGAAGGTTTATAAATTCTCTTGACAATTCGAGTTGTACCACATACTCTTCGCGACATAGAAGTGATTGATATTTTACTTCACGTGTAAAAAATTCTGGTGTTGTTCCCAGGAACACCTGTGTGTCCTGGTACCCATATGAGGCTGACTTTCCTTGTTTTTTTTTGTAAACTTTCTATGGCGTTTCTACACTCGGACACCAATTTGGATGTGATCTTGTTTGATCCTATCGTCATGATTGCTGCCTTGTTGTCCGAGTAGATGACATTAGGTCCTCGACTCGAGCCTTTTCTGAACGCAGGTGAGTATAGCATACAGAGTGGCCACTTTTTTAATGGGATTGTATTGGTAACTTTTAAACCATAAGAGTTAGAAGGTCGGTCAAATGGAGAAAAAGTTGCATTCATAGAAGCATTGTCAAGCAGTTCAAACAAATCGAGATTATCAGGGCCGGTTATTGAGATATCATAAGAAAAGTAGATTCTGTCATTTTGATTTTTCTTTTTCTCCCACTTTATTTCGGATATTATCAAAAAATGTCACAGGAGTTTTTCATTCGACAGTAAATTATCCTCAATTTGACATAATCAGATTTCATATCCAACGTTTCGTACGCTCTGGGCCACCCTCAACCTCATTTTTTTCAATACGGACCTGCATATTTTATGACACTTTTCGAAATAACTTCTGACGCTAAATTCAACGATATGTCATACAATGTCTTTCAAAGTTGATTTTCAGGTGATTTTGACCCTTATCCAAATTTCTTTGGGTCGGATCTGTCTTACATTTAGGTACCTTCAGTTTAATTAACAACATGCAATACATTCCGATAAGAAAATCAACTTACTCATCTTCAACTGAATGGAACGTAACAGAATCAAAGCAAGAAACAAGTAATAATTATTTACAAATTTCAAGAGGTGAAAAACCGAATTCATAATAATTAAACGAAACTATCATTTAATGAAAGAAAAATCAAATGATTATTCGAAAGTAAATGATGAACATTAATGAAGTAAGTGTTCGAAATGCCCACCATTTTGTAAAATGCACTTTGCGGTTCTGGAACCCATACTTCCCAGACATTTGCTTATTTCGTCTCCTTGAATACATACATTACATTCTCAATCTTCTCGCGAAGAATCTCTATTGTCGAGTTCGTAGTATCATACATTTTATTTTTGAGATATCCCCACAAATAAAAATCCAGTGGATTCAAATCCGGAGATCTGGCAGGCCATGCTACTGGACCTCTTGTTCCAATCCATGAATCGGGAAAAGTTCGATTTAGATAGTCTGTGACTATTCTTGAGTTGTGTGGACCACATCCGTCTTGTTGGAACCATGGACTATTACGCCGATACCGTATAGGAAGATCATCCAACATTTCTTCTATAATTTCTACATATTTTGCTCCGGTTAGGTTGCCGTCAATAAAATAGGGTCCCAGTAATTTATTATTCAACAAACCGCACCATATGTTCAAAGAAAAACGATATTGATGTCTAACTTCATGAATTAAGTGAGGATTTTCTGTGGCATAAAAATGTTTGTTCCTTCGATTGAACATGCCAGAATTTCTGAATGTCGTTTCGTCTCCCCATGATATTGTGCGCAAAATTGTTGTTATTCCGCACCTTCCGTTGAAACCAATTACAGAATTGCAACCTTCTCTCAGGATCATTGCGATATAGTTTTTGCACGGCTTGGTATTTATAGTCATGGTATCCGTGTCTCTTGACTATTTTATTAACAGCACTTTTTGATAAATTGCATTCACTGGCCATAGTTCTCGATCCTATTCCTGGATTCATTCGAATTTGGGCCAGAACATTGATGTCATTGATAGGCTCGTTTCGTCGTACATAAGGACCTCTGGGTTTGATGAATGAATTATGTGCAAGTAACGTTGTAGATAAACGTCGAAACATTTTAATATTTGGTGTTGTTCTTTCAGGATATAATTCACCATACCTTTGTTGTGCTTTGAACGAATTTCTATGTAGTTTTATGTACACTTCGTACATATGTATCTTCTCTTCATTTGTGTATCTTACCATATCGAATAAGTTAAATTGAAATTACTCAGAAAAGTATTTAATGACAAGTTCTTGTGACACAATAATAAACGAAGTGACAAATAATATGACATTTCTTGTTATGTTCTTTTTTATCCACGGCCTACTACTTGAAAATAATACATTCAATAAACCTAGAGTTGTGTGTATGTAAGAAAAAACAAGTCTATCAACGATATCAATGTTCTGACCCAAATTCAATTGAACCCAGAAGAAAAAATTGAGAACTGTGGCCAGTGAATGCAATTTATCAAAAACTGCTGTTAATAAAATAGTCAAGAGACGCGAATACAATGATTTTAAATTTGAATACCATTGATTTGATTTTAAATTTGAATTACTTTGCAAAAATTATATCGTAATGATCTCAAAATAAAGTTCGATTCTGTAATTTGTTTCAACGGAACAAATGACAAATCCAACAATAATGATTCCTCGCGAGAAGATTGAGAATGTATTGGAAGGTATTCAAGGAGCAAATGTATAAGAAGTATGGGTTCCAGAACCGCAAAGTGCATTTTACAAAATGGTGGACATTTCGAACACTTACTTCATTAATGTTCATCATTTACTTTCGAATAATCATTTGATTGTTCTTTCATTAAATGATAGTTTCGTTTAATTATTATGAATTAGGTTTTTCACCTCTTGAAATTTGTAAATAATTATTACTTGTTTCTTGCTTTGATTCTGTTACGTTCCATTCAGTTGAAGATGAGTAAGTTGATTTTCTTATCGAAATGTATTGCATGTTGTTAATTAAACTAAAGGTACCTAAATGTAATACAGATCCGACCCAAAGAAATTGGGATAAGGGTCAAAATCACCTGAAAATCAATTTTGTTGTATTTTGAACAATTATAGGTTGTAATCATTTTGACAATGTATGAAAATGATTGCATTATAGTATTTGTATATTTTTACCTATCAATATTATACAGAGGCTTCATAAAGGAAATAGAATCTCAAAAATATGTAAAACAATATCTCATGAACTACTAACTATTAAGTGATTATTATTTTTGTGGTTTTTTTATGAAATTATTTCTTTTTTCCTTTTGAAATATATTACTGGTCCTTCATAACATAACAATATATATATATATATATATATATATAAATTTCGGGTATCTCGGAAATGGATATAGTTTATCTATATAGGAGTATTTCTTTCCTGAAAAAAACGCGTTTTTACACATTTTTTTTTAATTACGAATCAATAGAACGATCTCTATCTGCTCTCGTGTAACAATGTATAGCCCATCTCGTAAATTTTTGAGGTACTTGCTATTGGAAGGTAGTCTACTGGTACATCTAAACTTTGTAAGATGGAACTATATGACATTATCCGAATACGAATAACCTAACCGAGTGACATTACCGAATTTGGGCATCAAATCCAACTTAACCTAGACCGCTAGAGGTCATATCCCCACCTCTCGAAAAATTCATCCAAATAGAATTCACGTGAACGTGTCTGCGCAATGCGCAGAAAGCACAAATAATGTCACTTCGAACATTGACATATAACGAGGAGCCATTTTGTTCATAGGCGTCGTCTTGATAGAGATTATTTTGAAAAACTTTTTAACAAAAAATTAAACCGACGAAATACGGAACTGAAAAGTAAAAACTAAAATAAATCTTCTTAGTCTCAATAACTAAGCTCCTAAACTAATGTAAGTAACTAATTTTGAGTCGGCCCCAAACAAACAAGCAAATGAATTAGGTAAGGCGTGAAATGATGGCATCGAGTTGACATTCTGATAATTTTTTTGAAGTAATTTAATGATCTTCGTTGATTGTTCGTTTGGCGCCGACTCAAAATTAGTTACTAACATCAGTTTGGGAGCTTAGTTATTGAGACTAAAGAGGTTTATTTTATTTTTTACTTTTCAGTTCCATATTTCGTCGGTTTAATTTTTTGTTAACAAGTTTTTATTTTTCAATTTTTTGTGGCTTAAATTTACTAATTACTACCTACTTGTTTTTTGATTACTTTCAAAATACTTACTTACCCACCTTACTTCAACTATTACCAGTTGAATAATGATTTTTTTTTTTTTTGTTGTTCTGGTTAGTTTATTCCATTACTTTGTATATCATTCCATCCTCTCATAGAATATAATTATTGTGACGGATGTGGAACGAAAATAATGACAGTAGCGATCTGTCATTGTCAACTACATATGTGTGTGCCAATGTTCACGAGTGAAAAATCATTTATCCCCTATTTTTCTACCCGTATGGGTGGATAATTCCGATCAAATCCAAATATGAGGTATACCCTATCTATTAAAAAAAATCATCGAAATCGAAGAACCCAGTACAAAGTTATGCCTGATAGAATCGGTTAACGGACCAAAATAAATTCAGAGGGTGAGTGATCAATATCCTTCATTTTGCTACCCTTTGGGGTGGATTTCATCCTTTAAATTCAAATGGGACCAATTTCGAAGTACACCCTATCCACTGAAAAAATTATCGGAATCGGACGTCTCAGTAAAAAGTTATGCGTAATCATACATAAAAAAAAATGATAAAAAAAATATTCGCGTCGACTAGAGAACCTCCTCCTTTTTGGTTTCGTCGGTTGAAACTGAGGTGTTTTGTGCTTTGGTGTAAGAATTCTTCAATGAACCACCCCCAAGGTTTTACATTTCTTAAGTAAGTCAGTTATTCATCTAGAAACATAAAGATACTACCACAATATCATTCCATCACAAATTAATTAGTCCCATGAATTTTTTCATGATTGTAACAACTTCATTTGCTTGGATCATACATTTTTTTCATTATCCAAGTATATTGGGGATAGGTACTCTAAATCATACAATCTTTCTCAAAAATAATTGTAGGATTTTTGTACAAACTAAATAAGGAACCTAGAATAGGAAAACTCCCAACACAAATTGTACAGTTTAATATAGACCTAGTAGGTACTTGGTAGTGTAAAAATGTGATTCATATTTTTATTAATGAGTTATTTTATATCCCAGTCCATGAAGCAAGTGAAATTATCGAATATTATAATAGTCCTATTTACAAAAAGTTATATTGCAATAAAATTATTATAGGATACCTGAGGATAGGTGTAATGAGTGGTTGGAAGCCATCGGAAGACCTTTAGAGCCCCTTCCACATTCTTCAAGGAGATTATGTTTGGAGCACTTTACTCCAGAGAGTTTCTTTAATCTAGGAGGCAGGCGCAGAATGTTGAAACCACAAGTAATACCAACTTTGAGGTTGAGACCATCCCAATTATCAATGGGGTAAGTTTCTGATGAAATCTGTGAATATGTATAATAACAAATGAATTTTAATTCAGGGTTCAACCTGCTCTACCTGAATCACATGCAACGACATCATGCCAAAAAGAGAAGTGTATTGAAAAATATTTGTGTGTGTTTGATTTAACTATGGCTCATTTATCCGATACTCAAAGAATATACATTTTAATTATGATTGGATGCGGTAATGAAACAAGGACTCAAAAGGAAGTTTGTATAAATACCCTGATCAACACGTCTCACAGTCTACAGTCAACAAAATAGAAACAAAATTTCGTGAAACTGGACATGTTAAAACTATTCAAAAACCAGGTCGAAATGTTAAATTGGATGAGGAAAAAAGTTAGATGTACTGTTAGCGATTGAGAAAAATCCGCATATGACAAGTATACGAAGGCGTATAAGGGCCAACAACAAAATATTTTTAAAATATTAGGAATTGTCACTTCAAAGTCACTTTGACAATTGTCACTTCGAAGTGACAATTGTCACTTCGAAGTGACAATTGTCACTTCTAGTAACAATTTTCACTTCGGTATGAGGATTGCAATACTCTGGACGGGGTTGTTTTGATGGCGTTTTCTCAGAATGAGTTTCTGAAGTGTTATTTACATGGTTCTATCAATAAAATTGCGAAAAAAATTAAATAGTTCATCTATTGGAATTAAAATACTTACTCTATTTAACTTAAGTTATTTGAAAGAAAAATAGGATATTTATAAATTGATCAGAGAATATAGGAAAAAAAGGTGATTTTATATATTTTCGAATAAATGCTTGGAACTACACCTAAGCCATAGTATTGGATTCTAACTGTTTTCGAAATTCTGACATCTTCATAGTTTTTTTTTAACTTGTTGCCTTACTGGCCATCATGTAAAATTTCAATTGATTTTGAGGCTATTCGACATGCACAATCTATAAAAGTTTTTTCAATACTTTCTCCTATACCTATGTTGAAAATTGACTAAATATTCAACCTGTTTCATTTTTGATGGCCTCCTATGAACATTTCATTTTGTATACAGAGTAGTTCCTTTCGAAAAATGAATGGAGTTTTTTCTCAAATGTCTCGGACGGACACAGTGCTCTTTTTTTTAAACAAAATAGGAGATTTTTCACGAGAATTCAATTGGTTTTTCTGAAATAGTTTTTTTATCGAAAAGGAAGTCATTTTCGATCAAGAATAAAATATATTTTTTTTATTATAACAAATTGATTTCACAAGAAGAATCTCCAGTTTCAATTTGGACCAATGATAGAATGCACAATTATTGCATATTTGTACTTTTGTTTCCATAAAATCTCAATTATTTTGTACACCTTTTTTGGGTAATAAATAGATACCCTTTTTTGTATTAACTGAAGAGAATTTGTTATTTTTCAACTTGAATAATGTTTTGAACTGGTATAAGTGAAATGATAGAATGCACAATTATTGAATATTTGTACTTTTGTTTCCATAAAATCTCAATTATTGTACACCTTTTTTGGGTGATAAATAGATACCTTTTTTTGTATTATCTGAAGAGAATTTGTTATTTTTCAACTTGAATAAAGTTTTCAAGTGGTATAAGTGAAATGATAGAATGCACAATTATTGAATATTTGTACTTTTGTTTCCATGAAATCTCAATTATTTTGTACACCTTTTTTGGGTAATAAATAGATAACTTTTTTTGTATTAACTGAAGAGAATTTGTTATTTTTCAACATGAATAAAGTTTTCAAGTGGTATAAGTGAAATGATAGAATGCCCATAAATTGACTGAAAAACAATATTATTTTAGCAGTTGGCATCAAATGTCCTTTTTGAGTGACAATTGTCACTTCAAAGTGACAATTGTCAGTTCAAAGTGACAATTGTCACTTTGAAGTGACAATTCCTAATATTTAAAAAAATATTTCGTTGTTGGCCCTTATACGCCTTCGTACAAGTAGACAACTTGCCGCCGCAAATCATCGATATTGAGAGCTTTACATGAAGAAAAATGCCATACTCATAAAGTTCAGTTGGTTCAGGAGTTAAATGAGGATGACAGAATGGAAGCAGATTTGCTGTTCATAAACAAAATTGTTTTTTCTGATGAAGATACTTTTCATTTAAATGACGAAACTGTAGATATTGGAGCAGAGAAAATCCCCATTGGATGTGTGTCCTACAAAATATCCTAAAAAAGTGAACGTTTGGGCTGGTACTATTAACAACAAAATTTATTTCTTTGAAGGCATAGTTAATAGTGAGGTTTATATAGATTTTTGATGAACTTTTTACAGCCTACATTAAAAAGACTTTTTCCTGATGTTAATGATCCAAATGCAATAGATAGGTCAATTTGATACCAACAAGACGGAACTCCATCGCATTACAAACGTAGGTATTATTAGAGATTATTTGAACAAAGTTTTTCCCAATAGGTGGATTGGAAGACGTGGAGAGATTGAATGGCCGCCTAGAGCCCCCGATGTGACTCCTCTCGATTATATCTTATGGGGTTATTCAAATTTAAAAATATATTTCAACAGACCAGACAATATTGCAGATTTAAAAGTTAGGGTAACGAAAAAAAATTACAATTTAACCCCTGAGGTCCTACAAAATGTTGTACGAGAATTCCAAGATCGACTTGCTTACTGTCAAGAAGTGAATGGTAGTTATTTTGAACATTTAACTTAATTGTAAAATAAATTGAAAAATACTTCCTAAACATTATGTGACATTATTTCCTTCATTCTGCGTAGAGTATAAAAATTTTACATTTTCAAAATACATTTTCTCAGTTATGATTGCACCAAATCTGGAAAACCTATTATTGCTGAACAGAGAACGAAAAACCCCTTTCGAACGAGGTGCCACACAACCCCCCTTCTCGTTTAAATTTTTTAAGGGGGTGCTCATAAATCAGAGGGGGTAAATTGTCAAATTGACAATAGAAATCGATAAGTTTTTTAAATAAATACATAATGACGCAAAAATTAATTTATTCCATACATATGGACCGACCTGTATTTAGTTTTAGTACATATTCGTCGATTGCAAAATAAACAAAACCGCATAACCATAGACAGTCCTTCCTGGACTAAATGGAGTTTCTGTTCGTTTACATATACATTTTTAAAACGTTTCTGTATTATTATAAATAAACCACTTCGAATCTGTTTTGTTTTCTTTAAAAAATTCCCGTTTGTACCCCTTGTATTTCTACGAAATCTACGAAAAACCGAGCACACATAATATTATTCTTATTTCCAAGAAGGGCCCATTAAAGCTACCTAATGACCAATGAATAATTTCCACCTGTCCCACATTTCTCGAGGTATCGAAAGCGGGTTTTTTGCGTCACCTGCCTGGCGTACGCTCCATAGATTAAGATATTAAAATTAAAACGGCAGTGTGTGATGATCAACCCCTGGAAGGGAAATACTTCAGGGTCGGTCCTGAGATTTGGCGTCCACGGTAAACAAAAATGCACTTGGTATGTATGGGTAACATTTTTTACACACGCTTTGATAGCTTCCCCTGTATGTATGTATGAATGTTGAAAAAAAGGGGTTTAGCCGCTTTTTTAGTTGTTTTACCAACCCTCAGAAGTTAATGAAAACTTGTACGAGTTAAGATCACGGGGGTGTTACCTTTCATAGTGGGATCCGAAGCTTTGAAAAATTTTTCACCGGCTATACAGTGCTTCTCAAAAGTCCTTTCCCCCCCTCTTATTTTTGGAACGATTATAGATAAACAAGTGAAATTTGGAAACTGAATATTAAAGGTTGTAAACTTCCCTACTAGTGATGATAGATGACGAAATCGTCAAAGATGACGTCACAAGGCCATTGTGACCAATTATTTTAAATGGAACCCTACGGCAAGCGACACCTCTTTCAAAAGGTATCGAAACAACCTATTCAATGAAACTAATTTTGTTTGTGTTTATGGCAGTTTTTATGGCTCATTAGTAAACATTAAAATTTAAATTCCATTCAGTATGATATTAATTACAGATTTAAGAATCAGTATCTACTTAAAGAAATTGCTCGAAGTGACCTCCATTTACTGTCAGTGAAATATCCTATTTTTAAACTCTTCTCGTACTTTTGCAAATGTGTCTGCGGAAACAGCCTCACATTCTGCAACAATACGTTGTTTTAAAACGTCAATATTGTCAGGTTCAGTGGCGTAAACCTTCGATTTAAGGTACCCCCACAGAAAAAAATCCAAAGGTGTGAGGTCCGGTGATCGAGCTGGCTATTCCGTTGAACCTCGTCGTCCAATCCATCTACCACGATACTCCTCATCCAAATACCGTCTTACTGCACCGTAATAGTGTGGAGGAGCACCATCCTGTTGGAATGTTATTTCCAAATTGCCGAATTCATCTGGATTATCTTCCAAAATGTCAAGGATTAACGGATATTAAAATTAAAACGGCAGTGTGTGATGATCAACCCCTGGAAGGAAAATACTTCAGGGTCGGTCCTGGGATTTGGCGTCCATGGTAAACAAAAATGCACTTGGTATGTATGGGTCACATTTTTTACACAAGCTTTGATAGCTTCCCCTGTATGTATGTATGAATGTTTAAAAAAGGGTTTTAGCCGCTTTTTTAGTTGTTTAGAAGTTAATGAAAACTTAAGATCACGGGGGTCTCACCTTTTATAGTGGGATCCGAAGCCTTGAAACATTTTTCACGGGCTATAGAAGTCCAACCCGCGTCGGGTGAAAATAGTGGGTACAAGACGCTCATACGACTGAGCCACTTCCAGACCTCCGATTTATTGGAAATTTAGCTCCTTTATTAAGAACCGATGATGATACAATAATTTCATAGCTATGACCTGGTATTTCCCCCAAGATCGTTAGAAAAAACATGAATTCACAAGATTTGTTGAATTCACTAGTGAAAATGCCCAATTTACATTTCGAGGATTTGTTGAATTCACTGGTACGGTATCAGTACTTTCACCAAAATTGATGTACAAAAGACCTAATAGGTTGAGGTACTTAGAGGCTGAAGAGCCATATCATCAAATCAAAATGTACTTTATTGTCGAAGATAAAATCTAATTGGCCACGTTTATACCGTATGTGAATTTGGTAACCTTACCAAGTGTATGTGACCAAATTCAAACCAAATGCTTCAGTAATCGTTTATTTACATCGTGATTTGTCAAATGATTAATTAACCAACTTGGTTCTGGTTTGGTATTTATTTAGTCATGTAACCAAGAGAAAGGTTTGAAACTCTGCTATCTAATTCGGAATTGTGTCATCTGTCGATGACAATGTCTGGATGTCAGTGAGCTCAGTCATTTTTAAATTTATTTGTTCAGCAGTTTTTGTAAAGCCCCTACTCAACAAGTCTTCTTCAAGGCTCTTGTAAATGTCTAGGTGTTTAAATTTTTTGCCATCCAAAATTGATATAATTTTCTTGTCCAAAAATATTTGGAGAAACGCACTGTCCAATTTTAGTACCTTTGGACTATTTTATAGGAGGTTCTAAACTACAGCAACTCATTTTATTTAAAAAAATACTAACAAAAATATATAAAACAATTTTCGTGGTAATGATGCGGAAACTAAGGTTAGGAATCACAAAACATATTTTTCACTAACACTCTCTCGCTCTCTTTTTTATGGCTATTGTTTCCATTCGGTTCATTCAGCCAGTGCGATAACCACGACAGAACGCTTAGCAATCTTTCAAACCAAAATTTACAGTCGCGGTTGGTAAAATCATACTGTTTACACCATCTCAGTCAACTTAGTATTATAGTTTGGTACACAACAAATTTCGGTACCAAACCAAGCTAGTTACTTGACCAAGTGCACAGTTTATACCACACTGACTAACAAAATCTGGTTGGAATATAATCATTAGTCGGGATACCAAGACACGGTATAAACGTGGCCATTGACAAAGTGTTCTAAGAAGTATAAGATATAAAAGTTGAAGATTTTTATAAAAGTTAAGATTTTTAAAGCACTAGACCATTTGGTAACTCCAAAGTTTCGGAGTGATAAAAGCAATCAGAAAGTAAAAATACAATACGCTATATATTATTAACAAAAAATTAAACCGACGGAAAAATCAACTGAAAAGCAAAAATAAAATAAATTTTCTCAGTCTTAATGATAATTGAGCTCCCAAACTAATGTGAGTGATTAATTTTGAGTCGGCGCCACACAAACAATTATCGAAGATCATTATATTATTTTGAAGAAGTAATCAAAATGCCGCTGAGCATCATTTTACGCTTTACCTAATTCAATTGCTAGTTTGTTTGGCGCCGACTCAAAATTAGTTACTTATATTTTGGGAGCTCAATTATCATTAGGACTACAATAGTTATTTATGTATCGAGGGCGTAAAATAGGCTTTTATGGACCGCAGCGTGTAAGTGATAGCCCGAGCGACAGCGAGGGCTATTAACACGCCTAGGTCCAAAAACGCAAATTACGCCCGAAATACATACAAAATTTTATGCACGACCGGTATATTTGATGTCATGTAGATAGATACCTCTATATGTCTAGAACATGATAAAAATACATCAAGGCTGCCGTGAGGATGTATATTCATATCATATCGGAAACAGAATAAATCAAGAAGTGATGGAATGAATGTTACCATGGCAACTCGGTCAATTTTTCGAAATAAGATTATATAGGCTAGTAGCCATATTTGCTGTAAATTTTTGTGATCACAGATAATTTATTACTGATTTTGAAATGGATTCAAGCGACGGAGAAAGTGTGAATTGTACTCCACCAGAAATAAGTAAAGCAGCTGAGGATGCGAAATTGAGTTTATTGCCAAGTAAATCCAAGAAAATATACGACCAGGTGTATGAAGAATTCGTGAGGTGGTGCAACGGGAAAAATGTAAAAAATAAGAAATACACAGAGACTGTACTTCTTGCCTATTTTCCGGAAAAATCTAAATATTGTAAGCCCTCTACCATGTGGTCATATTATTCCATGCTGAAAGCTACTTTAAATGTACATGATAATATAGATATCAGTAGATACGCAAGATTGATAGCTTTTTTGAAACTAAAATTTGAAGGTTATAAACCAAAGAAATCGAAGATTCTAAGCAGAGAAGAAATCGAGTTATTTTTGAGGGAAGCACCAGACGATTTGTATCTTATGATTAAAGTAAGTTCTAATTTCATGTTTTCTCAATGTTCAGTATGTTAATCTGAGAATTTATTGTAGGTAGCACTGATTTTTGGTATTTGTGGAGCATGTCGCCGCGAAGAATTGGCAAATATCACAGTGGACGACATTCAATATTTCGAGACAATCGTACTCATAACTATACGAGAAACCAAAACGAAGATAGATCGAGTATTTACTGTAATCGATAAAGAACAGAAATCGCCAAGTTATTTGGATATTTACAGAAAATATTCTTCCTTGCGAGATCAGAATGATCAAAAGCGGTTTTTTCATATTATAAAAATGGCAAGTGTACGAGACAGGTTATCGTAAAAAATACATTTGGTCAGATACCATTCAGAATAGCCACTTACCTAGGTATTTCTAATGCGAAAGAATATACTGGTCACTGCTTCAGACGTTCCTCAGCAACTATGTTAGCAGATGCAGGCGATGATATAATCAACATCAAAAGACATGCTGGGTGGAAGTCGACGACTGTTGCGGAAGGTTATATTGAAAATTCAGTTGCAAATAAGCTGAAGATTACTAAGAAAATTGTAGAAAATGATGAGCCTTCTACTAGCCATTGCAGACAATCTGAAAATATTGCTCACTACTCTGAAACACCAGATAATAACATGCATTCTCTTCAGACTTCTGGTAATGAGGAATCAGTTGAAATCAGTAACTATCTGCAACAACAGAAAACAACAAATCCAAATATTTCCATAAATAACTGTTCTAATTGTATTGTCAATATTAAGTTATAATTCATTTTTTAAATTAATTTATGTTGTTCATTGTTTTCGTTATATTATTGTTAATATTGTTTTGGGTTTGATTATATGATCCATCGGAATATAGATTTCTATCGATATGAGATTGAATACCTAGCCTTGCCGATATTTTTCCAAACGCCAGCAATCCTAACTCACCAAATGAAAGTATTTGGTTGCAACAAGATAGTTGGATTTTTTCTTGTGGGGTTATTTGAAATCGAAGGTCTATGTAGATAGGCCGCAAAGTCTACAAGAGTTGAAAAATCGAATCAGGATCGAAATTAACAGAATTACTCCGGAAGTTATTTGCAATGTGCAAGAGGAATGTGTCCGTAGATTTGCTTATTGTCAAGAGACTGGTGGATGGCATTTCGAACATCTTATTTAACTGTTCTATTTTGTTGGATATAAAGTTATTCTCTTATTGAAATAAAATATTAATTTTTGTTCACCCTGTACAAAAAAAAATCTAATTGATTATTATCATTGAATGCAGTATTGAAAGGCCTTTCAGATGAGGTATCACAAGACATCTATTCCAATTTAAAAAAATTACCGATTACGTCACCATGTCAAAACCAGTGACATAACCTCTTTGGAATATACATAAAAAAATCGGCATTTTAAAATAAAAATCGACCTATTTCAGGATTTTTGTCAAAAGTACATGGCTTCGAAATATCGAATTTGTTCCATAATTTTGACGCGCACTGTATATTGTTTTCTATGGTCTTGCATCAAAAACACTATTTTCCTGTGTATCTGTGTTTTTTATTGAAACTCCATTCCGAGGTCACAGCATTAAAAAAGTAGTACATTTCATATCATGTTTAGCTTAATCAAACGAAACAGCAAGAAAGAAAATAACTATGAGTGGCGACAGGGGCGCCGAAATATTTCTTGCCTATGGTGGCCAAATACCTAGAGCGGGCCCTGCTCAGATTACACAATATTAGGACGCATTTAGAGAGATTTTTAATTGGAAAGTTCTGTTTATACAAAAACAGAAATGTTGTTTCTGATTCCAATAAAAATACATGGTGTTTCAAAATTCAGTATCAAGATTTCAGTGGCGTATTTTTCTGATCAAAATGAGCCTTTTTTTTCCATAAACATGTGTCCACAAATGCAGGGGCGCCAAAATATTTTTTGCTTAGGGTGGCCAAATACTTAGAGCAGGCCCTGGTCAGATAACACAATATTAGGAAGTATTTAGGGAGATTTTTAATTGAAAAGTTTTATGTTTATGCAAAAACAGAAATGTTGCTTCTGATTCCAATGAAAATACAGGGTGTTTCAAAATTCAGTATCAAGATTTCAGTGGCGTATTTTTCTGATCAAAATAAGCCTTTTTTTTCCATAAACATGTGTCCACAAATGCAGGGGCGCCAAAATATTTTTTGCTTAGGGTGGCCAAATACTTAGAGCAGGCCCTGGTCAGATTACACAATATTAGGAAGTATTTAGGGAGATTTTTAATTGAAAAGTTTTATGTTCATGCAAAAACAGAAATGTTGCTTCTGATTCCAATGAAAATACAGGGTGTTTCAAAATTCAGTATCAAGATTTCAGTGGCGTATTTTTCTGATCAAAATAAGCCTTTTTTTTCTATAAACATGTGTCCGCAAACGCAGGGGCGCCAATATATTTCTTACCTAGGGTGGCCAAATACCTAGAGCAGGCCCTGGTCAGATTACACAATATTAGGAAGTATTTAGGGAGATTTTTAATTGAAAAGTTTTATGTTTATACAAAAACAGAAATGTTGTTTCTGATTCCAATGAAAATACAGGGTGTTTCAAAATTCAGTACCAAGATTTCAGTTTTTGTGTATTAAGATCAAATTTGAAACATGGGTTACGATTCAGGGTTCACATCATCCAGTATGCCAAATGATTGTGAGAATCTACAGGGAGATATTTTTTCAGGGGTCAAACCCTTTTTCGCCCCATAAATTTTATTGTAGTGCGCCGCTGGTAGATTATAATATATGAAATGAATTCTTTGTTTTGTTTATGAATTTTTTTGTCTGCTGTAATTTTTACGCATCAACGACCGTTATCGAGATAAAAATCAAAATCATTTTTTGTAATTCGCTAGAGTTAATTACATTTTCCAACGAAATAATGAAAAAGAGAATTAATGGGCTTCGACTGCTATTTTCATTTTCATGTTTGGGTTTGTTTTGAAGCATGTGACAATATTTGAAAGTTGGTGGATGTCTCATCGTGTATTTGTTTAACATTAAAATGGAAAATAAACATATTCATTTGAACATCTGGCTAACATCCATTTTGTTTATGGTCTGGCTAATGGTAACGGACTTGAAGCTCAGAGGTTGTACGCGCTAAGATATCCTTATCGCCGGCTTCCCAACTATAGAACTTTTATAAATTCCCATCAGCACCTTCGGCAATTCAGATTTCAGACTCCAAGGCACGATGCTGGCAGACCGCAACCCAGTGAGAGATGAAGAGATTTTAAATGTTATCGACGGAAATCCTGGTATGAGTACTCGACAAATAGCAAGGGATTTGGATGTTTCCCATCCAACTGTCTGGAGGGTTTTACACGAACACATGCTATACCCATATCATATCCCCTATACCTATATTAGGGATCCTGCATTTTTATCTCGTATCCTTTTTAACGATTAAGGTTACTTTACACGCGACTTAGTAGTGAATTACCACAACGTTCTATTTGGGCACTAGAAAATCCACACATGATCAGACAATCTCGACACTAGGAACAGTTCTGACTAAACATTTGGGCAGGAATAGTAGGAGATACTTTAATTGGTCCTTTTATTTTCCTTTGCTATTTCGATTTTAGTAATAACACACATTTTCAGGACAATCTCTATGGGGTTAAGAATCTGTATGGGGATATAAATTTGTATGGGGATAGGAGAAATTATTTTATACTTTATAGTCCGTTTTATAAACGTAGTATATTGAAAAAATATATATTCAAATAATTATTTTGTATGAAGATTCCATTGAATAAATTTATTAATTTATCCCACTTTTTCTTCAGATTCCAAAACATGGCCTTAACGGAATATATAAGATTATGGAACAGCCGTGGAAAGGGCCAATAATACAAGGGAGGGGCATCTTAAGGGACACGAGATAAGTCATATGGAAGAAAAACCATTTCAATGCAAAATTTGTCCAAGGAGTTTTGCCGGTAAAAGTACATTATTGCGCATAAGAGAATGCATACAGGCGGAAACCCATTTCAATGCAAATTTTTTTAAAATCGTATTCAAAAAACAGATCATGAGGAAAATCATCCATTTCAATGCAAAGCTTGTCCGAAGAGTTTCGCATATGAAAGCAGATTGTTGCTTCATAAGAGAATTCATACAGGAGAAAAACCATTTCAATGCAATTTCTGTTCTAAATCGTTTTTTAACAAGGGGATTAAGGAGGAAAATTCCGGGGAAAACCATTTCAATGCAAAATTTGTCCTAAAAATTATGCTGATAAAAGCACATTATTGCAACATGAGAAAATTCATACAGGGGAAAAACAATTTCAATGCAAAGTTTGTTTGAAATCGTTTTCCCTAAAAAAGTATCTCGCGCAACATGAGAGTGTTCATACGGGCGAAAAAACATTTCAATGCCAAATTTGATCGAAGAATTACCGCGTATTTTAAATGGTGCCACATATTTAAACTTCCTACAGAACTAATTGCCTGCATAGTGGAGGACGTACCTTTACAAGTTCGTCAACAAATGTGGTTTATGCACGATGGGCCCCCCCTCATTTTCGAGTCATCTTCCGCGATTATTTAGATACAGTGTTTCCCAATCGGTGGATTGGCAGAGCAGGTCCAAGTGCTTGGCCCCCACGGTCCCCAGATTGCAACCCGCTGGACTTTTTTTCAAGTGGACATGTAAAGGGCCTAGTTTATGGTGCAGAACCAGTGCCTTCCATCGAAGTTCGTACTGAACGAATTATGGATGTCTTCCACACCGTAAGAAACACTCCCGGAATTATAAAACGCGTACGGCAGTATATCAGAAGAAGAGTGTAGAAGGAGGAGGGCATTTCCAGCACCTTTTATAAAAAGTCAAGGTTCGTTAGGTTTCTTATTTTTTGGTAACGTTTAAGGAAAATTGTAATTTAGATCACAAATCAAATGAGTAGCTTTTTTCGTTTTTATTGTGATAATAGGTTCCCCCTTTTGTTAAAAATTTTAATTCAATGTAGCGAATTACAAAAAATTATTTTACTTTTTTCTCGATAACGGTCGCAGATATGTAAAAATTACAAGAGACAAAAAAATTTATAAACTGAACAAAAAATGCATTACTCATGTTAGAATCCACCAGCGGCACACTACAAAAAAGTTTATGGAGCGAAAAATGGCATGGCCCCTGAAAAAATATCTCCCTGTAGATTCTTTCAATCACTCGGCATACTGAATGATGTAAACCTTTAAACGTAACCTATATTCCAAATTTGATCTTAATATTGCAAAAACTGAAAGAGCTATGAAGAAAAAAATTAAAAATCTGAAAACTTTGACGCTCTGAAGATCGGTAACGAGGCGTTAGCGGACACATGTTTATGGAAATAAAAACTTTTAAACAAAAAATTAAACCGACGAAAAACGGAACTGAACAGCAAAAACTAAAATAAACCTTCTTAGTCTCAATAACTAAGCTCCTAAACTAATGTAAGTAACTAATTTTGACAAGCAAATGAGTTAGGTAAAGCGTAAAATGATGTCATCGAGATGTGCGGTGACATTTTGATAATTTAATGATTTTGGTAGATTATTTGTTTGGCGCCGATTCAAAATTAGTTTAGGAGCTTAGTTATTAAGTCTAAGAAGGTTGTTTATTTATTTTTGCTTTTCAGTTCTGTTTTTCGTCGGTTTGATTTTTTGTTAAAAAGTTTTTATTTTTCCAGTTTTTGTGGCTGAAATCTACTAATTACTACCTATTCAATTTTTGATTACTCCCAAAATAGTTACTTACCTATCCTACTTCAACTATTAACAGTTAAATAATATGATTATCTACTTTAATTATTTATTGTTATGTAATATAAATTATTTTTGGTAGTTCTGGTTAGTTCATTTCATCACTTTGTGTATAATTCCATCCTTTCATAGAATGTAATTGTTGTGACGGATGTAGGAGAACGAAAATAATGACAATAGCAATCTGTCAATGCCAACTACATATTTGTACCAATGTTCACACGTGAAAAATAAATAATCCCCTATTTTTCCACCCATAGGGGTGGATTGTTTCATCCTAAATTCAAATGTGATCAACTATGGGGTATACACTATCTAATAAAAAAAGAATCATCCAAATCGGACAACCCAGTACAAAGTTATGCCTGATAGAATCGGTTTACTATCAATATCCTCCATTTTGCTATCCTTAGGGGATCTTTCCAAATTCAAATGGGACCAACTTCGAAGTACACCCTATCCAATGAAAAAAGAATCATCAAAATCGATCTACTCTGTGAAAAGTAATGCGTGGCCATACATAAAAAAAAAATATATACGCGTCGACTAGAGAACCTCCTGCTTTTTGATTTCGTCGGTTAGAAGAGGCTTATTTTGAACTGAAAAATACGCTCCTGAAATCTTGATACTGAATTTCGAAACACCCTGTATATTCCATTTTTTCTGAAACATGATTCGTTAGCTTCATTGAATTTTGAAATCTACTTTTCCGACTGGGCGCGCCATCGTTTTTTCTTCCGTCAGCTAATTTCATACCGAGTCTCATTTGGGCGCCCCCGTACAGAGAGCCGTCCCTGGAAATACCATTTAGGGGTGAACGTTAGCAAAGAAGGGATGAACATAAGCCATGCCAACGAAGCAGCGACATGCGTAAGGGCTCTTTTCGATTTTTCGCCGTGGTCCGGGCGACGCAAGATGCCAGAAGTGATTCCGAGCTCGATCGGATGTGTTTGTTTCTGCCCGGGCCTAGTGTAGAGCTAAGACTACATTTGCTGTCAAATTCTCAGCTTTTAGGCGATTTTATATTCTTCTCGCAATAATATTTGGTTTGGAAATGCGCGAATCAACTCGGGCTTTGATGAACGTATCTGTGCATCGTCCCATTCGCAGGGTGGCAGTGGTGTAGATCGTGAGTTGTTTCAATCCGTTGTTTTGCATAGATCGGGGTAGCTTTGGATCGTATCGCGACTCGTTTTTTTCTGGAAGATGATTTGTTGCATTGTGTGGCTTTGCATCTAGTGCTCCGTTCCGACGATATGGATAAACATTGGTTGAACGATGGCATCCCCAACGTTTCGATGAAGGCAGGTTAAACAGGTGAGCTTCTTTATTTGATAGAGTGCGAAAAATATTCTATACAATCGGTGACAATGAAGTCTTGATCAGGTATTTAATTCACCTACCCCAAGCTGTCGTGGTCCCAGATAGCATCTGCAGAAATATCAAAACTACCCCTTATTATTTGTCCAAATGGCAACAAAAAACTCGAACTTCCCTTAAATTACTGTTCCTGCCAGGTTTTCAACAAATGTTTGATGAAAGCCGACACTGAATGCTTTGTTCTGATTGAATCCTCGAGTTAATGAAATATAAATGCTAATTGATATGTCGAACGCATATTTTTCTGTTAATCCTGTGGATGCTTGAACGTTCTCATAATTTTTTGGGGATTAAATCGTTGGATTACAAAAAAGACATCCAATTACCAGCACCTTAACAGGCATTTTTCTGAAAATTACATGGAAACCATCTGACCAGATTTAACGTTAATTGCTCTGCTGGATTTTCGTCGTCTGTATCAAAACCGCTATTTCCCTATTTCTTTTGAATAAATGATAACTCTACTAACTAGCAATGAATGAATATCTGTAATCTACTCAATATCAAATGAATTCCTTCATTACATACAAACAAACTTTTATTATACAATATTAGTATACTCTTATAAAAGGTGTTTGACCGCATTGATCCCAAACTTCTAGCGATATCAGGTTACCTAGGATATACCGCGAAAGTATCGAAATTGTTAAAAAATCATCGCTACAACTGATCTTACTTAATAAGAATGAACTTTTTTTAAATGAAAAATGGTGTTCCTCTGTGATCAGTTTCGAGCCCCCATCTCTTTATTCTCTACACGCACCAATTTTCAAATTATCAACCTAGCTCGAACTGTCGTGGTCCCAGATAACATCTACCGGAATATCAAAACTACCCCTTACTCTTTGTCCAAAAGGCAACAGAAAAATCGAACTTTCCTTAAATTACTATTCCTGCCAGGTTTTCAACAAATTTTTGATGAAAGCCGACACTAAAAGCTTAGTTCTGATTGAATCCTCCGAGTTAATGAAATATAAATGCTAATTGATATGTAAAACGCATATTTTTCTGTTAATCCTGTGGATGCTTGAACGTTCTCATAATTTTTTGGGATTAAATCGTTGATTACAAAGACATCCAATTACCAGCACCTTAACAGGCATTTTTCTGAAAATTACATGGAAACCATCTGACCAGATTTAACGTTAATTGCTCTGCTGGATTTTCGTCGTCTGTATCAAAACCGCTATTTCCCTATTTCTTTTGAATAAATGATAACTCTACTAACTAGCAATGAATGAATATCTGTAATCTACTCAATATCAAATGAATTCCTTCATTACATACAAACAAACTCTTATTATACAATATTAGTATACTCTTATAAAAGGTGTTTGACCGCATTGATCCCAAACTTCTGCCATACCGCGAAAGTATCGAAATTGTTCAAAAATCATCGCTACAACTGATCTTACTTAATAAAAATTAACTTTTTCAAAATAAGAAATGGTGTTCCTCTGGGATCAGTTTTGAGCCCCCTTCTCTTTATTCTCTACACACACCAATTTTCAAATTATCAACCTAGCTCGAACTGTCGTGGTCCCAGATAACATCTGCCGGAATATCAAAACTACCCCTTACTCTTTGTCCAAAAGGCAACAGAAAAATCGAACTTTCCTTAAATTACTATTCCTGCCAGGTTTTCAACAAATTTTTGATGAAAGCCGACACTGAATGCTTTGTTCTGATTGAATCCTCGAGTTAATGAAATATAAATGCTAATTGATATGTCGAACGCATATTTTTCTGTTAATCCTGTGGATGCTTGAACGTTCTCATAATTTTTTGGGGATTAAATCGTTGGATTACAAAAAAGACATCCAATTACCAGCACCTTAACAGGCATTTTTCTGAAAATTACATGGAAACCATCTGACCAGATTTAACGTTAATTGCTCTGCTGGATTTTCGTCGTCTGTATCAAAACCGCTATTTCCCTATTTCTTTTGAATAAATGATAACTCTACTAACTAGCAATGAATGAATATCTGTAATCTACTCAATATCAAATGAATTCCTTCATTACATACAAACAAACTCTTATTATACAATATTAGTATACTCTTATAAAAGGTGTTTGACCGCATTGATCCCAAACTTCTAGCGATATCAGGTTACCTAGGATATACCGCGAAAGTATCGAAATTGTTCAAAAATCATCGCTACAACTGATCTTACTTAATAAAAATTAACTTTTTCAAAATAAGAAATGGTGTTCCTCAGGGATCAATTTCGGGCCCCCTTCTCGTTATTCCCTACACTCACCAATTTTCAAATTTTCAACCTAGCTCAAGGTGTGGTGGAATATCAGGAATATCAAAACTACTCCTTACTCTTTGTCCAAAGTAATCAAAGGGCAACAAAAAATCCTCGACCTCTCCTGGGTCCACGTCTTTTTAACCGACGAAACCAAAAAGGAGGAGGTTCTCTAGTCGACGCGTATATTTATTTTTATTAATGATCACGCATACATCATCACAGTGCGGTTCGATTCCATCCCTAAGGGTAGCAATATGGAGGATATTGATCGTTAACCCTCTGAATTTTGGTCCGTTAACCCATTTTATCAGGCATAACTTTGTAGTGGGTTTTCCGATTTGTATGATTCTTTTTTTATTAGATAGGGTATACCTCATAGTTGATCATATTTCAATTTGGAATGAAACTATTCACCTCTATAGGTAGAAAAATAGGGGACGATTGATTCTTCACTTGTGAACATTGGCACACATATGTAGTTGACATTGACAGATCCTCCTACATCCGTCACAATAATTACATTCTATGGAAGGATGGAATTATATACAAAGTGATAAAATCAACTAACCAGAACTTTCAAAAATAATTTATTTTACATAACAATAAATAGTTAAAGTAGATATTATAATCATATTATTTAACAGTTGAAAGTTGAAGTAGGCTAGGTGAGTAAGTGTTTTGGAAGTAATAAAAAATTACGTAGGTAGTATTTAGTAGATTTCAGCCACAAATAGATTAAAAATAAAAACTTTTTAACAAAAAATTAAACCGACGAAAAAATCAACTCAAAAGCAAAAAATTAAATAAACCTTTTTACTCTTAATGATAATTGAGCTCCTGAACTAATATAACTAATTTTGAGTCGGCGCCAAACAAACTAGCAATTGAATTAGGTGAAGCGAAAAATTATGCCAGCGAGATGCACGGCGGCGTTTTGATTACTTCTTCAATTGTTTGTTTGGCGCCGACTCAAAATTAGTTACTCATATTAGTTTAGGTGCTCAATTATCATTAAGAATAAGAAGGTTTATTCTATTTTTTGCTTTTCAGTTGATTTTTTCGTCGGTTTAATTTTTTGTTAAAAAGTTTTTATTTGAAATGTTATTGTTTATCGCTTGAGATTTCATGTTATTTTGTTTTGATCATTTCTTTAAAGTAATTTAAGCTTCGTTGATTGTTCGTTTGGCGCTGACTCAAAATTAGTTACTTACATTAGTTTAGGAGCTTAATTATTGAGACTAAAAAGGTTCATTTTAATTTTTGCTTTTCAGTTTCTCTTTTCGTCGGTTTAATTTTTTGTTAAAAAGTTTTTATTAACTTACTGTTCCTGACAGGTTTTCAAGAAATTTCTGAATAAAGCCGACACTAAATGCTTTTTTCTGATTGAACCCCCGAGTTAATGACCTACAAATGCTAATTAATACGCGAATGCATATTTTTCTATTATTTGTGTGGATGCTTGAACGATTTCCTTGTTTGTTTGGGGATCAAATTGTTGTATAACACTAGAGAACCTCCTCCTTTTTTTTTCGTCGGTTTTTTCGTCGGTTAAAAAAGACATCCAATTGACAGCACCTTAAAAAATAAAGAACATCTGATTATACCCAAACGTTGCTTGCCCTGCTGGATTTTCGTCGTCATTATCAAAATCGCTGTTCCCTATATTTTCTACTAGTAGTGAATCCACCCAATTGCAAATCAAATCCCCCACTACACACAAACAAACTCGTATTTTACAATATTAGTCTAAATGGTTTTGTGAAATACCAAAACAGGGTTTTGAAAAAGACGAATATCATGTTAATTAATCTTTCGGATTTTCCAATTTCATTCGTGACAAAACAATTCCTGAAAATGTCAAACCTACCCATTTTTTCAGATGTAACATCTCTTTTCACCAACATTCCAGCTGACCTTAAAAAATAAAAAAAAATAAAAAAAAATAAAAATTCCTGAATTCACCACGTTATGCCTAGATGCTTTCGAAAGTTATCGAATTCTGTATAGATTCCAGTTATTTCAATTACAATGGGATTTCTCAGAAACAGAAACATTTCAAACAAAATAACTCTTTGGCACTCTTCAAGTCTAAAATAAAAACGTGGATTTCAAGTACATCGAGAAATAAAATACATCAGCTAATTGATATCAAGAACTATTGACCATAAAACTATGAAATGTATCGGAAAATGCAATGTCCCTGTTCTTGTTCTAGTTTTGCTGGCAAAACATTACAGTATTATGATTCAATACAGATAATTAATTAACTTGAGTGTAATCCAGCAAATATTACTCTATTATTGAAAATGTCTATAAATATTGTTCTATTCTATTCTTTTTTTGCATGTTATATTCCTGTGTAAGGTAACCCTCTTTTCCTTTTCTTTCTCCTCCTTTTTACACGCTTTATATTAGCTTCACTTGTATGTTTGTTTGTTTGTAACTGACTCCTTTGGGCGCGATTTTGACCCACTTCCAGACGTCCCAATGATTTGAAATTTGGCAGGTGTACATAATTCCGGTGACAATGCATTAAGAAATTTTTGTGTGAAAAAAAAACAACATGGCGGCTCCAATATGGCGTACGAGTTTTGTGATTATGGTCCGATTCGCTTCAAAATTGGTATCTGAGGGTTTTCGTGGTTGGACATTATGATTCTTTTGTCAAAATTGAAAAATTCAAAATGGCGGCTCCAAAATGCTGGACGAGTTTTGTGATTATGGTCCGATTCTATTCAAAATTGGTATGTGGGGGTTTTTGGGGTCGAATATCATGATTCTTTCGTAAAAATTGAAAAATTCAAGATGGCGGCTTCAAAATGGCGGCCGAGTTTTGTGATTATGGTCTGATTCTATTCAAAATTGGTATCTGGGGGTTTTTGGGGTCGGAGATTATGATTACCTAATTTAATGAGATTATTCCATTTTTTAATTTGCAAAAAAATTATAAAAATAATAGTTTAAAAAAAACTGAAAAATACGCTGTTATAAATAAACCAAACTTAAAAGTAGGAAATAAATAATAGTTTAAAAAACTAAAAAACACGCTTTTATAGAAAACCAGACTAAAAAAATATAAAATAAGAAAAAAAAGTATTTTATTTTAAAAAAAGCGTGGGGTGCATGGTATCAATAATTATATAGTACATTACACACCCAGGGCAGTAAAGTGAGAAATGTCTCAGATCACAGATAATTGTTGGCTGAGGCAATACCATGCACCCCACGTTTTTTTTTAATATAATAATTTTTTTTCTCATTTTCAATTTTTTTAGTCTGGTTTTCTATAAAAGCGTGTTTTTTAGTTTTTTGAACTATTATTTATCTTTCTATTGTGATTTTAATTCTTGTTATATTATAATCGTTTGCCTATAAGGCATTACAATTATATATCAAAATTGCAACATAATATAATTAACGTCCTTTAAAGACCGTATCCAGACTAATATCCATCACCCAGGTACAGGCATTGCCTTTGTGGGTTTTTCGTTATTTATTTGCCACACTGGCTATCACGACTGATTTATAACTCAATTGTATTGTACATGTACCATATTACTGTGTATTAATAATTATATATTTCTGTGCATATTTGGTAAATAAATATTATTGGAACGAAGTTCCTTATCGCGCGTTGCGAAAGGGGGCTAGACGGAATAAATTAAGACCAAAAATTGTGACGACACTTTTTGCTATAGTGGTAGCCGTGCGGCGTGCGCCTGTTTCTCTGACTGTCTCTCTCTCTCTCTCTCTCATAGAAAGCAAGCCAGTTATTTTCGTTTCGTCTTTCTATTTCGCATTGAACAGTGTGGTGTCGCGACGATTATTTTTGTTGAGTGTATACAGGTTTTTTGTACATAATAAATAATAAAAAATAATAACAATAATTAATCCTGACAGTGTTTCTGCACAAGTTCCGGATATTGCTGATGGAGTTAGGTAAGTAGAGATTTTATACAGACAATAATAAATGCTTATGTATTTTTAGCAAGTACGCATTATAACCTCTCTTTACTATTGTGCTAACCAAGTCATACGCGTTATAATCTCTCCATTATTGTGTGTTTAGCAAGTGTACGCGTCATAACTTTAATAAATTTAAAAGCAAATTATATTTTAATATTACAATATCAATGCGTATGTACTGAAATTGAGCCTACTGATTAAGTTTATATTACATTATATTTGTTAATAATAAAAAAAATATTATTATAACTTGAAAAAAATAACATTTTATTACAATTCCTTCACTAATTAATCGAAAGGAACTCCGTTCCATCCGGGTGTTCCTTGACACCTCTCAACTTTTTTATTATTATAGATATGGTTTGGCAAGGGGTAATTGCATGTCACCTGTCTGCGCTGATATTATTATGTCAGAGCTACAACAATAATACTTAGACGAACTATCTTTTCCTGTCCCCTTTTTCTAAGTATGTTGACGACATTTTCACATCAATCCCCAAAAATAACAAATCCGAAATTCTGAACGTGTTCCAGAATTTCTACAATTTACTTTAAAAGAAAATAACAATTCCTTAGCTTTTCTAGACACACGAAATAAAATTTGAAAACAAGAGCACTCAAGATCTCTTAAAAAACAATTACCCTTCACGAATAAAAAAAATCTCCAGGATAACAAAGCTTCTAACAAAACTAATAATTCGACAAAAAATATAACAAAATATCGTATGTGAGACATCTCTCTGACATACTTGCAAACATTTTAATCGAAGAAAATTCCAAAATCACTTTTTCAAACGACAGCGTTGGTAAAAAGTTTTCTCATATATAATATAACAAGCCCGAATATTTTGCCGGCTAAAAATGTTGGCAATATAATATACGAGATGGCGGACGAGATTTGTGTTTATGGTCCGATTCTATTCAAAATTGGTATGTGGGGGTTTTCCAGGTCGAAAATCATTAATTTTTTGTCAAAGTTCATAAATTCAAGATGGCGGACGAGTTTCGTAATTATGGAACGATTCGAATCAAAATTGGTATATGGAGGTTTTTAGGGTCGGAGATTATGAATTCATTGTCAAAATTCATAAATTCAAGAACTTTAGACAGTTTCCATAGATCAGGGATGGTACTAGTTTTAATGCAGATATTTATCAATTTTGTAGCGGACCCATTGTAATTTTCAGTTTTAGGTGCTTCAAGGCTGCCAACAATTCGGTTTGAGAGCTAGTGATATATGACGGCAAATTTATTGAGAATATCTAGAAGGATTGTCCTTCATAGGATAATCTAACAGATATGCTAGTAGATCTTTTTTTCTGGTTTATATATGCCCAAAATTTATTGGGGTTGCCTTTTATGTCATTTCCAGCGGAATATTAGTTCACTTCAGACAAAATGCAGCTTTCAGAACACCCTTTCCTCTATTCAGACCGATTATTCGAATATTGTTTAGCACTTAGTGTTACAAAACCCACGTCGCTTTTTGATCAGAATGCCACGCCAGTGTAAAGGCTTTATGAATAATAATCTTGATGATAATATGCTCCATTATATCAAGCTTAGTTACGGATTTTCCCGAACAAGCGTCATCCCTGGCGAAAGCTGGAGCAAAATCTGCCAAGTGAATAAAATCCGATATTTTTTCATTTATCACGTCATGCAGCTCGTAACTTGTCGCCTGACAGCGTTCATAAAATCGCCTGTCAGTTGCTTGTCGTCGATAATATTCGTAAAATAAAAATTAATCATCCGCTTTTTATCTCGTTGAAGAATTATACATAATGGAAATTTCGAAGGAATTCGAGAAGTCTCCTGAAAGAACTCTCTCTTCAGGACCGGATTTTTCATTAGGTTGGAGAAGACAGTAGCCAAGGGCGGTGAAAGTTGGAAGGGCGCAAACAGGAGGATTAACTTTTTTCATCGGAATTGTAAGGAATAAATGTATCGTTAATAATCCATTAACATTTTCTCACTGAGCAAAGAAGAATGGTTAACTTGATATCAATGACTAATAGTGATTGACTGCTGAATCGTTTGAATAATATATTCATAACTGAAACAACGATTTAATATTCTTAAAATCTTTCGTCAAAAAATGGAAAAAAATATTTTTTTTCTTGTTTTTTTACAATAACATAATTATACTCGAAATAATTGGAACTTAATTTTCTCTTAAGTCGTGCCAAAAATAACTAATAAAAAATTATCGAATAAAAACTTTTTAACAAAAAATTAAACCGACGAAAAACGTAACTGAAAAGCAAAACATAAAATAAACCTTATTAATATTAATAACTAAGTTCCTAAACTAATTACTACCTACTTGTTTTTTTATTATTTCCAAAATACTTACTTACCCACCTTACTTCAACTATTACCAGTTAAATAATATGATTATCTACTTTTACTATTTGTTGTAATATAAATAATTTTTGTTGTTCTGGTTAGTTTATTTCATTACTTTGTATATCATTCCATCCTCTCATAGAATATAATGATTGTGACGGATGTGGAGAACAAAAATAATGACATTAGCGATCTGTCATTGTCAACTACATATGTGTGCCAATGTTCACAAGTGAAAAATCAATTATCCCCTATTTTTCTACCCGTAAGGGTGGATAATTCCATTCGAAATCCAAATATGATTAACTTTGAGGTATACTCTATCTAATGAAAAAAGAAACATCCAAATCGAAGAACTCAGTACAAAGTCATGCCTAATAGAATCGGTTAGCGGACCAGAATTCAGAGGGTGAGTGATCAATGTCCTTCATTTTGCTACCCTTAGGGGTGGATTTCATCTTTTAAATTCGAATGGGACAAACTTCGAAGTACACCCTATCCACTGAAAAAGTTATCAGAATCGGACGTCTCAGTAAAAAGTTATGCGTCGAATAGAGAACCTCCTCCTTTTTGGTTTCGTCGGTTAAAGAAGGAGGAAGTTCTCTAGTCGACGCGCATATTTTTTTTATGTATGATTACGCATAACTTTTTGGTCCCATTTGAATTTGAAAAAAAATATCACCCTTAGGGTTAGAAAAATAGGGAATATTTATCGTTCATCCACTGAATTTTTACCAATTGTACCACTCATAACTTTGTACTGGGTTATCCGATTTAGTTTTTTTTGAATACTTCAGAGTTGCTCATTTTAGGATTTGGTGAGAATAATCCACCCCTAAGGGTAGCAAAATAGGGTATTATTAATTTTTCATCTGTGGACCGATTCTGTTGGAACTTGGTACACATATAGGTAGTTCTGATGACACTACAACATAATGGATACTTGGAGTCAATTGAGTGGATAGTTATTAGTTGATTTTAGCCACAAAAAAGTGAAAAATAAACACTTCAACAAAAAATCAAACTAACGAAAAATTAAGTGAAAAGCAAAAAATAAAATAAACCTGCTTAGTCTTAATGAATATTTCCCTACTGTCAAAAATCCCATATAAATGGAGTGCAATTATCGCAAAATTACAGCGATAATTACATTGTAGAAAGCGAAAGAGCTCTGCGATAATTGCATTGTAGACCGATAATTGCACAGTTCATATCCATGGCAATTCCATTGTACACTTTGATAATACAGCGACAATTTATAAGTAACGTCAGTTTGACAAGTATGTCAAAAATATTATTATTAAAAATGTCCGTTTCGGTCGGGCTTCATTACAAGCTATTGAAGAAAATGTGTTGGAAAATGAAAAATAACACAAAACAGAACAGAAAATACGTGTGGCGTCAGTTTATGAGCTTCTGTGCTGAGAAAAACTATACTTTGGATGAAAAAACACAAATTAATGTTCTGGCAAAAATATTAACGGACTGGGCATTCAATATGCGTAAGCAGAATGGCGATGAGTACAAAATAATTTACTGTTAAAACGATTTGGAACGTAACCGCTAAATTACTGATGGAAAAATATTTCACTGAATACAACATCAATTTTAACCTTTTACTAATATTGATTCAAAGCAGCCAGAATGCGAAAATGCCAAGAGAAAACAACTTACAAACAGATCCAGAGAAGAGAAAGGAAAGTGCAGTTTTTCTGAAGTACCATGAATTCCAAAATATGGTTCGTGGTTGTGACGAAAACACCCCAGATGGTTTGCAGAAGAAGATACTTTTTGTTTTTGCTTTTGAATTAGCTTGGCGTGATGGAGAAGGCCACAAGTGCTTAATTTCGTACTTTAAAGAAGAAGAAAATAACGTAGGTGAAAAAACAGGAAGGATTATTTACGATCCTGTGTTTACTAAGACGACGCAAGGAGGGGAAAAACCATGCGCTTCATTGAAATGGCTAATAAACAATAAAATCAATCCTGATTTGTGTCCAATTCGACTGTACAAAAAATTCCTAGAAAAGCGGGTTGGAATAAAAACAAAACGACTCTTTCTCACTGTAAATCCCGCTTGGAAGTTGAACAGAAAATGGTATAAAGATATTCCTGCTGGACGAAATACAGTGAGCAAATGGGCAAGCTTAAGCTTCTGGCTTAAATTCAGAGAATATCAAGCTTACTAACCATTCGTTACGAGCTACGGCCGTCTCCAATCTCGCAAAAAAAGGGGGTGGGCGAGCAGCAGCGTATAAAAATCACGGGCCATTCAAATTCAAAATCAATAACGCCATATCTTCAAATGGATGAAGATTACCGTAAAGAAATAGTAAAAAAAAGTGCGCGGCAATGACGTACCACAGGCATAGCATTCTCAAACAACCTCTTCAGCCGTTAATGCACCGATAGCTGCATTGCACTGACATGGTTCAGTTCGTATTTGGCTGACCGTCGTCAGACAGTGCTACTAAATGGGACAGGTTCAAGAGAAGGCATAGTGAGATGTGGTGTACCACAGGGATCGGTATTGGGACCACTGCTCTTCTTGATATATGTAAATGATTTAACTGAAGTGGACATTAAAGGAAAATTCACAATGTTTGCAGATGACACGACGATACTATGTCATAACAAGAATAGCGCAGAGCTTCATAACGATATAAGCGCGGATATAGAGAAAGTGAAAGAGTGGTGTGATGCCAATCTTTTATCGTTCAATATCAGGAAAACAAACATTGTATCATTCAAATGTACTCTAAATGATGTCAATCTAGCTGATGAAGTTATCTCCAATGTCTCTGACATAACATTTTTAGGACTACATATCGACGACAAATTAGCTTTTGAAGGTCATATTAGTCAATTGTGCAAGAAACTAGCTTCAGGCTGTTATGCAGTCACAATTGTATCAAATGAGCTGTGCATCACAAATGCCAGACAGGTATATTTTTCACTGATAGAGTCACACCTTCCTTATGGCATTGCCTTCTGGGGGAATGTATTCAAAAAACCGATTCAACATGGTCTTCTTGCTACAGAAACGGGCAATGAGATATATATGTAAAGCCAAGTACCGGGACTCTTGTCGTCCACTATTTTTAAAACAAAAAATTTTAACTCTGGTTTGAATTTTTATAATAGAAACGGTATGCCTTCTGCATAAAAAATACAAGAACTTATTAGTTTGCTCCCCCTCATATAGTACCCGTCGCCCTAATCAGATTTCTCTTTTGAAACCTTCATCTGCTCTTACTCAGAAGTCGCTCATCTACCAAAGCAGAAAAATCTATAACCACCTGCCAGTAAGAATAAGGGAGATTCGGGATCTCAATAAATTCAAAAAAGAAGTAAATAAGCTATTGGTTGAGAAGCCCTATTATACACTGGAAGAATTCTTCCTAGATTCAGTAAGTTGAAGTATCATCGTCAAACTAGTCAAATATTGTGAGTAATAACTGTATGTATATCTTATTTCACAAACCTATAATTATAATTATTTTATATTTTATATATTTATACTTGTTCATTTCAATATAATCATTTTTTTATGACCAGACAATGTGCAGAAATTGTTTTAATTCTATGTTCTATGTTTATTACATTTTGACCCTTAGTATATATGTATATATCTATATGTCTGTATATGTGCTCAAATATGCTTATATATTTTCATGTTTATAGGAGTTCATTTATATACTATTATCATTATTTATCGCTTTGTCTATGAGATTTTTGTATCTTCTGGCAATAAAGCATGATTTGATTTGATTTTGATTTGATTTGTCTTACCAGAATACGTATAATAATTGTATATTTCACTGCAGTTCCTGCAACTTTCGATTTAGTTTAACCTTGAATGAATAGTTTCATTATATTTTTACGCATACTTTCATAATATATAAATGAAAAATATTAAAACGAACGTATTTCTGCGTCTTCTTTTTTTCCATTTACGGGATGGTTATTGATGACAAGCTAAGAATTTATAATTTAATAACGTCAGTTTGACAAGTTGACAGTTTATTCGGGAGATATTCCCCCAAATTACACTCGTGCATCAAAATAACCGGTTAATTTCGATTCCAGCGTGTTGTCTGCAACCTTCGGTGCCGGGCTCTTTCTCCAAAAATGAAAATGAACTCATGCAGTTTTTTGACAACACGCTGTCATGCAAAATTATCGGTAATTTTGATGCACTTGTGCAATTACTTACGATAATTAAGCTCCTAAATTAATGTGAGTAACTAATTTTGAGTCGGCGCCAAACAAACAATTAACGAAGATCATGATATAACTTTTTTTACGCATTACCTGATTCAATTGCTAGTTTATTTGGCGCCGACTCAAAATTACTTACATTAGTTAGGAGCTCAATTATCATTAAGACCAAAGAGGTTTATTTTATTTTTTGCTCTTCAGTTGATTTTTTTGTCGGTTTAATTTTTTGTTAAAAAGTTTTTATGAAATATGCACTTTTATTTTCACGATCAAAACCAAATTTACTCTGAGTAAAAACTTGCATAATGTAAACACAAGACAAAAAAATAGTGTTTTTCGGCAACCGTCCGGGATGTACCCTCTTCCCGGACGCTTTTTCTTTGAGAAAGTAGCATTTTCCGGCCCAGTCCGGGAAGTACCTACTTCCCGGACTAGGCCGGGAAGAATCACGTCTTTGTTGTCATTGTAAATATGAAAATCTTGGTAGGTATGGTTTTGATAAATTCAGTTGATCATTACAACGAAATAACGGCTGACAGTTCATATGAAATTAGTTGTCAAAAGTTTGCATGTTTTTTTATCGCAATTCGCAATAAAATATGGAAAGCAGCAGCGATAGTGACTTTGAAAATGTGCCTTGGTAAATTTCCAATACAGCAGCTGCTGCTACAGCACAATTATTGCCTGAAAAATCAAAATCCAGGTACGAAAACGTTTATGATTTGTTCACGAAATGGATGGATATGAAGCAATGCAAAACTATTACAGATGATGTAATTTTGGCTTATTTGGCGCAAAAATCTGAAACTGTCAAATCCTCTACTCTGTGGAGCATGTACTCTATGTTGGAAAGTACCATTTTGGTGAAGAAAAATGTAAACATAGCCACTTTCCCAAAGGTTATCGCATTTCTTAAAAGGAAGAGTATTGGTTACAAAGCCAAGAAATCAAAAGTCTTCACCAGTGAGCAGATCAACAAATTCATTAGGGAAGCGGATAATGAAACATATCTAATGCTGAAGGTAATTTTAACAAAATATTACGATTGTAGGATATAAAAGTATCAACTTAATTTTCAGGTAGCAACAATTATTGGGTTAGCCGGTACGTGTAGACGAGAAGAACTAACAAAAATGTCAATTGATCTAATACACGACAAGGAAGACATGTTGCTTGTGAAAATACCGGTTTCCAAAACACATATCGAGAGAACTTTTGTTGTAATTGGGCAAGAAAACCTGCTGTTGTATAGGCAATATTTATCTTTACGGTCATCCCATACTCCACATAACAGATTATTCGTGAATTACAAAAAAGGAATATGTTCGATTCAGCCTGTTGGTATCCACAGTTTTGGGAGTCTCGGAATAAAAATCGCAGAATTTTTACATTTACCCAATCCTAAAAATTACACAGGCCATAGCATTCGTCGAACTTCGGCGACGTTATTTGCTGATAATGGTGGAAACATCACAAATTCGAAGAGACACATTGGCTGGAATTCTACCGATGTGGCTGAAGGATACATAGATAATTCACTTACAAACAAAATTAAAATTGCCAAGACCATTCAAAAATCATCAGATGAAAACAATCAATGTGAAACGGAAACTTTGCCTTCTTGTTCTGGCTTCAACAAAAGGAATTCAAATATACCAAGCATTTCAAACAAATTGAATCCCTTCAATATTAGCAAATTGCTCGAATTTTAATATAAATAAGAATTAGAATGTTTCTGTTAATATGTAGTATTTTCTGTTCTGTTCTGTTTAATTCAAATAAGAATTAAAATGTATGATAAAGAAATAAAAAAATATGTCGTCTCATTGATTTGTTATTCGACACGGTTGCCGAAAAAATATTGTACGCAACACGCCTGAAAATAGTTTTTTGGACTCGCAGACTTCCAGGACTCGCCTACGGCTAGAATTTTGTCTATTCGTCCAAAAAAACCCTATTTTCCGGACTTGTTACGTAAATTACTATTATCTGTATATCTTGGAAAAAAAAATCTGGACGATTGTTGTGGAGCTCAGAATACCCTACCAAACGACACAGTTTGCTAATATTGGTATAAATGAGAGTTTGTGAATATTTTTTATTCCTTCAACATACGCTATTTTGGTAAATATCGACCGAATCGGCCCGATTGATAAAACGGTTGAATCCGATTCTGCCACCATTCATTCTAATTGAACTCTGTGAAAACCTACAATTCAATTAAATATTATTCGTGATTGTGGCTGAAGCTTTAACGAAGTGGTTTTTCGACAGTTCCATAACAGAAAGCGAAATTGTGAAGATCGTTGGCTATGAAATCAGAATGTCACTGCCAAGGCTATAGTCATTATGAAAAATTCAAGAGTGGAGACGAAATTGAAAACCGGGCATTGTGCTCCTTCATTCCTGTAGACGAATGATTCCAGCGTCGTAAAGACCCTTCCATTAACGATTTCGACTGGAACGCTTGAAAGTGAAATTGTTATTCATATTGTTTGTTTGTCTCAAACAGGGCCATTGCTATTGTGATGGGTCGAATTAATAACGGATCTAAATGTTTCGAAAAGGGTTGATTCTTATTGAAAAATCCGTGAATAGTACGAAATTTGGCAGGTGTTTATAGTTTCCAGTTGACAATGCATTATGAAGAAAAAACAAAATGGCAGCTCAAAGATGGCGGACGAGATTTGTGTTTATGGTCCGATTCGACTCAAAATTGGTATGTGGGGGTCTCGGGGTCGAATATTATGAATTTTTTGTTAGAACTCATAAAATAAAAATGACTGCTCCAAGATGGCCGACGATCTCTGTGATTATGGTCCGATTCTATTCAAAATTGTATGTGGGGTTTTCGGGTCGAGATTATGAATTTTTGTCAAAATTCATAAATCAAAATGGCGGCTCCAAGATGGGAGATTTGATTTAGTCGATTATTAAAATTGGTGGGTTTTGGGTGGCTTATGAATTTATTGTCGAAACTCCCAAACTCAAGATGGCGGCTCCAAGATGGTGGACAAGAGATTATGAATTTAGTCGAAGATTATTGATTTTTTGTCAGAATTCATAAATTGAAGTTGGCAGCTCCGGGATGGCGGACGAGTTGATCTCGTCCCTCCATCCAAAATATAGGAAAAAGGCCTCATAATGACGCTGCATTAAAAAAATTAATAGATTGAGGCATACTTACTAAAAAGCACAAAATAAAATAATTATTGAAAAAACCTCATTAAAGACGAGCTTTTATTCAAATGCGCTGAAAAGGAAAAAATAATTGCTTTGTATGTGCGACTCAGGTTATTCCGTGAGTTAAAGATTCAAAATTTCGCGGTATATTTTTGAAATCAGGAAAAAAAGATCATTCCAAAAATTCAAGGATTAAAAAAATGTATCCCCTGAAATCTGCATGCTACTGTATTTTTGATAACATTTTATCATAAACACTTTTTGACAAAAATTAAACCGACGAAATACGGAACATAAAAGTAAAAAAATAAAATAAACCTTAATTGTCTCAATAACTAAGCTCCTGAACTAATGTAAGTAACTAATTTTGAGTCGGCGCCAAACAAACAAGCACATGAATTAGGTAAGGCGTAAAATGATGGTATCGAGTTGCGGGGTGACATTCTGATAATTTTTTTGAAGTAATTTAATGATCTTCGTTCATTGTTCGTTTGGCGCCGACTCAAAATTAGTTACTTACATTAGTTTAGGAGCTTAGTTATTGAGACTAAGAAAGATTTATTTCATTTTTTAGTTTTCAGTTCCGTATTTCGTTGGTTTAATTTTTTGTTAGAAAGTTTTTATTTTTCAATTTTTCGTGGCTGAAATCTACTAATTACTACCTACTTGTTTTTTAATTACTTCTAAAATACTTACTTACCCACTTTACCTTAACTTACCAGTCAAATAATATGATTATCTATGTTGAAGAGGGAAACATTCTCAATTGAATATTGATAGAAAACACTAATTTCAAAGTGTCTCTCCGAAAGAAATGATTCTAACTTTTTCCATCTTTGCAAAGTGAGATTGCTTCTTGAAAATGTGTTTCCCATTTCTTCCGGTCTTCCTGATGATCGTGGAAGCGTGAAATAGATTTTCGTCGACAAAAATGTATTGAAGACCTAGTGAATGCGATGTCTCTCCTGCATCAATGTTACGAATGATTTCTGGTGAGTACTCTCTTTTGGAAAACATTCTTCTTTGCCTCATTCATCTTTATGAGTTCTTAATTAAGACTGGAATAGAAAATCAAATAACTATCTGAATGAAAATGCAAATTTTCAATTTCAGATTTTTTGTTTTGAGTTAGGGCCTTTTCAGAATATCTATCAGATGTAGTTCAATGTCCAGCATGGCTTTGGCCGGGGAAGTAGTTGTTTTCTGTTAGACATTCACAAAAAATAACTTCATTTTAATCGTGGATTTTTCAATTCACAGAAAAATCTTTCTATCAATATTCAATTGAGAATGTTTCCCTTTTCAACATGAATACCCCACAAGAGGTTATCTTGACGATGGAAGATACTGACTAAGGTTTATCTTTCAGTCGCAGATGATTCCACATCTGATTTTATGAACATCCTGTTTATATTTTCAACAAATCAATGATTATCTACTATTTGTTGTAATATAAATTATTTTGTTGTTCCAGTTAGTTTATTTCATTACTTTGTATATCATTCCATCGTCTCATAGAATATAATGATTGTGACGGATGTAGGAGAACAAAAATAATGACATTAGCGATCTGTCATTGTCAACTACATATGTGTGCCAATGTTCACAAGTGAAAAATCAATTATCCCCTATTTTTCTACCCGTAAGGGTGGATAATTCCATTCGAAATCCGAATATAATCAACTATGAGGTATACCCTATCCAATAAAAAAAGGCTCATCCAAATCGAAGAGCCCAGTACAAAGTTATGCCTGATAGAATCGGTTAACGGACCAGAATTCAGAGGGTGAGTGATCAATACCTTTCATTTTGCTACCCTTAGGAGTGGATTTAATCTTTTAAATTCTAGTGGGACCAACTTCGAAGTACACCCTATCCACTGAAAAAAGAATTATCGGAATCGGACGTCTCAGTAAAAAGTTATGCGTGGTCAAAAAAATATACGCGTCGAATAGAAAACCTCTTCCTTTTTGGTTTCGTCGGTTAAAAATTCAGTCATATCCACACAACTTTAACTTTTTTGTCTATAGGCAATAATAACGATATTAAGGGATGGGTAATTTGTAGTGAACAACCCGGTACATTTGTAGATAAAACAAGTTTTTCATTCCCTCCATCACACCACCATCCCAGAACGGAACTGCCCAAAGAAGCCACCGCCATAAGCCTCGAAAAAACGAATTTTGTTTTTGTAGCAAATGCGATAACTTCCAGCGGCAGTCTGAGGCAGACGTGCCTTTTTATCGGCAATCATTTGAGATTTCTTGGCGTCGCGACGGCAAGCTCGACGTCGTGCCGCTATTAATATAATCAGCGTTACGAATGTGTTACTGTTGTTTCTCAGCCAAATATCCGATACCTACTTAGTATTCAGCCCTTACAGCAGAATAGAATTATGTCCCTTCAAGGGATCGCGAGGTTTGCATGTATAATGAATTACATCCGCCGATGAAAAAATTCATTTCTTACTCAATTATTTTTGGTCTATTAAGATTGATCAATGACGTCTATACGACACGAGCCATATGAGAAAAATCGAAGAATATAACAGAATCTGTTGGTGGCCAAAACAAAATTTACACTGGAATATTCTTTCAATACATAATGTGCCAACTACCACGATGTTTATTTCTCAGGCGGATGATCATTCCTATTGTCAAGTAAGAAAAAATAGCCCGATAGAAATATACCAATAATTCGTTTTTTCAAAATTCAAAATTAATGCACCAAACCTGAAATGGATTTTGATATCATTGAATATACAGTGCGCGCGTAAAGTATGGAAACAATAACAAAATTCTGGTTATGTATATTAGATGGACCAGCGATTTTTATTTTTTTTTATTTTCGGCGTTGCCAAATGTACAGTTTCTGAGATATACGAACAATATGTTTATTTTTAAATGGAACAACCCGCATGTTTCACAATTTTCTGTTACAGATATGCAGCATACAAACTGTCAATGGCCAATATTGACCATTGATTTTAAGAAATTAGGAAAAATATTTTTATTGGAACGTAGTTCCTTATCGCGCGTTGCGAACGGGGGCTAGACGGAATAAATTAAGACCAAAAGTTGTAACGAGACTTTCGCTATGGTTATAAGCCGTGCGGCGTGCGCGTGTTTCTCTGTCTGTCTCTCTCTCTCTCTCTCTCATAGAAAGCAAGCCAGTTATTTTCGTTTCGTCTTTCTATTTCACATTGAACAGTGTGGTGTCGCGACGATTATTTTTGTTGAGTGTATACAGGTTTTTTGTACATAATAAATAAATTTAAAAGCAAATTATATTTTAATATTACAATATCAATGCGTATGTATTTAGCAAGCCGTGCGTGTTCTAACCTATACGCTGTTGTGTCGAGAGAGTGTATATATTGTTATGTATTGATAAATTGAATAATAATAGTTGTTGTTATAATATGAAGATTGCTAATAATTTTTGCTATTCTTTGTGAGCCAAATTGATATGATATAGATAGATATTTTCGCCCTGTATATGTATTGTATGCTGTAATAATAATTGCTAGCGAACGTCACTGTTCTCTCGTCACGCTGCTGCCAATTGTTATCACTTTTCTCACCACGGCTAAGCAACAGTTGGTACGCCTCTTATCTCAGATAGCCGGTTCAGGCAATAGAGCCACTAGCCACTGCTGTCTAATTTCAGTTTATTCAATGGTCATTGTTATGATTGTTGATCATTGTAAGAAAACAAACAACAAAGTATCAAAAAGCAATTATTTCCTTTATTCAGGAAGACTTAATTTTACCTGCCTACGAGAAATAACTTATTCTAATGTGAATCTACAAATATTCACGGATAATCATAAAAATCAAATCATGGATAGATAAACACAACCTTACTTTTTCGTTGAGAGTGAAGTTTTCTTTTATAGTTCAAAATAAAGTGAAATAAAGTTCTTCAGATGTGAGATACGTTATTTGTGAAATTGTTCAGGACCGGATGTGCACTATTAAAGTTTTTATACCTGGCTGGAAATGTCAGTGTTCAAGATATGCCCTGAAACTGGATCCCTTCTCACTACAAGCGCTATCAAGAACTCCAATACCATAAATCAGGAACCATACATATGCAGAAATCAGCTTTGGACACTTGGATATGTTGTATAATTAAGGTAATATTGTTTTTTTTTTCTCATAATGTTGGAATTATTTCATTTTTCTTCCTCCCAAAATGTTGCGTGGCATTCCCTTGTAAATTTATTTTCGATCTCCTTGTCGCTTTGTTTGTTGCTCCCTTGGATGCCAATTTTTCCTTCTTCTTTTTCATTTGAATTTTTGAATTCGCGCACTAAATTGTCACATTTCACTGTTTGGGTTTATCTTATATAATTTATATATATACAACTATTTTTCCAATCTTATTACTATGTACAAATTTCAATAATAATTGCTTATGATACCACCCCGTTGTTATTCTCTCACAATTTTCAAATCTACATATGACCATCTATTCCCTGATTGGCTATTGTCATCAAGAAGTTTGCTGTTCTACCATTGGCTACTTTTAGTTATCTACAATTTCATATACTGTATGTTTCAAATTTATAAATGTGTTGATCAATTTTTATTCATGAAAATTTTGTAAATGTAGACTTTTTGTTGTCTTTTTATCAATTATGGGTTATAATCATTATGACAGTGTATGAAATTGATTGTGTTATAGTATTTTGACATTTTTATCTATCCATATTATACATAGGCTTACAAATAAATAGAACTTCCAAAATTATGTAAAAACAATCTCTTGAAACTAATGACTATTTAGTAATTATTCTTTTTGTGGGTTTTTCTTTTTAAAATATCTAACTGGTTTTTCATAACATAACAATATATATATATATATATATATATATATATATATATATATATATATACACACACTCTGTTGTGTTTACAAAGTCCCGCGCATCTATGACGTGTACGAAAGAATAGACAGACAGAGTGCATATATATATATATATATATATAAAAACCATTATTATAACTTAAAAAAAATAAAATTTCATTACAATTCCTTCACTAATTAATCGAAAGGAACTTCGTTCCATCCGGGTGTCCCTTGACACCTCTCAAGTTTTTTTTTTATATAATATTGCAGTATAAACAGAAAACAATACCTAAAGAAAAAATTCAAGGATATGTTCAATATGACCTCCTTGTCTTTGGAAACAGAAATCCATTCTGAATGAAAATTCATCCAGGACTTTTCTAAGTGTTTCCGGAGAAATTAGTGCTATCTCCTCTGTAATTGTATCTTTCGGTCCTGATGATCTGTGGCCTAATCACATACACTTGCTTTTAAATAACTCCACAAAAAATAATCTACAGGTGCAAACCGGAGATCTTGCTGCCATACGATAGCTCCTCATCTTCCAATCCAACGATTTGGAAATGTATGAGAAACTCACGAACGCCTGAAGATAAGGGAGGAGGCGCTCCATCTTTTGATCTATTCACGATATGAGTTTATATCATCGGAAGAGTCTGCCAACCTGGAATTAACTCTAATTCTAAAATGCCCAGTATTCTTCAACTGTCATAATTCTATTCCAAAAATAAGGTCCAATAGCGGTATTATTAATAATTCCTGCCCACACATTGATCTTTTGTGGATACTGCGTATGTGTCTCCACCATCCAATGATGATTTTCATCTGACCAGTACCTGCAGTTTTGTTCATTGACCGTGCCATTTAACTGGAAAGTAGCCTCATTAGAAAAAAGGAGTTGATTAAAGAAATTAGGATTAGTGTCAAATCTATTTAACATTGTTTCACAGAACTTTTTTCTGCGGTCTGGGTCGTCTTCGTTCAGTTCCGGTACCAATTGTACTTTATAGGGATGCCCTTTTCCTTTTTTTTTAATATTCACGAACAGTTGTTTGACTGATGTGATTTTCGGTTGCAACAACTCTAGTAGCCTTATGAGGGTCTTGGTTGAAGAACCATCGACAAAAAAAGGTCAGTTTTTGTTTGCCCTGGAATAGCAGGGCGGCCACTTTTTGGGAGTTCTCGTACATGTCCACTTTCCTCAAATTTATGAATGATTTCAGATACAGTACCACGTGCTACAGGAGTTCTGTCTTCATACTTGTTATTAAATATTTCACATACCTCTTCGTGTGTTCGTGTCCTACACATGATGTCGCAAATAAAACATACTCAAATTTTATTATCTGTCACCACATCCTTCTAGTATTAAAATTTCAATTATTTGATGCTTTCTTAAATGTACCATTGTATTTTACTCTTATTTTTATCGCTAGTAAGCCTATTTTCAAAAAACTATCACGACGTACCTACTGACAGTAAAACCTACTTGGTTTAACGAAATGAAACCGATATTCATATGATGTTTATCAGTACAAAAACAGCAAAGACTTTTTCAAACTTCAACAATTACCAAGTGGTCCATTTTCTTTTCTTTTGATGTTAATATCAACGGTTGCAATAAAAATATTTTTCCTAATTTCTTAAAATTAATGGTCAATATTGGCCATTAACAGTACATATGCTGCATCGGCAATAAAAAACTGTAACAGAAAATTGTAAAATATACGGGTTGTACCATTCAAAAATGAACAGATTGTTCGTATATCTTAGAAACTGTACATTTTGCAACGTTGAAAATATAAAATTTAAAATCGCTGGTCCATCTTATATACATAACCAAAACATTGTCATTGTATCTTACGGGGTGTCGAAGATATCTTATGTTTCCATACTTTCCGCGCGCACTGTATAATTAAAATTTCCATAAATCATTCTTTTATTAGAAACTCATCATCCGGTTATATATTTATTGAAATACAGTATTCCTACAGAGTTCATCGCCAGTCATTAACCATGGATTGGGTTCAATCCAGTATTGCATTTATCAATAGCAAGAACGCTGATTCTGCAAGTCAGCGATGTTTTTCCTATAAATGAAAGTTTTTGTTTTGATTCGGGTTTTAGATGTTGGTTTTTTATAAAAGCAACCACTTGATGTGCTTGACTTCACAAGTGGTTTGAAGTAGAAAAAAATCGAATTAAACGGTTTTCTTCACATAAAAGATTCAATATGAATTGAACCAGAAAATGGTAGATCTCAGGTGAAAAACAACTACTTTCCTGGCAAATACCACGCAGAACGTTGAATGATATTCACTTGAAAATCCATGCATACCTCCATATAAATGGACATTGAATGCAAATGTTTCTTTCTGATAAGCTCGATTATGTTTAATTTATGTCGTGTTCACCTAACAATCCGCATACCGGTTTCAGGCTTTTTTGGCCCTCATCAGTACGGAGTAGTCAACCAGCCAAAGGTCCGAAGAGCTCTGGCTGAAGCGAGACACAACTTAACCAAAACCATCATCGAGTCTATAACACCTATAGGTACGCCGGAAAAGAAAACTTTTAACTGGCGGTACCTAGTGACAGAAAGAAACACTCCGAAAATCTCCCACCTCGATAGGTTTCTAAATGAAAGATTCCTTCTCAGTAGGAGTGGCAAGCCCGACTAGCATATAGTGAAAGATAAACGCGAAGTGAAGTGGAATAAATAGAAAAATCGAATTAAAAAGTTTTCTTCACATAAAAGATTCAATATGAATTGAACCAGAAAATAGTAGATCTCAGGTGAAAAACAACTACTTTCCTGGCAAATACCACGCAGAACGTTGAATGATATCCACCTGAAAATCCATGCATACCTCCATATAAATGGACATTGAATGCAAATGTTTCTTTCTGATAAGCTCGATTATGTTTAATTTATGTCGTGTTCACCTAACAATCCGCATACCGGTTTCAGGCTTTTCTGGCCCTCATCAGTAGTTGTTTTTCACCTGAGATCTACCATTTTCTGGTTCAATTCATATTGAATCTTTTATGTGAAGAAAACCGTTTAATTCGATTTTTCTATTTATTCCACTTCACATCGCGTTTGAAGTAGTTTCATCATGATGACACATTTCATCCCCTTGGCGATGGTAATCATGTACGTGTTATTCTTATGTACATACCCATATATTTTCTAAACCAGTTTACCGATTTTTTTATCGTTCTCTTCAAATAGTATTTTTTGTATTTACCATTATGTTTTTTTTTGTTTCCTTATATTTTTAATATAACACAATAGCTTCTACTTCACTTTTTTCATTTCACCATATCAGGATGGTCACAATCACAGAAGTAAAATGTTTCAACCTCTCGCAAGCTAAGCTAGATAAATATTGACACCCTATACAGTTAGGGGACCAGGGTCTTCCAAGCACTATTTCGACCATGATTGATTTATGAATACAAAAAATAAAAAAATGCTCATGAGAAATTTAGAAAATTGCAGTTACTTCTATTTTGGGGAACAATAATTACTTTTCTTTCTGGTTTTTTTTTTCAATGTTGTGATTGAGGGGGGGTTGTTTCTAGTAGCGCCTGTTGGTCCACTTGATTCGGGGTGATTATTATGTTGACAGCTTTTTTAGTTGCTTCCTCCACAAAGAAGTTGTGAAGAGGAGTTGTAGGTGCGCTCTCTTCGGTTTAACCCAGTCACCTCTTTTTCTTGCTCCTGCTGTAATATCACTTTCGTCTATCACTTTAGCTTGTTTCTTCTAACGATATCCGGTGCGTATGCCTGTTAGAGTCTTCTTAACACTGTTGCTTCTCTTTGCTGAACGTGAGATCGTGGGATCGATATTTGAGTTCCTTTGAGCTTTCAAGGTTTGGAAGTACATACTTCTGGTGAGGCTGTGCAATTTCTCCGGGATCCCAAACAGTGAATGTCCTTTATTCATTGTTACATCAACTTTTGATAGGTTTTTCAATTCGAATATAACCCAAAGAGATTTCGTGGCTATAAACTTATTCGAACCAAATATGACGATATTATTTTAAATCTGCTGACGCTCCAATTTACCTGATTTTTTTTCCGTTCATTTCGAGAGGACACATATTTTTTAGATCATCGTTGATGAATACATTAAAAAGAAGAGGCCGCAGGTGGGACCCCTGAGGCACTCCAGAGATTACTAAGAGTGGGAACGATTTGAGGTTTTTGATTCTTAGTATTTGAGTTAACAATTTGTGAGCCATATAGGAAAGTCAATCAGTGTGAGTTTGGTGATAAGTAGTTTGACTCTATCGAAGTTACTAGAATCAGTGTACACCGAATCGATCTGACGACCATTTTCGTCAGCTAGACTGAATCTTTTTGATAAAGTAACAAATTTGTAACTGTTGATTTACCACTACGAACGAAACCATATTGGTCAACGATAGTGTTTTTACACTGTCAAGTAAGATGGGTTATGAGGAGCAATTCAAATAGCTTGAGAAGAGCTGGCAGAACGATAATCGATCGGAAATTTTTAATATAATCCTTTTTGCCACTTTCGGAAATAGGGGTTAGTTACGAAGCTAGTTTTTCAAATACTGGGGAATATTTGATATTCAAGCGAAGAGTTGAACAGTAAGATAATTGTTTTTGATAAAGTGTAGACACATCTTTTCAAAAAAAGAAGGTATTTCATCTGGACCTGTGCATAAGTTATTTTTCATTGAGTTTATACCGTTGAAAACCTCCTCTAAGCTAAATGATATGGTTTACGGTATCGTTGACAGTGCACTGATCATCGAAATCGAAAGTTTCATCGGTAAAAACATTAGAAGAGATTTGCTGATCTGTCATCGAGATGCATACTTAATGGAAGTCTTTCCTCTTAGTTGAGAAACGTTTATCCATATCTGACAAATAATGTTTATAGCAAGTTAGTTGTTTGTAGTTTCACGTACCTGCTTTTTATCCCTGAGCAAATATCTCTGTTCAGAAGAGAACCACCTAGGAAAACTAGATGACACAAATCGTTTTAGAGCAACGAAATTACTGATACCATTTCTTAATATACTATACAAGTTTTCAATGGCGTTATCAATGTTATTATCGATAATGAACATCAATAAATAAATAATAAATGTGGTTATGGGAAGTACACTGTTTAAATGACTGAAATGTTTTTCATTCCAATGTATAGAAATTATGAAACGTTCCATTTTACTCAACTAAAACTTTTTCATAACAATCTCTCTTCCGGACTGATTCAAAATTCAATCGTGAGTTACATGCCAGTCTGCAGACGCCGGCGTCGCTGCACTCGTTGGCGTCGATACGTCACATCTAGAGGTTCGTGGTATTTCTGTAGTGAAGAAAATTATCGCACAGTTGTCGAGTGCTCTTATGGAACTGGAAAGTCGGAGTAGTGGATTTTCCAGACCTATTTCTTAAAAAAAATATAATGATCTCTTGTTAGAAGTACGTTTATATGAAAGACAAACATACAGGATGAATCTTGATAAGATTCTGCTTCGGCTAGGTGATAATTTTTTGACATATTTATAAGTCATGAAGGCGTCACTTTTCTGCCCTAGGGCACAAAAGTAACTTTTTGTCCTGTGACTAAAGAAGGGAAATTAGATGCCTACGTATATTATGGAATGAAATGATCATTGTGAATTTGAACAACAAATGATAATTAATAACTGCAAAATATTGAAATTGAAAAATAAATATGATTTACCGAATAAACTATCAGAGGCGGATCTCATCAACTGATCCTTTGTAGGATCTGCGAAAGATAATAACGTTTTCGGTGAAAAAGCCTTGAAGTTTAATGATAATAGTATCAAAGCCAGATCAGTTGTTGTTCCCGCAAAATATTATAGATGGATAGATAGATAGATATATTTTATTAATCCTTTTTGCTACATATTATGTAGCTGGGAAAAGTCCCAGTTGCATAGGTTCATACATACATAAAAAATATACTCTAAGTCTAGATAAAATGTGATTAAAAAACATGTCACGATAGAAATAATTAAATCAACATAACAACGTCATAAAAAAACAATATAAAATACACCAAGTCTGGATAAAATGTTATCAAAAGACATTACACAATGAAAATAATTGAATCTACACATCGCCATTAAAAAAAAAACAATATAAAATACACCAAGTCTAGATGAAATGTGATTAAAAGACATTTCACAATAAGAATAATTGAATCAATACATCATCATTTACAAAAATATATAACTATAAAAACGAATTTGAAGACACTGTACCGAGACAAGAACAATTAAAAATGAAACACGATTGCGCATTGCTCACTTCAAGTGTAAATTCATCTACCGTGTAAAAACATTTTTCTGATAAAAAAAGTTTCAATTTTTTTCAAGGTATGAGGTGACAAGGTCTTCATATCAGTTGGCGGTAAGTTATAAATGCGAATACCAACAGGTTGGCAGAATACTAATTGAACGAAGATCATTGTATTCCATTGGTTGCTTCATTTTTGGTATAGAGGTGACTTTAGCAAATTTCCATGTGCTGGGAAAAACGTTTTTCCATTGATTTATATATGGGCGATAATAGGTATTATAAGAGGACAGCAGAGTTGAATGATTGTTATATTTATGTCATCAGTTTCGTAGGAGACTTGTGTAAAAACAAAATTCCTTTCAATTCTAGTTTTAATATTGTGTTATAATTGGTGATTTCACTGTTTATTGGCATGCAATTTTTCGTAGAATCAATAAAATATTTGTCAATGTTCTTAATCTACATTTTCAAACAATCAGCAATTTCATTATTTTTACTTTTTGTGACATTCAATTTTTTCATGCCATTTTTCTTTGCCTGTACATTTGCTTAACAGCGTGTTTGTGTATATATAAGAATTTGACGTGAATATAATTATGACAGTGAATTTAGAATCCTATCGAGGTAGGAGAAATGTATGGAGTGTTTCTTTCTGTCACTAGATGCCGCCGGTTGAAAGTTATCTTTTCCGATGTTCCTAAAGATGTTTTAAGCTCGATGATGATTTTATTTATGTTGTGTCTCGCTTCGGCCAGAGCTCTCCGGATCTCTGGCTGGTGACTACTCCGTACTGATGAGGGCCAAAAAGCCTGAAACCGGTATGCGGGCTGTTAGGCGGACACAACATGAATTTAAACATAATCGAGCTCATCAGAAAGAAACATTTGCGAACAATATCCATTTTTATGGAAGTTGGCATGGATTGTCAGGTGAATATCATTCAACGTTATGCGTGGTATTTACTAGGAAAGTAGTTGTTTTTCGCCTGTCGGTCTACCAATTGTGTTTCAATTTATATTGAACCTTTTGTGAAGACGACTTTGTGTGCTTTATGCATTTCATTTCTTATTTTCTCTCCCTTCATATGGCTCTTTCTTTCAATAATTATAAATTAAAAAAGACATTATGATTCCAATGATTGCTCATAATTAAATGAAAGTTGTACTTTTTATTTTATTTTCTTCGACTAGATTTCGCATTAAAGTCGACGGAAAAATATCCTCTGATGCATAAAAAAACCATTATAAATTATTTTATTCGAGAAAGAAAATTCCAATAGCAGATATTTCATCAGATTTCAACCCTCAGTTTATCTCTAAGTAAAATAAATGGTAGTTTACTTCGATAATATTTGCCCCCAGTCTAAATGTGAATTGAACACGCCATTTCGAAAATTGATATTTCGTGTAATCCTCCGATTCATTCAAAGGGATTCTTCGATATAAAAACAGCCGCTTTTAAAATAGCAGCCAGTTTTAATCCGTGGTTTCTGTCTCTTCGGTTCATTGGAGTAAAAGACACGATTAATTGACTAAACAAACGTGTACTGCTATCAGCGGGGAAAAAAAACCTTGAGAGTGGAGACGACATACAATCTAATTTAAGATCTGTCGGGTAAACAAGGAACACTCACATCAGTCAGGACCTTTTTACGTTAAAGACCTACGATATAGGCTCGATGAACGTACCCATTTTCATGCATCAACCAATGCCATGCTTTTAACAGAATTTATTACATTCCCATCCCCGACTGTTTATAGTCTAATTAAAATACCCGTTTAATCGAATTTTGTCCTTGATCCCTGATTTTTTTATATATATTTTTTATAATAATCTTGTAACTAACTCTAAAGTTCAGCGCGTTCTCACTCTCAGCAAGGGTTGAAAAAAAAAGTATTTTATTAATATAATTTCAAAATAGTAAAGGGTTGAATGGAAAGTTTTAAATGAAAACTTAAGAGCCTACAATTATACATAAAAATTATCCCTCTACTTTTTTTCCATTTCCAAAATTAACGAATTAACGAATGATTTTGGCTTTTTTTTAGTCTAGAAAACGATTAATGAGTTTGGGTTAGTGTCTTTTGTTTGTTATAACATATTTCTTAACAATTTGACAAAATCTAGTTGTGTGAAAATTAAGTTAAGATAACGGAATTGCATTCCGAAAACATTGTGAGAGACAAACTTCAAATGGCGAAACCTCCAATGATTATTTTATCCGGAATTCGTAACGCAAAATACTTTCTTTACTAAAAATACTAATGGAGCTGAATTCAGGAAAAATGAAAAAATCGCCTTCTGGTGAATGGAAATAAGTACTCAATTGTTACTTTCACACGAAAACAGAATAACATCACCAAGGAACCTTGGTATCACTTTCGATCATAAATTATGTTTTTCAACCCACATAAATAAAATCATGAATGAATGCTCTAGGGCCCTGGGTTTCATTAACAGAAATACTCGTGACTTCACGGATACCCTGCTCTTGTTGTACAATTCTTATGTCCAATCTAAAACAGAGTATGCATCTGCCATCTGGTGTCCATATCATAATGTTCATATAAATAACCTTGAACGTATCCATATACGCTTTATGAAATATCTCTCCATCAAGGAAGATGGTACCTACCCTACTATTGAAATATCTAATACTTCCTTATTGGAATGATTCAACCGTACTTCTCTTACGGATAGGAAAAGTATGTCGGCCCCGATCGTGGCCAAATAAACTGTAATGCTCAATTTCATATTCCCAGAGTCAATTAAAGGCAATACCATCTTCTTTACCTCGAAGCGACCAGAATAAATGTACAAAAGAACTCACCCTTATTCCTTATTCAGAATATGCAACAATTACAATGGCAATGATAGGTGTGACATTTTAATTGCAGCATTGCTTTATTGAACAAAATATAGATTTTGATATCTATTTGATATTTTTATCATGTCTCATATCTCCTCTTTTTGTTTATACTGATCTTGAATTTGTTCGTACCTGTAATTTTTCCACCCTGTAAACGGATTTTTGTTGGGTGGTGTACAATAAGAAAAATCATATGTGGAATCATCTGCGACTGAAAGATAAACTTTAGTCACACTTTTGCTATTCATGTTGAAAAGGGAAACATTTTTAATCGAGATTGCTTCTGGAAAATGTGTTTCCCAATCCTTCTGGTCTTCCTGACGATCGTGGAAGCAAGCAATAGATTTTCGTCGACAAAAATGTATTGAAGACCTAGTGAATGCGATGCCTCTGTTGCATCAATGTTACAAATGATTCTGGTGAGTACTCCTTTTTGGTATTAATTCGTCTTTGCCTCATTCATCTATATAAGTTCTTAATTAAGACTGAAATAGAAAATCAAATAACTCTCTGAATAAAAATGCAAATTTTTCCTTTCAGATTTTTTCTTTTGAGTTAGGATTCTTTCTTAAAATCTATCAGATGTGGTTCAATGTCCAGCGTGGCTTTAGCCGGGAAAGTAGTTATGTTCTGTTAGATATTACAAAAAATAACATCCTTATTGCCGTAGATTTTTCAATTTTCAGAAAAATCCTTCTATTCAATTTTCAATTGAAAATGTTTCCTTTATCAATAAGGATATGAACTAGAACTAGAACTGATTCAGGTAGCAGTAGTTCGATCTTGCAATTCTTGTTTTTCAGAGTTATCCCTGTAGTGACAGAAGAAACGGGTTAATAAAATATGTGTTATTATTATTATAACTATATAGAAATGGACCTGTTCAAATTCATATTGTTTTATTTCATTGTAGGGCAGGGGTGCGCAGTCTACGGAAATCAAATGGTTTTTTTTCTGAGTGGAACCTGCAATTCCAATCCACAAATTTTGAATATGTAGAATAAAACAAAATAAAGGAAACCAAATTGTATTCAAATAAATTGTTCAAAGTGTCCACCTTCAGCGAAGATACAGGCATTCAGTCTTCTAGTCATTGAATCTCGTACCCGCTCAAAAGTTATTGGTGAGTTTCTTATTGTTTCACAGGCGTCTACTATTTGGTTTCTTAGATCTTCCTCGTTCGCTACTGGAGTTTTATAAACTAGTGACTTCAAATGTCCCCAAAAATAAAAATCTAGCGGGTTTAGATCTGGGGACCTTGGTGCCCACGCCTGGTTAGGTTCTTCTACACCCCTACCGATTCATCGATTTGGATAGACAATGTTAAGGAATTCCCTGGCTACAACGAATGGGCCGGAGCCATATCATGCATAGACCACATGCGGATACGAATTTATAATGGTACATTCTGAAGTAGTCCCGGCAATTTATTTTCTACAGAATCTCTGTAAGTTGCGCCATCCAGTCAGAACGAAAGAAAGAAAGGACCTATCAAGTAATTATCAATTATTGCCGCCCATTCATTTACAGAAAATGGATACTGATAATATCTTCCACTAACTGCGTGCGGATTTTCCAGAGCCCAAACATGGTTGTTATGAAAGTTTTTGATAGCATTTCGTGAGAAGTTTGCCTAGTCCGTGAAGAGTACATATCTTAAAAATTGAGAATTTCCAGTCGATTTTCTCAAAAACCACTGACACATAGTAATGCGTTGGGGAAAGTCTCGTGGCAAAAGAGCTTGTACCCTTTGAATATGGTATAGATGAAATTGTTGATCGTGGATAATTCTCCAAACTGTAGACTGAGTGGAATTGAGAGCTTAAGCAATTATTCTTGTACTTGTTTCTGGATTCTCCTCGAAAGCGTTCAAAACAGCTTCTTCCAATTCTGGGGTTCAGACTGCTCGTGGTCTTCCAATAATATCAGTTGCCCTCTTGAAGCTACCTATTTCTGCCTAACTACGGTGGAGACTGGTAAATGTTGGAGCTGAAGGCAGTACTCGATTAGGAAATCGCTCCTGGTAAATACGTCTTGCTTCGCGCGCATTGCCATCCGCAAGGCCATAAACGAAATGCTTATCGGCTAAATGAGTATTATTGTTTAAATAATCCATTTTTTCAAAATTAGTGTTTTAAAACTTACAGAAACAACAAAACGTTTAACTGTCACATAATATGTAATTACCAAAATTACTTTCTTGAACGTCAAATTCATTTCCTAAGCATTTCTGTGAAAAATGCAGAATAATGGTAATAACTTCAACACGCATCGATTATCAAATAATCGACTTGAAATTTTCAAGTCCAAATATCTAGAAAACGGTTGCTTATAGCGACTTGTAACAAGGGTAGATTTTTCACGTAGATATGATAGAAACATTGATTTTTTTACTGAAAAATGTGCTAGAAGTATGCTCAAAATGATTATAATTCTTCAAAAAAGAAAAAGACGTGTAGGTGGCACGAGTAAGAGTAAGAGCAATAATAACATCAGGTTCGAATTCGACACCTCAAAAAATCTCTCAATACCAATTTTCGTATGCTTAAGGTCAGTATTTCGAAAGTTATTTAAAAAAATTGAAAATAAAAATTAAATTTCAACACCCTGTATCTTGGGAACGAAGCGTTTCCGACATATATTTATTTTTGAACAATTCATATTAGAATATCGTGAGGAATCACCTCCTGAAGTTTGTCAAAGTTCTTTTGAATCACCCTGTATACTATGCAAGAATTCAATTTGATCTTTTTCTCATGATAATCTACAACTATGCCGAACCTCATTGAATTCTGGACAGTATTTCGAAAATCGACAGTACTGCTTTGAGCTTAGAATTATATCTCAAAGATAGAAAAATGAGGTAGTCTCCTTGCGCAATAGAGTATGCATTTTTTATCGGTACTCCCAAAAACAGATATATCAATTCGAACCTCAAACGTTGTAGAGTCACATTAGTGAGAGCCCAGTAAATCGTGCATTATTTAGTATGTTGAACAACTTTCCATCAAATTTAACGAGCCATGAAATTCGCAGAATCTCCGGGCAACACCGACTGGAAAGATGCTGAAACATTGTTCTAATAAAAAGAGAAACACCACGGGCAAGCGCGAATGAAAAATGAAAATAGGTTTCGGATCTTTACAGTGTCAGTTGGCATGGTAGCACGATGTTACAGGGACTTTATTATTATTGTTAAATGGCCAGTGAAATGAATTTGTTACGTGTTATTTGAATGGAGCGAGCTGTTAGTTGCGATCTGGTAAATGGTCTGCGATGAACTATCGTGAACTTCTGCAGTATGATATTTTCTTCCATTTAAATCACACGGATAGGTGCCAGTTCAGATATCGAATCAAATCAGAATATACTTTATTGTCTGAATATTTACACCTTATTGACGAAGTCTTGTGAAACTTAAAATCAAAAAGTCAATGCACTGTTGGAAAAGAGTTGTTGAAATAACAAAAAATAAGAAACCCAGGAGGTCCACTAGAATTATTGGCGAAATTGGCAAAGGACCCCGCAAAATCCTTATGGAAAATGGCTCTCGGCTAAATTCGCTGAAACTCTGCAAAGATAGTATTCGGTATGCTGATCAAAAGTCTCAATGGGCACAACCCTTCATTTTCAACCCCAGACCCCCTACAGCCCCCCAAAGTACACTTTCCGGTGTGTTAATGCCCACCCCTTTCTCCAACCGAATCTCACATTCTTCCCTCACCACACCTTACATTAGCACACCCCTCCCTCACCCCCCGCACCACCACCCCATCCTTTATGAATGCCCCATTACACAATTGCAAGGTTAAATATTTTTCAATTGGTTTTATTATAATCTTTCATGTGTATACTATATAATAATATATATATATATATATATATATATATATATATGTATATATATATATGAAAGAGAGAAATATCGAGGGGACTGTTAAAAACAGAGAAAAGTGCTAACCGTAGACACGTGTTTCGGGCTCTCGGCCCTCATCAGTACGGTGGAGAAGTGCAAGGATGAACAACACTTGGTAGAAAACGACAAATCAACGGAGTGGTTTCGGTCAGCAGACCCTGCATTCCATATATGTATATATATATATATATATATATCTCTAATATATAAAATTCTCGTGAAACGGTATTTGTAATTAAACTCCTCCGAAATGGCCCGACCGATTCTCATGAAATTTTCTGTGCATATCGGTTAGGTCTGCGATTCGGATAACATCTATTTTTCATCCCCCTAAATGTTAAGGGTGATCCACCCCTAAATTTTTTATTTTAATTTTTAGATAAAAAAATTTTTAATTTTTTTTATGATACAGCATTCAAAAATACATACAACCCCAAATTTTCACCCTTCTACGATCAACCCCTATTTTTCCATCGCGATTTTTATTTTATTTTATCCACAGATCCGCAATAGGGTTGCAAGATGGCAATCGAATATAATAATTGTAGTACGATAAATTGAGAACGGGATAAAGAAAAAACGGGATAACAGGACAACGGGAATAACAGGATAACAGGATGACAGGATAAGGGAATAACGGGATAAATAAAAAACGGGATAACAGGAAAACGGGATAACGGGATAACGAAAAAACGGCAAAACGGGATGAAAGGATAAGGGGAAAACGGGATAACGGGATAATAAAAAAATGGGATTACAGGAAAACGGGATAACGGGAATAACAGGATAACGAAAAAACGGGAAAACGGGATAACGTGATGACAGGATAAGGGGATAACGGGAAAACGGCTAAAGAAAAAACGATAACCTGATCGACATCCCGAAAAAAAAAATTGATATATATATATATATATATATATATATATATATACAGTGTGACCCATTCAAAATGGAACCACCCCTGTAGAATACGCATTTTTCAGTCAATCTCAAAAATATTTTTTTCTAATATCAAGCATCAAAAACTGTATCTTGACACAAATTTTCATAATTTTAGTTTCATTTTCAAGGCACTCCATGGTTTTTTTTCTTCGTCAAAAACGGCAAAAGTTTATTAGGATTTTTTTTTCAAATTCGACTACACCACTGAATTTCATGAAAAAATATTGATTAACAACGAAGTTACAACAACTTTAATTTTGGAAACAAAGTATTTGATTATAATTTTTATTCAGATTACAGACATATTTGAAATCTGGCAACACTGCCGATACCAAGTAGATCACAGGTGAATTTGTACAGCGAAAATCCGAAGTCAATAGCTCATTCTGTTCAACAGTTATAACTACTGAAAGTATGGTAATGTGAGCGATTTGTGGTGTACTAAATCACAGCCTACTATTGATTTAGTACAATACCTATGCCCAATGTATTAGTTCAGCTTTCCTCAAATTATTGATACCTTCTCTAAAAGCCTGTTTCAGTTGAGTTTTGCAGAATAAAAATGGAAATTTTTTTTGTCCTGCTTTCTGTTTTATTATTGAATAAATAAGTTTGATACTTTAAAACTTGATTCGGTTCATTTCGTTTTTATGGGCTATTGAAAACTGCATAACTTAAACATGAATTTTTAATTTTCTGTTATTTTCGAATACACTTATAACCTAAACTTAAATAAATGATTTTAAGGGAATATAATTCACAAATCCAGTGGCGTAGTTAGATTTTTATTACAAAATCGCTTCCACCAGAAATCGCTCACATTACCATACTTTCAGGAGTTATAACTGTAGAACAGAATGAGCTATTGACTTCGGATTGTCGCTGTGTCACCGGTGTTCTACTTTGTATCGGTAGTGTTGCCAGATTTCAAATATGTCTATAATCTAAATGAAAATTAATATCAAATACTTTGTTTCCAAAATTGAAGTTGTTGTAACTTCGTTGTTAACCAATATTTTTTTATGAATTCTTCATGGTTTTCATTTATAACGACTACGAATCCAGTGGTGTAGTCAAATTTCAAAACAAAAATTGCCTAATAAACTTTTGCCGTTTTTAACGAAGAAAAAAACCATAGAGTGCCTTGGAAATGAAACTAAAGTTATGAAAATTTGTGTCAAGATACAGTTTTTGATGCTTAATTTTCAAAAATAATAATTTTTGAGAATGACTGAAAAATGCGTATTTTACAGTGGTGGTTCCATTTTAAATGGGTCACACTGTATATATATATATATTTATATATATACATATATATATATATATATATATATTTATATATATATATATATATATATATATATATATTATATATATATATATATATATATATATATATATATATATATATATATATATATTTTTTCGGGATGTCGATCAGGTTATCTGCGCTCTTTTGCAACTTTTCCTTGGGTTCGCGCAACAGTCCTATTGAGGATAGTTGCCAAATATTCTCTTTCTGTGTTTTCGTTTGTCGAAAGCTACTTGAGTGTCGTGACCTCACATTTCAGGTACACCTCGTACATATATGAAATATGATATCTGTCACAATTGACAAATAGTTCAATAGATCTGTCAAGTACGTTATCAAGGGTTTATTGTCTAATTAACATATATTACTTTGGTGGCTTTGGGGGGCTCTAGGGCTCTGGGATTGAAAATGGAGGGTTGTGCCCATCAAGACTCTTGATAAGCATACCGAATACTATCTTTTTGCAGAGTTTCAGCGAATTTAGCCGAGAGCCATTTTCCATAAGGATTTTGCGGGGTCCTTTCGATATTGACGATTTGCACATTTGTGGCTTTCACACAAATTTTTGCTATCCAACAAATTCAGCAAAGTAAATGCCACAATTAGACTGTAGACGATTTTACAAAATCAATAGTGCATCAACAACATTCAGTCATTTTTTTTTTTTTTGTTAAGCTGACCAAAATGTTTTTACAGTAGTATCATTTACTTTTTCAATGAATTAACATAATATTTTAGTGAAATTAACATTGTAATATTGTCGATTCCTTGACTAGTTTTCATCATTTATAAACTGACAAGAAGTAATTTGTAAACCTCATGCTGTTTGGAATCTCATTCTATTTATGTAATTGAGGGCATACTATATCAACTTTTGCAAATGGAATATACACGAAGGGATATACATTTTTCCAGGGAAATGAAAGCTTGAAAAAAAAGAAACGGTATCCAATGGATAAACCATGTGAAAAGCCGTGAGATGCATGGAAATATTAACTCACTTAAGTTCAGTGAAGAACTTGTCGGTATCCAGGATCCAAAGTTTCAATCTTTTCTTTAGTAATGATTTTGAATTGATTTTCTGAAGTTCATCAGTTAATAAACGGAGTAAGCGAGGAGCAAGGTAAGTGAAGCATCTCTGGCTAACTGACTTATTTGCTTTGGCCATGAACACATTGATCCCTTTGTTGTTTCTGGTAGAATATTTATGGTTCACTGAATGGATTTGTTGTTTCTGGTGGAATATTTATGGTTCACTGAATGGATATAAGTTTTATTCCCAGAAACGAATTGAATAATCGTTTTACAGAACAATTGTCTCATGTCGAGTAGTCCGGATTCAGAGAACAGTTGTTCAGTTGAGTAAGTTTTCGGTTTACCCAATATTATTTTGATGAACCATTTTTGGAGTACCTCTAATGGTTTTAGATGACAACTTAGAATGCCTCCCCAGCCAATAATACCGTACTGAATGATGGATTCTACTTAAGCATGGTACAGGATTTTGAGATGTGTGAACCCTAAAAATTTCTTGAACTGCCAGAATCTGTATATCAGTCCACGGGTTGTTGTTGTTGTTGAAATAAAATTTTGTCGATTCTTTTCTTTTAGTTTTTCATACTACAGAGAACAAAAGTTTTATTGTCTTTTATTTCTTGTCAAAACATAAATAGTTTTTTTTCAAATGACGTCAATTAGTTTTCACTATCACCATTTTTATCTGTGAAAATATCTAATATTTATTGGTAATATAGTTTTTCAGGAGGGATGGTTTAATAAATCAAGAATTTATAACATTAGAATATTTTAATGCTTCTATTATTAAAAAATAAATACTCTATTATAATAAATACCAGTTGAATGTCGATAAAATAAAATTAACATTATTATGTGAAGAAATGTACAAATACACACAATGAGTGAATGCCAGCTTTATAATCCTTTGGTGGATTAATATAAAAAAAAATACTGTATTATAATAAATAACACAGCCGCGTGAAGGTAAAGAGCAATAAGTGCAAGAATAAAGATTTTGAGTTTGCCAATTTAGATTTTTTTACACGACTGCGGCGAAGCCAAAAAAGACAGTTATGTGTTTGACCTGTATGTATGTACACAGGCAGTGCCCCCGCTACCATATGTGCAAAGTGTGCAATGCACACGGGCGCCATTCTTTAGGGGCGTAAAAACCCAGGGTAAAAAATTGCAAAAAAACAAAAAACAAAAATTAATTTTAAAATAAAAGTTGAGAAATTAAATAGGATTAGGGATAAATACGCACGGAATTTTACCAGTATATCATCCAGTTACTGCCGATTCCTATGTTGCGAGAACATGTCAGGCGGTAGTTTCTTGATTTTTCCTGTTCAGACATGAATAATGCCTGGAGCGCTATAAAAGCGATGCATCGCCAGAGGCGTTTTTAAACCGGTTAGTTCACTGGAACCACCTTTAAAATTAGTTTTTTCTTAAAAATTATAGATCAAACTTTAAGCTCTCTAAAAAACCGATTTGACTTATTGAATGAGTACGATAATATTTTCGTTGTTCTGTTCTTGAAGAACGACTGACAGATCAGGATAATAAGGATATAGACTCCAATGATTTGTTTAATGAAATTAAAGCGTTAAAGTTGTTTTCATTACCTGATGATACTGACCCCTTAAGTATTTTACAATATATATTTGAAAACAATTTAATCTCCACTTTTCCGAACGTAAGCATTTCACTAAGAATTCTTCTGACATTGCCTGTATCTGTAGCTTCTGACGAGCGATGTTTTTCAAAGTTAAAAATCATTAAAAATTATTTAAGATCGACCATGCTTCAAGAAATATTGTCTGGGCTAGCAATATTAGCAATTGAACAAGAAATTTTTGATGGTATACATTTTAGCGAAGTAATTAATGAATTTGCAACAGCAAAGTCTCTGAAAATACCGCTACTACAATAGCTATTTTTTATTTTTCTATTGTACCTAGCTATCATTTTTTATTTTATAACGAAGTTACCTAGGTATTTTTTATCAGAAGTATCTGCATATTTTTTTAAATATCTAAGTATAAGTAGAAAGTAGTAGAAAAATCGAATTAAACGGTTTTCTTCACATAAAGGATTCAATATAAAATTGAACCAGAAAATGGTAGATCTCAGGTGAAAAACAACTACTTTCCTGGCAAATACCACGCAGAACATTGAATGATATTCACCTGAAAATCCATGCATACTTCCATATAATATCAATGGACATTGAATGCAAATGTTTCTTTCTGATAAGCTCGATTATGTTTGATTTATGTCGTGTTCACCTAACAATCCGCATACCGGTTTCAGGCTTCTTGGCCCTCATCAGTACGGAGTAGTCAACCAGCCAAAGGTCCAAAGAACTCTGGCTGAAGTGAGACACAACGTAAACAAACCATCATCGATCTTGTAACACCTATAGGTACGCCGGAAGAGATAAACTTTAACTGGCGGTACCTAGTGACAGAAAGAAACACTCCGAAAAATCTCCCACCTCGATAGGTTTCTAAATAAAAGATTCCTTCTCAGTAGGATGGCAAGCCCGTCTAGCATATAGTGAAAGATAAGTGCCATGTGAAGTGGAATGAATAGAAAAATCGAATTAAACGGTTTTCTTCACATAAAGGATTCAATATAAAATTGAACCAGAAAATGGTAGATCTCAGGTGAAAAACAACTACTTTCCTGGCAAATACCACGCAGAACATTGAATGATATTCACCTGAAAATCCATGCATACTTCCATATAATATCAATGGACATTGAATGCAAATGTTTCTTTCTGATAAGCTCGATTATGTTTGATTTATGTAGTGTTCACCTAACAATCCGCATACCGGTTTCAGGCTTCTTGGCCCACATCAGTACGGAGTAGTCAACCAGCCAAAGGTCCAAAGAACTCTGGCTGAAGTGAGACACAACGTAAACAAACCATCATCGATCTTGTAACACCTATAGGTACGCCGGAAAAGATAAACTTTAACTGGCGGTACCTAGTGACAGAAAGAAACACTCCGAAACCGGTATGCGGATTGTTAGGTGAACACGACATAAATCAAACATAATCGAGCTTATCAGAAAGAAACATTTGCATTCAATGTCCATTGATATTATATGGAAGTATGCATGGATTTTCAGGTGAATATCATTCAATGTTCTGCGTGGTATTTGCCAGGAAAGTAGTTGTTTTTCACCTGAGATCTACCATTTTCTGGTTCAATTTTATATTGAATCCTTTATGTGAAGAAAACCGTTTAATTCGATTTTTCTATTCATTCCACTTCACATGGCACTTATCTTTCACTATATGATAGAAAGTAGTACTTGTATATATGTAGACATTAGGCAATATTTCTGTTATTTGTTCCTAAAAAAGATGTGATTTTTAGTTTTGGGTTATTTTCTAGTATTTATAAACAACGTGTCTATGCCCCATTAGTTAAGTAAATGCTTTAAAATGGGTGTGAACAAGAATTTATTTTAATTTATTTTGTTATGATTTTATTCTGTTTGTTTCATTTTGATATTTTAGTCTACAAATAAATATGACTTCTAAAGTTCAGTTTTTAGCTTTATTTCAAGCACTCACCTACCTTCAAAAAAATAAATGAAAAAACATGATCCAAAATGCCTTAAGGGGCGCTAAAATCCTTTTTTGCACACAGGCGCCAGTAGCCCTTACGGGGGCCCTGTACACAGGTCAAACATAAAACCGTCCTTTTGGCTTTGCCGCAGTTGGGTAAAAAATATATAAATTGGCAAACTCAAAATAATGTTTCTTGCACTTACTGCTCTCTACCCTCACAAGGCAGAAGCGTTGAAAAATAAAATAAACACAGGTACCGAGTAATAAAATGTAATAACACCGAAACAAAATGTTTGCCCAAATTCACAATGCAAGTCACTATTCCAAAATAATTTCATATTTCGGCACAATACAATGAAAGTTATGTTTATATGGCATACTCAAATCAACCTGAACAAATAAAATCACACTACAAATACCACATTAACAATACGTCTCACAAGAGGGCAGAGGACTGACTGAGACGTTGTGCTCTGGAAGCGAATTTTTGGCGCTAAATCGATACTCGCATATGCACGAGAATGCCCGAAGGTGATCAATTCCCTTTTCACAACGAAATAGGCCACACATTTATTGGACAATACCACCAACAGTTTTGGTAATCCAACAATTTGCATTTTGACTGTATCAGTTGTTTAACAAACAAAATTGTCGATTCCGCAAACTGTTCATAGCTATGAATACCTATTCGATGTTGCTAATAAATGCATCAATATTCTGAATTTGCAAGAGCAGTTGCTATTTTGTTTAAAGTCACGAAAATATTTGCAAAATAAAGTTGTCACAGCAGCAACTTTCTATTTGAAGATTTCGACAACAATGAGGTAGACATACTGACAAAAAATGAGTGAAAATCGACAATGGATGAATTTAACTACAGCCGGAGTAATTTGAGTAGTGAATTCCTGATTAATTGTTGTTGATTTTATAATAATAATAATATACATTTATTGACAGAAAATAATATCTAGATACATTTGGGGAAAGAAAAAAAAACCTGTCAATAGGTTACAAGATTGGCATAAACCATTCTTACTCTTGCACCTCAAAAATAATAATAATAAAAAAAAATACGAAGAAAGAGAAAAAAATATATAGACGTGAAATTAATTATAATTGTAATAATTATGATGAAGGGTGTCTATTCCATTGTTTTCTCGATGAAGATTTTATCAACTACACCATGAGACATTATTAAAACAATTTTGGAATAAAATCAAATCATGAGATCCACTCCCATACATATAAAAATATACAAACACTATATGGATGTTGTTACAATATTAAATCAATAACGGTATAATAATAATATGAAAATATAGAACACAATGATAGAGAGAAAAAGAAAAACATTGAAGAATACAGAACAAAAATACAATATGAAAGAGAATGAGTGAAACTTACAAAAATAATAGGTGATAATTATTATAGTGGAGAACACATATATATTTAACAATGATGATTATTTGATAATAGTTTTTGATAATATATTTTGCTTGTAACAATTTTTGAAACACACAATAGATTTAGATTGGAGGATCGGCGGGAGGTCATTATATAACTTTGCGATGGTATAAGTGAAAGATCGCTTGAAATGCTCGGTGAAGCGCCAATATGAATAATTTTACGTCTTATGTTCACATGATGCACATCCGTTCTAAACTGTATTTTATTATATAAGTATGGGGGTGTATGAGTGACAAATATTTTACGGAATAACACCGCGGAATGAAGTGTGCGCCTATCAAACATTTTCAACCATTTTGCTTTTTCAAGGGTGTGTGAAATGGGATCCCTATTCCTAATGCCAAATGAAAATCTCAAACATGAGTTTTGAACCTTCTGAATTCTCTGTTGTTCATTGGTATTCAAAAGTAGTGATATACTACATCACAATGGTTAAAAGTGGACAGAATCAGAGAATCACACAATAGCAATTTAGTTTTCAGGTTCAAGGAATGTCTGTGAGGATATAATAATTTCATTTTTCCATTAGCCTTTTGTATCAACAGTGATATATGCTTTCTAAATTTTAGGTCGTCGTCGATTGTAATTCCCAAATTTCTCACATGACTCTTCACCGGAAGATGTACACCACCTATTTTTATACCCAAATCACCAACTTTCAACCTAGTACCCTGTCTTCCAAATTTGATTACAGAGCACTTGTCAATATTTATGTGTAGGGAATGTTTTTTCGATACTTCCACTAAGTGGTTCAGTTCTTTGTTTATGATATCAACACTATGTTGCTTCACATCGTATTTGAATGAATAATACAATTGAGTATCATCACTTCAAATTGTTCAATCCTACGGTCAGTTGAGTCGTATATATAATGTACAAGATGGGCCCAAGTATTGACCCCTGGGGTACACCCGATGTCAATGGCTTTAAATTTGATAAATCATCATCAACCTTCACCATTTGCGATCGATTCGAGAGATACGATGTGAAAAACTTTACAGCATTATCAGTTAAACCATTATAATGCATTATGGAAGAAGAAGTTGATGATTTATCGTATCAAATTTTAGTACCAAATTTTAGCAAATTTTTTCAACAAAACTAGATATTGTTGAAATTAACAACTCTTTTCTAACTGTGTGGTATATTGAAACACATTTCACTAAACCCTGTATGAATGGAAGTTAAATGATAATTTATTGGACAAATCATGCCATACACTTTATATGGTGGAACAGTTGTGTCAATTTTTAGGCCCGATGGAAACGATACTCTAGTCAGAGAAATATCAACCGAAAGAAAATAATTGATAGAAACCTTTTTAAAGACAAGCTTTCATTCAAATGCTCTAAAAAGTAAAAAAATTATTGCTTTGGATGTGTGACGTAGATTATTTAACTCCCGGAATAACCTACGTCATACATCCAAAGCAATTGTTTTTTACTGTTTAGCGCATTTGAATAAAAGCTTGTCTTTAAAATAGTTTTTTATTAATTAATTTAGAAGTTTTTATTTAGTTTCACCTGTCTCGATGTCTTACAAGATAAATTTGACACACTTCCCGTTGTTCACACAATCCGAATACAAAATTAAATGGATCAGGAAATGTTACATGAGCTTTGCATTTTTTAGAGGACGCAATTTTATTTTTGGGACATGTGTGAGGGGTCAATAGAAGCTCAACCTCAAGTTTGTGGGGTCGCCACCCTTGTCCCCCGGCCGCCATCTTGGAAAAAGGGGTGAAAACAATTTGTGAAATCATAATTTGTAGCAAATTGTTTTGCCTACAAATATGTTTATATAACTTTCTGCCCTAAATTAAATATTAAAGAAGTTATAAGCAAAAAAGTGAGAAAATTTCTGTAAAAATTTTCTTTTTCGCTCTATGACTTTTTTTTATACATTTTACAAAGAAATTACCTCAGACCAATCTTGTAGATGATCTTTTCAGGAAAATTTTTCCCTTTAATTTTTTTTAATTTCATTCATTTAAAACGCTGTTACAGCGCTCCAAAGTTGACCGGGTTCGTCAATGCTCATGAGAATCCGGTCGAAACGAAATGTTTAACTTATTTTTGATTTTTTTTTAATGTAAATATATTCTTACAACATTTTTGTTAAATTCGAACAGCTTTACTTATTCATTCCTAACTCTTTTCCCGCCACCTATGAGGTAGAGTCTGTAAGCGCGTTTTTTTTAACGTGGTATCCCCAGTAGGTCTACTCCACGGACATCTTGCTTATAAGGTAATCCTCGTCATCTAATATTTTTAATCACTTATTAGCTAGCTACTCTAATCGACTTTTGTTCGATGGTCCAGGCTGTGGCTCAGAATCAAAATCAACGTCAAATGTGAAAGTGTGAGGAATGACAGGAGTTAAAATTGGAGTCATAGTTGGAAGTTCATCTTCAAATTCATTTTCTTCCATTAACTTTGATATTTCCATAATGTTGCTGCATGTTTCGCCAGAACAATGGAGGCATACTGTAGAGCATTTCAGGCCTGCTTTTCTGCAGCCACACATGCTTCCACAGTTTCTTTTGCATCTGCAGAAAATTAATTTTATAAGATCGGGGGGTGCTGGAGGCTTGGAAGCTTGTATTGGCATCCAAATGTTTGCATGCTTCTTCCAGCCCCAATCTTCAGGATTTTGATATCTTCCGAGCCACGACTGGACCTGGTGATATACTCGGAGACTGTGAAAACGAGCAGCATCTTGTGTTGGAGGCAACTATGATAAATTAAATGAATTTTTAGTCACTGTCTTGGCAAATCGTTTGTATCGCAAGCCGTCTAGTGAGTCGTCTTTATTACCGCCGTATAAAGCTATGAAAAAACGTTCGCCAACAAGAGAGAGCAAAGTTGGATCGACTTTCTCACTCAGGAATAGCGCGGTACCACCAGCTAATTCAGGATGTTTCTCCATTACTTTTATAAATTTTAATTTCCCCATATTATAGGCTGCTGATGTTGTATCACATCCTGAAAAAGCATGAAGAAACAGCAAATTCTGTGTTATGAGATCTCCATACATAAAACTTGAAGGGCTATATAACTGAGCAGATGTGCGCCCTTTTGAAGGTTTAAAAAAATAAATGTTAGGCTGTCTTGTACCTAATGCCGTGAGCAATACAAGAATGTCAATGTCCTCCGCCACAATAATAACAGATTCATGAGATCGGGATGCAGTAAGCGCAGCAGAGACGATGATTGAATCTGCATCTGATTCAGCTTGGTTGACAGAAAAACCAACCTCTGAAAGAGCAGTTTTGAGAAGATCTATCAAGTTTGATTTGTTTTTTTCATTACCAAGAAATTTTTCTTGAGATATTGTTAGTACGGTACTCTTATCAAACTTAATTTCAGTACATTGGTGTTTTTTCGTGCGACGCATACGTTCCCATGACTTTTTTCCTGCTATATCAGGATTTTCAGAGTAACCATCAAATATTATTGTTGCAGATAGTCCATAATGTTCTTGCACATACCGGACATACTTTTCAAGGATGTTGTTTAATGACGAATTCCGATCCCAAATCACTTTATGCAATAGAAAACCACCATCGATGACAAAATGACTTCTGTGAAACAAAGACGACTTAGTACCTTTCCTCATGCCATGGTTGGTTGGTTGGTTGGTTTGAGGCTGACGAGCCAGAGACAGGGTTGGCACTTAGCTTCCCTTGACACTGCGACCAGCTGGGGTCTATTGTATCACTCTGTCGTCAGTAGTTCCTCATTCAAACAGGTTTGTGCCTTTAATTAGGTTAAGAAGCCTGTTGATAAGGTTCTTCGGATTCATGCCTGTTTCCGGGCTGATCTCTCCAAAGGTTCTGTGTCGCCTACTACTTAGGGCGTCACAGTCGAAGATGATATGAGAGGCTGTTTCCTCCTCTTCATCACACAGCCTACACTCCACGGTTTCCCTGCGTACTCCCATGGTGTTTAGGTGTTTTCTTAGGCCGCAGTGTCCAGTCAACAGACCTATTATTATACGAGCCTTCGTTCTGTTCAGGTTCAGAAGGTCAGCCGTCAGGGTCCGGTTTGGATGCCCTACCATGACTTTGCTGTGTATTTGCCCGACAGTTTGATCCCAATATTGTTGGTGTCTTCTTTTTATCCACTCGTCGATCAGGGTCCTGCATCGGTTTTTGCTAATCCCGTGTGCAGGTTCTGGCCCTGTGAATAGCGTTTCAGATGCTTGTCTAGCTAGCTGGTCCGCTTTGACGTTGCCTTCAATGCCTCTATGACCTGGCACCCACATCAAGGTGACCTTGTTGTGTTTTGCCAGCTCGATGAGGTTCTGGAGGCAGTCCCAGACCAGTTTGGACTTTATCTGTGTAGAGTTGAGTGCTTTGATAGCACTTTGACAGTCAGATAGAATGTAGATGTGTTTTTTCCTATAACCACTTTCTAGATTCTTCTGAATGCATACCATGATAGCATGTGTTTCAGCTTGGAATATCGTGGAGCATTTGCCAAGTGGTATTATGTAATCCCTTCTTGGCCTTACCCCATGTATTCCTGCTCCCGTTCCTTCAACTGTCTTTGAACCGTCTGTATACCAGACTATGTCCGCAGTTGATTGTGATTCTATACTCGGGGCCCATCCAGATTCATCAATTCGTGTTTCGAATGGTTTTTCGAATCAGTATAGGGGTTGCATGTAATCTGAAATCATTTCGAGTTCTTCGATGTTGATTACATCCTCATGCCATCCTCAGCGAATAATGCCAATGGAAAAGGTGCTGATTCATACGCCATATATTGTTTAATATCGCCAACTGTTTGTTTCGAAATAGACATCCGTTTAAATAAAAGTAAGGGATTGATGCTTGATGCTTGTCATAGCACTAAAGGGAAGAACCTTTGATTTGCGACTGAATGACAGTCCTTGAAAATTAGATCCAATGATGTTAGTTATTAAGCCTTCTCCTATTTCAAAAGCACGATGACAATTGACGAACCCGGTCAACTTTTAAATGCGTTTTAAATGAATGAAATTATAGGGAAACATTTTCCTCAAAAGATCATCTAAGATTGGTCTGATGTAATTTTTTTGTAAAATGTATAAAAAAAAGTTATAGAGCAAAAAAGAAAATTTTTACAGAAATTTTCTCACTTTTTTGCTTATAACTTCTTTAATTTCTAATTTAGGGAAAAAAGTTATATACACATATTTGTAGGCAAAACGCATAGTTTCCGAGATATCGTGTTTTCACCCCTTTTTCCAAGATGGCGGCCGGGGGACAAGGGTGGCGACCCCACAAACTTGACGTTAAGATCCTATTGACCCCCCACACATGTCCCAAAAATAAAATTGCGTCCTCTAAAAAATGCAATATTCGGTCCTTAAATTGTAACATTTCAATGGACTACTATGCAAGTGTAGAAGGGCAATGTTTCATGTTCCTTTCGCAAATAATGATCTGTTTGTTTGGCCAATGTATGTCTTCCGAAAGTCTCCGTACGGTTTGCGTAGACGGGTTCCAACTGCATTACACTTGATCAAATAATAAGTTGCTCCCGAGAGGTATCCTCCAGGAAAAACTCCAGCTCCAGAAAAACCACACATTATTCATGACTCTCCGTGGGTGAAAAAACTCTCAGCTGAAATTACAGATAAACCAAAAGGAAACCGGGCCAAGCTTTTTCCATAAATCTCGGAGATTGCATCTATGAATTGGCAAACGTATTGGACATCGGAAGTGACAAAATCTACAATAATAAATTGTTTTGCCAGGGCGGTAGCGCTTCCGGCTTCGCGAATGGGATCAATGAGATGAGCTTCCTATTTCAGGATTAAAAAATTATTGGAACAGATTCCCAACGGCTGGCTGCAACAATGGACTGTAATATTACTCCGGTTTGTACACCAATCGATGGTGTCGCCATGGAGAGATGGCTAACTGGGGCGCTGTGTATACCTACATACGAGAAACAATTGAAAAATAACAAAAGAAAGAACGTTGTGTGTGTGGATTTCATGAACTATTGCTGACAATTGGATGAGGTTATGACCTGACATACATCGTTTGATCGTCTCTCATATGCTTAGCTGCTTTTATCCATACAGTGTGGAACAGCCAAATGGAATAAATTCGTTATTTCAGTTATTGTGCACATTTATAAAAAATCCCGAAATACGTCAATTTCATCTTTTGAAATGTCATCCTGTAATGACAAAATTTCATCCCTACTTTCAACCCCCTTCGAGTGACAGTTACAACCCCCAAATTTTTAAATGGGAAGTAGGGGCAATTGATACATAATTTTAAAGGTGTCTCCATTCTCTATGCAAAAATGAAATTTTTCCAATATCTCTGAAACCGCTTTGGCCTTTTTTCTATTTTGGTACATGCAAAGTACACATTTTTTCCAAGATAGAGGATTTTTCAATTTTCATCAGTGGCGTCCCTGTCATATTTTTAATCAAAATAATGATACGCCACTGTCTTTTTTCCAAATAAATATTATTTCTGTAATTGTCCTCTATCTTCTCATAAAAATGGTCTCCTGTCTTTCTTTCGTCCGGCGGACGGTTTTCGATTTAGTAAATAAAATACATTCATTTGCTTGTCCCTATTCGATTTTTTCTCTTAGCCTTAATTTCACAATTGTGGTAACCAAGGGATCAAGGCAATAATTTTATAATTTTGTGGTAACTATTATTCAGTTTTTGTAATAAGTACGCATAAAAATAATTTTTTTATTTTCAAAAACATAACTATTGTGAACAAAAAATACCAAAATCAAATTAACTGTTCAAAATGTCCGCCTCCTGCAAGTATGCACGCTTCAGCCCTCCTTGTCATTGACTCGCGTATCCTATGGAAAATTCCTGGAGTATTCCTTATTGCTTCACAGGAAACTATTATGTAATTTGGCAATTCTTTCTCAGTTAGAATTGGTTGACTGTACACCAAAGTCTTAAGATGTCCTCAAAGAAAATAATCAAGACTGTTTAAGTCTGGGGATCTAGCTGGCCATGACTGTTCCCCCACGACTTATCCAGCGATTATGAAAGTTTTGGTTTGAATATTCGCGTGCCAGAGCACTAAAATGAGCAGGTGCACCATCGTGCATAAATCACATGCGATTTCGCATTAAAATAGGAACATCTTCCAACAGAATTGGCAAATTATCTTCAAGAAATCGGCGATAATTATGTCCATTTAATCTGCGTAGTAAAAAAAGGTCCAATTAGGTAATCTCCAATAATTCCTGACCAGATATTTAATGAGCACTGCTCCTGGTGATAAGATTCCACGATTGCATGCGGATTTTCCTCGGCCCAAAAATGATTATTATGAAAATTTCTGATCCTGTTTTTAGTAAAACTAGCTTCGTCCGTGAATAAAATTTCCCTGTCAAATAAAGGATTTTCGGTAACTTTTTGGAGAAACCATTGGCAGAAATTCACCCGTAATGGAAAGTCTCGAGGAAGTAGAGCCTGAACCCGTTGAATGTGACAGGGATATAATAAATAATCATGAAGAATCCTCATACTAGAATATGGGAGATATTCAAATTATTGGCAACTTGCCCCGTACTTATTTCAGGATTTTCGTCAACTGAATTTAAAACAGCTAACTCAATTGCTGGAGTTCATGCGGTCGGATGTGCTCCTTTTAAAGTGATGATTTGGCTCAAAAACTTCCTGTTTCACATAACCTTCTGTGGGTGCTTGAAATCGTTCGAGCATCAGGAACCATTCTATTTGGGAAGCGCTCTTGATACAGTCGCTTGGCTTCATATGCGTTCCCGTCAGCAAGCCCATACAAGTAAGTAATTCGGTATTTGTAAAATTCACCATGTTTTTTTTTAATTTTTAAACGTAAATAATATCCCGTTAGTTCAAAATTGTTTATGATGAAATCAACTAAATGTGTTCTTAGCATAGGTACTAAATTTTTCTAGCCCACAAGATAATCCTACTTCTCTTCAACGGCTGATTTCGCATAGGGACAAGCAAATGAATGCATTTTATTTTCTAACTCAAAAACCACTCGCCAAGGATTATCGCTATTTAGGATCAGCATTCAATTATGAAACACCCTGTACATAAATAAAACACATGAACAACCAAAAAAACAATAACTGGTGAAAATGATTCCAGATTTGGGGGAAAAATAAAAAAGTTGCTGTGCCAGTTTACTGACAGGCTAGCAATGTATTGTTAATTTTTTATAATACCAAAAGGACAAAAAAATATAGCCGAAAATGAATAAACAACAATTTGGCATGAAATAAAAAAACAAATGCTGATTACTGAGAAGCTAGCAAAGACCCTTTTTATAACAGCGAAAGCAACAAAATATCTAAGACGAAAACAAGCGGCGAGGTTGATTGAAAACATGATACTGCCAAATTCCCGAAGGACGACGAATGACAAGGGCAACAATAAAATTTCACAACGTTTTTATGGTTTACCGACGCCGAAGACGTCGTGAAAACCGAATCAAACAGAAATGGAGTGTAATATATATTTCCTTAGTATGTCTGAAAATATCTCCCATTCTGCGGGAACTCGTGTACCCTGGTATTTACGGACATATTTCTATCAGAACCTTTCGTTCCATGTCCTCATTACCTTCGATAATAACAAAGTGGAGTGCATTCCCATCCTATTTCAGCGAATAATTTACGATCCGACCATTTATAACCGTCGTGCTTGTAACCGCACAAAGAAACTCCTGGACCTCCGCCAAAAACAATACAAGAGACAATGCACACTCTGAATTCGCCCACCACCCACACCGCATGTCTCATTGCGGTCCCGAATTGTAATCTATTTTTAAGGAGCTTAACATATTCATAATTGGATACCGTTATTAGTTTTAATGAGCGCGAGGCGGCATGATACGGTTTTGTGGCCACGGGCTCTATCCGAGCGCCGGCCAGCGCCAGCCTGCTTGTAAATTAGAGATTTTGCCACAAACCTATTCATTTTTCTTTCGCATCCCTTCACGGTTGACTGGTTGATTGGTTTGGTACCCCAGGGCTCCCTCCTAGTGAGCACAACATTTATTGTTGATCAAAGTTATATTTTTTGAGGTTGGCGACAAATATGGCTTGTAAAACTAATTCGATAGAGTTCATGATCTCCTATTACTGTTACTAAATAATGATTATGCCACTAGTTGTTTTTTGTCCAAACTGAACTCTCTAAACATATCCAACGACCATGTTTTTCTGATATGTGGGGATTTCAACTTATCATCAGCTTCCTGGATAGATGTAAGTGAAAGCTCCTATCTCGAACCTTATAATGTTGAACCAATACCATAATATTCTGGATACACTGTCATTTCAAAACTTTATGCAGTTCAATAACATCCGTAACACTAATAACAAGCTCCTAGACGTCATTTTTTGCAACTGTAGCAAAATAAATCAGTTACATCAGTGCTCTAATCCCCTAGACTACGAAGATAGTCATCACCCCGCAATATAATTTCTTTGCGACGTTAACCAAATCAGAAACCTTCGAAGACAATCGAACAATTGCTATTACAATTTAAAAAATCCCGATGACTCTCGAATAGACCAAGCAGTATCCGCTATTGCATGGGATAACAACTTTGCTGGAAAGTCTTTGAACAGCAATGTAAAGTATTTTTATGAAACTATTAGAGAAATTATAGACAATTAGGTACCAAAGTATCGCAAAAGTAAGTATTTTCTATCCTACTATAGAAAAGCAACCATACGTGCGGTTATAGAAAAGAATAAATTTCCCAAAAAATTCGGTTACTACATCAATATTATCGTCATTTTTGGATTTATTATCTTCCAATCGAGTGGTATTGGCATTATCTTGTTCGAACATCGGTTTTTCTGAAATTGATAAAGTATCTTAGTATCTAATGTTTTTACCACGTCTGAATTAGTATGCTCGTTTAACTCTCACTTGCCTAATGGCTGACAAATATTGTCATTTTCTTTGCAAATACGTAAATGGTATTTTCTATCTGTTCTTTGGTCAGATAAAAACTCTAACGCTTCCTTATCAACTATATCTTGAACTTTTCCATGTGCGATGTCAAATAATTTTTCAAGACACTCAAAAAACTCGCTTACTTTTGTTGGATTCGGATTTTTTTGCAAACTTCTATAATTGATGTAAAGTTTTTCATTTTTTTTACACATCTTGAGTATTTGTTACTTTAATTTTCCGTACGAATTGAAAACTTGCTAAAAGTGTTTTTTCTGCTTCTCTTGTATAATAAAATAACAATTTTAGCACTTGTTTGTTCGTTTGTTGCCACTGATTGTTTCGGTAGGTTCTCCCAAAAGGAACATTGGATTTCTCAAGCACACAGATGTATTAATTTTTTTAAAATTTGATTTATAAGAATTTCTGCTCAAGTGATCCTACTATAATAAACACTTTACTGAGAGGTTAGAGTCACATGACTTGAAGTTTTGACAGGTCGCTCATAGATGGGTTAAATGATAAAAAAAATTGAAACGCTATTTTGTTCAGCTTTTTCTGTTCATTTGCAATAAATATACAAATTTGATAAAAAACAACTTTAAACACTAAAAATTATATTGAATTACTCTAATATAAGGCTAATTGCAGTTACTCCATAATTTTATAGCAAACAAAAAGCAATACTAGATAAAAAAACTGAAAACGATGAATTTAACTATGAACACAACTTTATCTTTGAATATCATTTAAAGGGTGGAATTTATCGAAAAAAGCAATCAGATCTTTTTTGTAGAGCGTTGAATTTCCGACAACAATATGCTTTGATTGTATTTTTAGCTGTCTTTATCCCAGTCGAAAAAAAGAAAATGCCGAAAGTGTAAAAATCCCATGTTATTTAAATGGGAAATGTATTATGATTTAGGCACGGGTTAACATGAATATTAAGGGTAACCTTCCACAGTCTGAAGATGAAAATATAATCAGGAAAATCTATACAAGTGTAGAAAGGGCAAACTAATTAGTTCACCCCGATAACTATATAGAGAAGTCTTTTGAATTAAAAAAAAAAAATTGATAGGCAAATTCAGAAGACGACAAGTTATTGACTAATTGAATCATTTTTCTATAGGAAATATAATTTGGTAAACGCAATAGATTATATTTTCATTTTCAGACTGTGGAAGGTTACCCAAAAAAACATGTCAAGAAACGTTGTTCCTCCACAAAAAACCACATTCATTCAATAATATTAGGGGCTTATTTAGGTCTGATATTTTTTTTGGTCATAACCTGAAAATTTGGGGGGCGTTTAAAAAAACAACTTTGGTAATAACGGACACCCTAATACATACCAACATTAATACATACCGGTCAAAATCGTAACCCTCCTTTTTGCTTCGCCGTAGTCGGCTAAAAAGAAAAACGTTTCTGAGACCTTTCAAACGTACTGATCGCCTATGATTTGAAGCCTCTTTGTGGCCATTCTGTGCCCTCAATACTACGAAGACAGGCCACAGTAAACAACATATTGACCAGCAAGCGAAATTCTTCCGCATCTATCGAACACCAGTGGAATCCCAAATTGTTATTTGCCGGCCCTATTTGTTCACATAAGCTTTATGAATATAGGGCAGTCGTAAAGCCACCACAGCAATATCAACAGCCCGAATCTGTGTGCATTTACATTCCTGTCCCACTCCATCTGGATATGCAGGACCATACCCGTGTCCGCTTCTTGTTTGCAGGACGATAAGGGGTGGAATTTGTGGATTCACCCACAAAAACTACCCTTATCTATTAGTTATCGGCAGCTATTGATCATTTTGTAGCGGTATCTGTATTGAAGGATCGGACTTATTGGGATAAAACAATCGGAGGGTCGGGTGTTGGATGAATCACATCCGTTAGAAGCGCAAAACTTTGTTTTTTGTGGATTCGAAGGGAATTAACAGTTGTATAAAAACCGATAGGCCGAAGGGTTGTATTCGATAATCATGTGAGAAGTTAGATTAGGTCCCACCAAGAACACCCTTCTCGTTCTATCCTTGGCCGTACAGTGTAATCAGGAATACATTCTATAGATAATTATTACTTCCTTGAAAGTTCATGCATGATTAATCCGTGACTTACACTGAGTTGAGAAGAAAATTATACTGATTTGTTTGAAAATATGAACAGGGTGTTAAAAAAATCATGTACGACTGGAAACTTTATAGTTCCAAGGATCCCCGAGTCCTTAGACCTACGTCATTTTAGCAAAACTGAAATTATGAGTATGAATAGTGTTAATATGTAGTTATAGTTGAGATGTCTAAAAACCCTGGTGAATGAACTGATTCGATATTGTTTAGATTTTCGAGGGGACACCACCTGTTATATCATCAATATCAATCAGAGCTTTCTATGCAATAAAACTCATTGCTACACGAGTATATGGAACGACAAATAATCGTCCCTTTATACAGTCCCCGGCAAAGTGTTAAGGACTTGGTGACTGCTGTGTTCTAAGTTCGTCTGCATCGAGTCGACATCAGCTTCAGCTCTATACGTGTAAATCGTATTTGGTTAGCTCTGAGATTAACCAGTCTCTGGTCTGGTGAATCGAAATACGTTTGGATATTAAATATCTAAATAATTTTATGTCGCTTGTGCTCCGATTTCGCAGACATTTATGCTTCTGCAATCGTTTGAACTATACTCAACAGGCTCTCTGTGGTAGATGGCCTCGAAAATTTGTTCTCCAATGTCAGACTTGATTTCGACATCGAGATCTTATGAAATTATTTATGTTCTCGGTATCTATGCGTTCTCCATCTCTTTGATTTGAAATCTTGCTCAGCTTATTCCTGAGTTTGTTCTTTATATAAAATCAGTTCATTAGTGCGTCAGGAATTGTTTATTTTCAGGTAGTGTAGTGTGTAAGGATACTTTTTGTAGAATGGGCCACATTTGTATTTTGTGTGGACAGTATAAAGTCGCAGAATCGAATATTCACCTGTATTTAGTACCAAAAGCAAGTACAAATCTTGACGAATTGACTAATAATGATATTTTCATATTGTAGGCATTGAATTTTATATTTTCTGCAATTTAATGACAATTTCATTTCCAATTCTCCGTCTGTCAAAATGCAGTTAACCTCAAATTCAAATGGTACAAAATACGAAAAACAACACGACAGTGCTTTCTTTGTGCACGTTCGCTTCAATTTGGCATTGGGAAGTTTGACAGATGTCGTTTAATTCAGAGCTGAATCTGCGAACAGTTGTCTCAAAGTAACGAGAAAATTTACCCTGTTACTGAATTGAAACTAAAACGAAATCGGCGCCATCTGACACGCTAGTGATCTCTATTATCAAGTAGGCCAAGTGTCGCCAAGTCGATCCCAAACCAGGGTTTTTAGACATCTTAGTTATAGTCTTCTTCACAAGTTCAAAAAGGTGTTAATTCTTGTAATAGCTCCTGAAAATATGAGCGATAGCTCATTGGATTCGGACTGTCGTCTAGAAAAATGCAATAAAATGTTTCATTGGCTGATAAAAAATTGCAAAAGTTATAAACAAATAAAGATGAAAAAAAAGGCATTTAGTTTTTCGCAAATAACTCACAAGCTATAAAAGACACTCTATCTCTATTGCTAGTAATTTTAAATTAACGCTGAAAATAGGCCTACGTGTGGCTAAATTATTGTGTGTTCTCAACACTTGAAGGAATAAGGTTCCGGTTCGAAAAATCGATCCTACTCAATTTTTCAACAAGTTAGGCGATTGTTAAATAACTAAATTTTCTAAGACCTCCGTTATTATTGAAGGAATTAAAATTGTTTAAATAATTGATTAAAATTTTTGCTTCTTGGAGCCTTTTTTTATGTGTACTCAAGAAGATTACAATTCAAAAGTTGATTTTTTGTTATAATAATTTTTTTAAAATTAAATTTTTCCTATTGCTGGTTTTGTATTGATGGGAAGGCATTTAAATTTTTTTTCACGCCTATTTGTTTATAAACAAATTGACCACTTTCATATTTTTAAATTTTTTATTACAATTTTGTTGTATTAAAAATATTTTGATTTAATCATAATTGACAAGCCTCTAAGAAATAACAAACATTGTTTATTAACTTAACGATTTGTCATAAGCAAATTCTGACAATAAATATTTTTTTTTTAAATCTTTGAAAAATTACAAAAACAACCACATGCAACAATATATTGTTAACACATTTTTTTGTAGAAAGGTGGGCCGGTTCAGTTCCAAATTTAGATAAACCGAGTTGTTCAAGAATTTATCCCCCAAACAAACGAAGGAAACGCCGTATATAATAGCACAAAACTATCATCACTATTATTGTTATCATTATTACTATTACTATTTCTGTAATTAATGCAAATAAAGTATTAGTTCTAATGATAATTTGATGTTTACTTAACATTCTCATTTTATCGTCACGTTATTTTTAAAAAATTCTTGAATATTTGTTGAACAATTAATGTAATTGAAATTAATTGTTGATGAAATTCATAAAAATACAGCTGAATCATGATAATTCAAGTTACAGACGAGAAAATTTGAAAAAAAAAATTTTTAAAAATTTTTCTGATATTTTATTAGTTAACAAAATTGCCTTGAAGGTCCATAACGGAATTTTCATTATTTAATAAGCTAGAAGCCATAAAAGATTGAAAAACGCCGAAAACTCCTTTAATTTTTATAGACAAATGCGCATAGCACGTGATTAAAAAAAATCAAAAACTTGGGAAGCATCTCATTTAAAAGATTAATTAATCCTGTTTAAAAAGAGAAACATCCTCAATTGGATATTGATAAAAAGATTTTTCTGTGAATTGAAAAATCCACGATAAAAATAAAGTTATTTTTTGTGAATTTTTATCGTTGATTTTTCAATTCACAGAAAAATCTTTTTATCAATATCCAATTGAGAATGTTTCCCTTTTCAACATGATACCCCACAAGAGGTTATCTTGACGATGGAAGATAGTGACTAAAGTTTATCTTTCAGTCGCAGATGATTCCACATCTGATTTTATGAACATCCTGTTCATATTTTCAACAAATCAATCTATCATACCCCATGACAGGTTTTAATATCAGAAAACACTAATTTCAAAGTGTCTCTCCAAAAGAAATGATTCTAATTTTTCCATCTTTGCAAAGTGAGATTGCTTCTTAAAAATGTGTTTCCCATTTCTCCAGGTCTTCCTGATGATCGTGGAAGCGTGATATAGATTTTCGTCGACAAAAATGTATTGAAGACCTAGTGAATGCGATGTCTCTCTTGCGTCAATGTTACGAATTATTTCTGGTGAGTACCCTTTTTTGGAAAACATTCTTCTTTGCCTCATTCATCTTTATGAGTTCTTAATTAAGATTGGAATAGAAAATCAAATAACTATCCGAATGAAAATGCAAATTTTCAATTTCAGATTTTTTCTTTTGAGTCAGGGTCTTTTCAGAATATCTATCAGATGTAGTTCAATGTCCAGCGTGGCTTTAGCCGGGGAAGTAGTTATTTTCTGTTAGACATTCACAAAAAATAACTTCATTTTTATCGTGGATTTTTCAATTCACAGAAATATATTTTTATCAATATTCAATTGAGAATGTTTCCCTTTTCAACATGATACCCCACAAGAGGTTATCTTGACGATGGAAGATAGTGACTAAAGTTTATCTTTCAGTCGCAGATGATTCCACATCTGATTTTATGAACATCCTGTTCATATTCTCAACAAATCAATTATAATCCCTTATAAAAACTACCTGAATGTTAATTGTCGTATCTTTATTAGTTTAAAAGTTATTTCAGTTTTTTATTTGAAAAATCAAGTCGCCCTTTCATCTTCGTGTAATATTAAAAACGCTATAAAAAATATTTTTTTTTAATCAATATATTGTTGCATATGGTTGTTTTTGTAATGTTTCAAAGATTTATAAAAAATATTATGATTGTCAGAATTTGTTTATAACAAATTGTTAAGTTAATAAACAATGGAATAGTCGTTTAAAATTTTTGTTTGTTTGTTACTTCATAGAGGCTTGTCAATTATGATTTGAAAAAAATCATTCCTCAACTAATTATTTAAACATTAGAAATATAAAAAAAAGGTTAAGAACAATAAAAAAAATTGTTTCCAAGTTTTTTTTAAATCATAATATTACCAAGACAACAAAATTTAAAAAAGAAAGTTTTTTTTTTTAAAACAACGCCTTTACCAATAAAAAAAAAAATATACATTTTTCGATTTTTTACTTTTTTGCAACCTAAAAACATTAGTATTAACAAAGTAATCAACTTAAAAAAAAATTAGTTGATCTTTTTGAGTACACATAAAAAAGGATCCGTTATTTAAACAATTTTCATTGCCTTCAATCAACACGGAGGTCTTAAAAAAATTTGTTAATTAACAATCGCCTAGCTTGAAACATTGAGTTAAATCGATTTTTCCAACAGGACCTTATTCCTTCAAGTGTTGAGAACACACCATAATTTATTTAAATTTTTTAATTCATACTTAATACTTAAAAAAATATTTAGAGGCCGCGCGGGCATTCGGAAATTGCCACGCGGAGGCCTATTTTCAGCGTTAATTTGAAATTATTAGCATTAGAGATAGAGTTCCTCTTACAGTTTCTGAGTTATTTGCGAAAAACTAAATGCATTTTTTTCTCATCTTTATTTGTTTATATCTTTTGCAATTTTTTTTCTGCTATTAAAACATTTTAATACATTTTTCTAGACGTCATTCCGAATCCAATGAGCTATCGCTCATATTTTCAGGAGCTATTACAAGAATTAACATACTTTTGAACTTGTGAAGTAGACTATTAAGATTGTATGCGTACTTGCGAGCTTGAAAGCGGGGCATTCTCAACTAATTTGATCCTTAAGTTGAAAAGGGAAACATTCTCAATTGAATATTGATAGAAAGATTTTTCTGTGAATTGAAAAATCCACGATTAAAATGAAGTTATTTTTTGTGAATGTCTAACAGAAAACAACTACTTCCCCGGCTAAAGCCACGCTGGACATTGAACTAACTCAAAAGACAAAATCTGAAATTGAAAATTTGCATTTTCATTCAGATAGTTATTTGATTTTCTATTCCAGTCTCAATTAAGAACTCATAAAGATGAATGAGGCAAAGAAGAATGTTTTCCAAAAGAGAGCACTCACCAGAAATCATTCGTAACATTGACGCAGGAGAGACATCGCATTCACTAGGTCTTCAACACATTTTTGTCGACGAAAATCTATTTCACGCTTCCACATCTGATTTTATGAACATCCTGTTTATATTTTCAACAAATCAATCCTTAAGTTCTTCAATTGAGGCTGGTTGAGTTTTATAAACTGCAAATTTCAGAGGAACCCATAGGAAAAAATCTAAGGGTGTCAAATCTGGAAATCTTGGAGGCCATTCGATAGGTCCTCTCCTTCCAATCAAACGGTTGTTGTAATAGTCATCCAGCCATTGTCTATAGGGCCATAATTTTCTAAAGCAAGTCTTGCGGTTCCCTTCAAACGTAGATGTTACAACGAAATGTTTCCAATTTCTCTTATTCCTACCTTGGGAAAAATTATAGAAAGCTGGTCAAAATGAGGTTTCATAATTTACATAATTTTCTGCTCAGAATTTGGCTTTCAATACGAAAAGAGAGAGCTTTACAGCAAATTGAATCAGAAGGAAGTTTGCGCAGCAGTATTTTGTTACCTTTCGAAAGCTTTGTTATTGTTATTTTGCTTCCTCCGATCTTGCCTTGAAAAGGGTTTGGGTATTTCTTGTTATCTTTTTTCATTTCCGAGATATCCCCAGTGGCAACTTGACATATTAGGAATCTGAAGGAATCTGAAGAACATTTTTCATCTATAAAAAACAAACCCGTCATTCCATGAATATTATAAAATACGTAAAAAACAGCACAAAGAATTAGTGAAGGAAACAAAAAATGTGTTTTACTCGCATAAAATATATTCCTCTTCAAATGTGAATAAGAGTGCGTGGTCTGTCATTAAAGGCCTTACGGGAAAAACGAAACATTTTTCGAAAAATATATCAATTGAAATTGATGACAAAATTTGTTCAGATCCTCAGGTTATAGCTGATGGTTTCAACCGTTTCTTCATCCAATCTCCTCATGACATCATAAGTAAAATAAATAATGCAAATATAATATCACAAAAAATATCTACTCCTAGCATCAACAAAAGTGTTTTTCTTCAGCATGTAAATGAAGAGGAGATAGAACATGTGATAAAACAAATTAAAAAATAAACATTTATCTGGCCCAGATGGTATATCTGCATGTCATAAAACGTATTTCTACTCAAATCACAAAACCTCTATGTCATATCATAAATAGGTCTTTTCAGGATGGAATTTTTCCAAGCAGATTGAAAATGTCACTTATAACACCTCTTTTCAAAAAAGGCACCCTTCATAATATGGAAAATTACAGACCAGTATCTCAGCCTCCTGTAATATCGAAAATTTTTGAATATGTAATGCTGAATTATTTGATGGGATTCCTGATGAAGGATAATATACTTAATCGAAACCAACATGGATTCCATGAAGGTCGTTCAACGATGACTGCTATGCTATATACTCTCTTTATGAAAATATTTTGGAAGGTGTGGAAGCAAATGAAATTACTACAACTGTATTCTGTGATATGAGTCGAGCGTTTGACTGCGTGCAACATGAGCTTTTATTGCCAAAACTATACAATTTTGGAGTTAGAGGAAAAACTCATGATTGGTTCGAATCTTATCTTCGAAATCGTACTCAAAGTGTCAAAATCAATCATAGAAAAGAAAATATTCAAAATCAGTTCGTATCGACATATATGCCCAATGAAATTGGAGTACCCCAGGGCTCTGTTCTGGGTCCGGTTTTATTTGTGCTTTATATTAATGATTTGCCTGTAATTTCACCAAAAGCCTTCTCTTGTTTATATGCTGACGACACAACACTTTTGTTTCGTGAAAGGTATGAGTGTATTCTACAGGATACAATTCACTCCTCTCTCCAGAGTCTTTATGACTGGTTATCCAGCCATTCTTTATTCCTAAACCTATGCAAAACACAATATATGTCTTTTCAAAACCGTCATCGTAATAGTACCACCGAAATAGATATAAATATAAATAATGAATCAGTAGAACAATCAAACTGTGTTAAATTTTTAGAAATAGATTTTGATTCTAATCTCTCATTCACCACTCATTACGTAAATCTCATGAAGAATCTGAATAGCAAGTGTTATCAAATTAGAGTTTTAAGAAATGTTCTGGATAAACAAGCATTACTATTATTTTATTATGGTCAAATTCAGTCAAGATTGATATATGGTATTTTAATTTGGGGTAACTCGTCTTCTATGAAAGATATTTTCATAACACAAAAAAGAATATCAAGAAACATTGCTAACGTATCTTCAAGAACTTCCTGTCGAAGACTATTCAGAGAGTATAATATTCTCATGGTTTATGGTTTATTTATCGTTGAACTATTGATGTATATACACAAAATTCTAGATACGTTCATGAAAAATGAATCGGTACATCATTACAATACAAGAATAAAAAATGATCTACATATTCCAAGAAATCGTACATCATTGTGTCAAAAATCATACCAAATAATGGTAATATATATATATATATATATATATATATATATATATATATATATATATATATATATATATATATATATATATATATATATATATATATATATATATATATATATATATATATATATATATGTGTATATATTATATAAGTATATGTATTTGTTTGTATATATTATGCTTTGACTTTGTTGAAGTGACAAATTTGTATATTTTTACTTATATGAGTTTTTTTCGTGACTTGTCCTATAACTTGTCAAAGTTCTCTTGAATGGACCAATAAAATCTATTCTATTCTATTCTATTATGTAATTAGACCTGATACAAAGATTGAATGATGGCACGTGTATTATTGAACATAACTTTATAACCTTCAGGATTCAAAATAAAATTTCAGTTAGAACTTAATGATATGAATGAATATTTCTGAGGCACTGGGTTTGAAGTGGCATGAATAATGGAATAGCCCATTAACTAGTCGACAAATATTTATTCGAGTCCTATAAACTTTTTTGCGAATCAAGTATCACACTGTAACGCTTTTAAATTGGACAATTCCGCCGCCACGCTGATCGATGAAGATTAATTCGAAAGATAAGGAAAATTGGAATGTCACGATAAAAACATTGTACAAGTTTTTGCAACTGATTTCTTAGCAGTCGCAAACAAACAAATGGAAAAGTAGGGCTTTTCGCTAGTAGCTTTCCAGCAGAACAATAACCCTGTTGGGGATTTAAGGATTGATTGAATCGATTGAGGGGTGAAATTCATTAGATGTGCTTTAAGTTTGCGATTTATTATTGGGGTTCGGGTTCTGCTGCGGTTGTACAGGCTGTCGCACGGAAACGTCGATTTTTATTAAACTGGTTATTAGTATTTCTAGACTTTGAATGTGCTGCTTGACTTTGAATGCGTCGTTTTTTCAATTTTCTGCTGGACACTATTAAGACAAGTAATGAAAATAATAATGGGAATAACTAAGCAGTTCCTACTATTCTTATGGAAGAGGAATCTAATCTGATGCTTAGTCAAAAATTTGAAGAGCGTTTCTTCAATCTTCTTATGAGAAAATATTCAACGAATAATGAAGGAATATTACGGCAATCCATTGGCCTTAACAAAAACTAAATTTTGACAGTTTTTAAGTTTATTTCACATCAATTAGTTGGAGAAACATGAGTAAGTTCATTATAAATATGATCCAGAAGAACCGCCAACAAGAATGGCTCGCCCAACCCAAATGGGAGTTTATGTCAATCCACAGGGATTTGAAGTTGAAAAAAAAATTGTTGGTAAATAAATTTAAGCTTGTATTAAGTATCATCGCTCGATTTTTTCTAATGCAGGAAGTTCATGGATCCTTCATTTCGATTACAGGTAGTGTATGGATCCCTAATTTCAAATGTAGGTAATGATACTTTATTTCAAATGTAAGAAGGGCATGGATCTTCTATTTCAAACATAGGTACGTTTATTATAAATTGAACGCCCTGCATCCCAAAAACTGAATGATTTCGAATAAGTATTTATATACAGGGTGTTTCATAATTGAATGCTGATCCTGAAGGGCGATAATCCTTGGATGATTTTAAGAAACATTTTTCATATGAACATAGGTCCGTAACCGCTTTAATTCTGAGATACAGGCTGTTGAAATTTAACAAAAAAATCAGTTCTTTCCCAATATCTCTGAAAACGCTCTGGCTTTTTTTTCAATTTTGGTACATGCAAAGCACGCATAAAAATACTTTTTTTCCATGATAAAGGATTTCTTAATTTACATCAGTTAACATGCCCTGTCATATTTTTCATCAAAATAATGATACGCCACTGTCTTTTTTCCAAATAAATATTATTTTTGTAATTGTCCTCTATCTTCTCATAAAAATGGTCTCCTGTCTTTTTTTCGTCTGGCGGACGGTTTTCGATTTATAAAATAAAATACATTGATTTGCTTGTTCCTATTCGATTTTTTCTCCCAGTCTTAATTTCACAATTGTGGTAACAAAGCTGGATTTATAGTTAGACGGACTGTAAATGTAGGCGCACTGCAGAAAGATCAACTATATAATTTATGTACTCTTGTTTATAAATGAACGTAAACGCATGACATAACGTAAGTGAAACGGACTGGAATGGAAGAGTTGGCCAACTTTCATCTTTTACACTACGTTTCTTGCGTCCGGCCAATCAAAATAAAGAATTATGTGTGATGTTTTTCACAAGACCTAATTATTCATTAAATACTGGAACAGTCATTCACGTATACTTGAAAAATTAATCTAGATCAGCAGTCTTCATCTTTAAAAAATTATTGTAGGCATTCTCTACTTTTCTATTACGGTTCATGGGTTGTAACGTCTTAGTCGCATAATTATAGTTCTTCGAGTTTGTCGACACTTTTCCAATGCTACTGCACACAACAACAGTCCCACGGCATCAAGAAGCATACCTTCATATATTTCATAATCCATTGTGACACAGAAAACGAAACATAGATAAATATTTAGAATATAATACAAATCCAAACCAACACAGGCTGTTTATGATTCGTATAATGTGTAGGTTATGTTGAATGTCACTATCACTTCTACCCATGCGCAAAAATTCCGTTCCGTCGATTTATAAATTAAATAATATTTTACAGTCCGTTTGTTACGTATACAGTGCGTCTACGTTTACAGTCCGTCTAACTATAAATCCAGCTTCTTAAGGATCTAGGCAAGATTTTTATAATTTTATGGTAACTATTATTTAGTCTTTGTGATGAGTACACATAAAAATACATTTTTTATTTTTAAAAACATAACTATTATGAACAAATAATACCAAAATCAAATTAACTGTTCAAAATGTCCACCTCCTACAAGTATGCACGCTTCAGCCCTCCTTGTCATTGACTAGCGTACTCTTTGGAAAATTCCTGGAGTATTCCTTATTGCTTCACAGGAAACTATTACGCGGTTTCGCAATTCTTCCTCACTTAGAATTGGTTGACTGTACACCAAAGTCTTAAGATGTCCCCAAAGAAAATAATCAAGACTGTTTGAGTCTGGGGATCTAGCTGGCCATGACTCTGTTCCCCCACGACCTATTCAGCGATTATGAAGGTTTTGGTTTGAGTATTTGCGTGCCAGAGCACTAAAATGAGCAAATGCACCATCGTGCATAAACCACATGCGATTTCGCATTAAAATAGGAACATCTTCCGACAGAATTGGCAAATTATCTTCAAGAACTCGGCGATAATTATGTCCATTCAATCTGCGTGGTCCAATTAGGTAATCTCCAATAATTCCAGCCCAGACATTTGATGAGAACTGCTCCTGGTGATGAGATTCCACGATTGCATGCGGATTTTCCTCGGCCCAAAAATGATTATTATGAAAATTTCTGATCCTACTTTTAGTAAAACTAACTTCGTCCAAGAATAAAATGGCCCTGTCAAATAAAGGATTTTCGTTAACTTTTTGGAGAAACCATTGGCAGAAATTCACTCGTAATGGAAAGTCTCGAGGAAGTAGAGCTTGAACCCGTTGAATGTGATAGGGATATAATAAATAAACATGAAGAATCCTCCATTCTAGAATATGGGCGATATTCAAATTATTGGCAACTTGCCCCGTACTTATTTCAGGATTTTCGTCAACTGAATTTATGAAATATCTCTCTTTCAAAGAAGATGGTGCGTACCCTGCTACAGGAATATGTAATACCGCTTTACTAGAGAGACATAACTTTACCTCTCTTGCAAGTAGAAGGAATACATCTGCTCTGATTTTTCTTTATAAGGCGATCCATGCCCAAATCAACTGTAGTGCTATTTTAGAGTATGCTGTATTTTTCATGTTCCAAAAGAGTAAAATTTTATTTTAACCTCAATTTTCTAGAACAAATGTACAGAAAAAACTCACCTTATTCAGAATTTGCAGACAACTCAATGCTGTCAATGACGTTGGACATTTCTCTTTGCAGATTCTCAAATTATTTATGTTTTTTTGTTTTTGTTTGCAGCATTGCTTCATTGAAAAAAATCAGTTTTTATATTAATTTTCCTTTTTTCTAGTTTTTGTATCATGTCTCATTTCTACACTATTGTTGTATCTTTACTGATTCTCAAATTATTTATGTTTTTTTGTTTTTGTACTTGTGATTTTCCCACCCTGTAACTGGATTTCTGTTGGATGGTGTACAAAAAAAAATACAGCTACCCCAATTGCTGGAGTTCTTGCAGTCCGATGTGCTCCTTTCAAGTGATGATTTGGCTCAAAACTTCCTGTTTCACATAACCTTCTGTGGGTGCTTGAAATCGTTCGAGTATCAGGAACCATTCTATTTGAGAAGCGCTGGCTTCATATGCGTTCCCGTCAGCAAGCCCATACAAGTAATGCATGTCTGCTAATTCGGTATTTATAAAATTTACCATGTTTTTTTTTAATAAACAAGTTTTCATAACGTAAATAATATAACGAATCTAGCTAAAGAAGTGTCAAAATTGTTGAAAACAACGAAATGTGTTCTTAGCTCACAAGATAATCCTAGCCCACAAGATAATCCTACTACTCTTCAACGGCTGATTTCGCATAGGGACAAGCAAATGAATGCATTTTATTTTCTAACTCAAAAACCGTTCGCCGGACGAAAAAAAAGGCAGGAGACCATTTTTATGAGAAGGTAGAGGACAATTAGAAAAATATTATTTATTTGGAAAAACCACAGTGGCGTATTATTATTTTGATGAAAAATATGGCAGGGCATGTTAACAGGGACGCTAATGTTGAAAATTAAGAAAATCTCTATCATGGAAAAAATGTATTTTTATGCGTACTTCGAATGTACCGAAAAAAAAGCCAAAGCCGTTTCAAAGATATTGGAGAAGAACAAATTTTTTTTGTTAAATTTCAACATCCTGTATCTCAGAAATAAAGCGGTTGCGGTCCTATGATATGAAGAATTTTTCTTAAAATCATCCAAGGATTATCGCTCTTTAGAATCAGCATTCAATTATGAAACACCCTGTATACTTTTTTCTCCATATAACGAGTACTATTTACCATCTAAGTTTGCTATACTTTTTTTGCAACACTCTATACCACTTTTTTAATGGGTTTTGTATCTTATTTAAAAAAAACGTATGAAATATTTCCCAACTCGGGAAACGTGAGCAGAACGAATTCCAAATGAAGACGCCAAAAATATTCGTGAGGGTTATTTTCTCGTGCAACTTTAATAAGAAGGTTATAAGGAACATGTGGTATTTTTTCCTCACGAGCATAGACTTCCTCGCCCCCGATGGGCAGTAGGAGTAACTGGGGATCCCCGATTTGTGAATGGTAAATAGCTGTAGCCCTAAATAAATCAATCACGTCTAAGAAGCAGAGTTCACATCGATTCTCAAGTGACAAGCCATCATTTCCGAAACGATGGATACTCTTGCTACCGCATCGAACATGGAAAAACGTATCATCTTCGAGGCCACTTTGTTGATTGGAGAGTGATTCTATCAAGCGTTGAAAATGAAATGGCCAGAACTTGCCAGAATATTGTTTGGAGCTTATTGGAACGAATTTCCTTTACGGTGTTGACTGGTAGAAATCGTCACGTAAGAAAAAAGCGTTGTGCTTCCTCCATGCGACTTTCTATCTCTCTCTCTCTCTCTCTCTCTCTCTCTCTATTATATACGAGTATTTGTGACAACTACACTTGATCCTGTCAGAATAAAATGTCAACGCATTCAATCCCTATACAGGGTGTCCCTGGACTTCCTCTTTTCCTCTCGTGAATGTATAGATGGGGTCAAAATATCACCAGTACTTCATATAACTTTTGTTCCTGAAAGCCTTCGTTACCAAGTTACGGGCCTTAAAGTTACAAAATGAAAAATGTTTCACTTCCAAAGTGAATATTCAAAATCATCTAAATTTTGGTGATTGACTAAACAAATGAATTCCTCCGATGAGCTTTCATGCAAGAGTCAGTTGTTTTGCTACAAAGTCAGGAACGGACTACCCCCGATGGTCCACACCCCAAAACTTTGAAATGACTGGGATTTGTCAATATGTTTTAACAAAACAAGGTTACCTGGACAATTTCCTGAATGAAAGAACTCGTGTGGAAAATCGATCGGAGCAACGATTCTTAATAAAAATGCAGTTTTACTCGACGACATCAAACCCGATCGTCCACCATTATTTGAAATGAAAAATTTTCACAGTAGAAATACTAATGCTAACGTTAATTCAACAACATTTATAACAGGAATAATACAAAATATGTTAAAATAAAGTCGTAAACAAAAAGTACAGTACCTAGTTGAAAGTTTCATTCACAATGTAGTAATTTTTTCAAATGAAATATCAAGTTATGTAGATTCGTGGTGTTTTTTAACTAACAAGCTACTCCACTATGAAATATCGAATTCAGTCCATATTTTGTATGTACGCGTGGAATAAGCACGTTTCGTGTTGTGTTATCTGAATCTCATAAAACTCAACATTTGGATGTTGCAAATCCGTATTCACAGCTTAAATGTTGAGGAGTTCCACTGATGAGTATTATTTCATGGGAGAAAATATTTAACCCGAAGATGAATTTAGCTGAAAAAACGCACATCGGAAGACATAACTAATAAAAAGCAAACGAATCAACTACAAAAACGGCTGCACATGAATAGGTGAGAAATATCCGGCGAATAAATTTATGTTCCATTTCTTCCACATATGTTGACAAAAACACCTTGTAGAAAGAAATAAAATTATTGTGGATAAAAAATGACAACTGGAATGCGATTTTGTTTTGTTGAGTGGTGCGTTGTCATTGTATTGTCAATATTCTAATGTGACAGTTCGAAGTGTTTTGATATGGCCGAACAGTTTACATTCAACGATTATGCAGATATGCATGCATTGTATGGACGAGCATTTGGTAATGCTGCAGAAGCCCGTCGTCTGTATGCCGAGCATTTTCCCAATCGAACGTTACCGGCAAGAGAAACGTTCGAGCGTGTCGATCGTAGCTTGAGGGAGACAGGTATGTCTAATGGATAATTAATTGGAGCCTGTTGTTTCATTTCGATATTATTGTAGGTTCAGTTTTGCCAAAACGAGGTGGTGAGGGCACTCCTAGGGCTGTGCGTACCGTTGTATTGGAGGAAAATATTTTGGAAGCTGTTGCTGATGATCCTTCAATGAGCATCAGAAACCTATCAGAACAGTTCCATACATCCAAGTCCACTATTCATAGAATAATCAGGGAACAACTGCTCCACCCATATCACATCAAGAAGGTACATGCCATGACACCTGAAGATTTTCCAGCACGACTGGAATATGCCAATTGGTTCCTGGATAAGCATAGAGAGGATATGACTTTTATTACTCGAGTTTTATTCACTGATGAAGCAGGTTTCAGTAGAGATGGAGTAATCAACTCTCATAATCTCCACATATGGGCCGAAGAAAATCCCCATGGGATATTGCAATCCAAACACCAACGGAAATTCAACGTGAATGTTTGGGCTGGTATCATAGGAAACCATCTTATAGGACCATTCGTTCTACGTGACCGATTGAATGGAGAACGTTATTTGGAGTTGATTCGGAACGATTTGAATGGACTTTTGGAACATGTTCCATTGCAAACCCGAAGAGATATGTGGTTTATGCATGATGGCGCTCCTCCTCATTTTAGTTTGATTGTGCGGGACCATCTTAACCAGATTTTCCCCAATAGATGGATTGGTAGAGGTGGGCCATATTCATGGCCACCGCGGTCTCCGGATTTAAATCCATTGGATTTCTTTCTGTGGGGGCATCTAAAAAGCCTCGTTTACGCTACACCTATTCACACCAGAGATGCCTTGTTGAATAGAATTACATTACATTGTGAAGCCATACGAAACCACCCTGGCATGCTATTTCAAGTGCAGAGGGGGTGTTTGTGCCGACTAAGAAAATGTATTGAGAGATGGGGGTCATATCGAGCAGTTTTTGTAGCGGATTTTGCATTTCTGTTTGCTCTTGAGGCTTGCGATTGATTATTTACACCATGAGTTTTGTAAGGTAAACGTGTTGACATGATAAAAATTCGTTATGAATATTGTACCTATCATTTCTATTTTCATTACAAATTAATCTTTTCGAATAATGGTAGACATCTCAGGTTGGATGTCGTCGAACAAAAATGCATTTTTATCAAAAATCGTTGCTCCGATCGATTTTCCACACGAGTACTTTTATTCAGGAAATTGTCCAGGTAACCTTGTTTTGTTAATATATATCGACAAATCCCAGTTATTTCAAAGTTTTGGGGTGTGGACCATCGGGGGTAGTCCGTTCCTGACTTTGTAGCAAAACAACTGAGTCCTGCATGAAAGCTCATCGAAGGAATTCATTTGTTTAGTCAATCACCAGAATTAAGATGATTTTGAATATTCACTTCGAAAGTTATCAAAGAAAAACATTTTTCATTTTGTAACTTTGAGGGCCCGTAACTTGGTAACGAAGGCTTCTAGGAACAAAAGTTATATGAAGTACTGGTGACATTTTGACCCCATCTATACATTCCCGAGAGGAAAAGAGGAAGTCCAGGGACACCCTGTATAGGGAAATAGGAAATGCACAATTTATGGAATAAGGGATTTTGAACTCGCTACATAGAGTGATTTGATATTTGAATTCAAGTATACCTTTTTCAGCATATTAGAAAGCCCCAGTTTTTCAAGTAAGGCAATGAATAATTTAATTAGAAGTGGAAACTGGTGTACCACAGGGAACGGTACTTGGTCCATTACTGTTCCTAATATTACATCAATGGATTACTTAAATCTTGAATTAAATGGCATTTTGTTCCGCTGCTTCTTGTGGGAGAGGCAAAATTGAAAGTAGAAGAAGACCTGAAAAAAATGAAGGATTGGTTTAGTGCAATGGACCTTACATTGAACTTAGAAAAAACTAAATCGATAACTTTTTCTTGCAATAAAATCAACTCACCTAACATACAAATGTAATAATACCCGGTAACAACTAGTTGGTACAAATGGTAGATTCTATAACGTATCTTGGAATAGAAGTGGATAAATATCTAGTGGATATTCATGTGAATAAAATATTTAAAAAACTGAGATCAATTATTTTTACCTTCAAGCAGTTGAAAAATATCCTCGATACCAAGTGCTAAAAATAATGTACCATTCTCTCGTCGAGTCACATATTATTATTTATATGTGTTTCAGGATGGGGAAGAGCATATGAATGTCACCTGAAAAACTTAGAGATTACTCAAAAATATTTCTTGAAAATTCTATATGACAAAAATAGAACCTACCCCACCGAGTGTTTTTTCAGGGAAATTCCCATTTTTAGTATGTCCAAATTCTATTTTTACAAAATATTATGTCTCCAACAGAAACATAAAAAAAACTTAGTTGCTATCTCCCACGAACATAACACAAGATACAAAAAAGCTGCAGAAAATCGTCGAAAATAAAATATTTCTTACCATTTTATTGTCAAAATAAAATGATGATTGAAAAAAATACCTTAAATAATTTTTTTAATTGTTTTTAATAGTTTATTTATATTTCGTTTGTTTAAATAATTAATAAAAAAAATCTCTTTAAAAATCATAATTGGCATTTCTCTATAGGTTAACAGAAAAAAATGATTTTTTATCGATAATTTCATTGTTTATTAAGTTAACAATTTGTTATAAATAAAAAAACAGCCATTTATAACAAAGTACTGGAAAAATTGTCTTTAATTTTTTATAACATTTTTAAATAGATATAACTTTTAAATTATAAGAGATACGATAATGGACATTCAGGACATTTTTGTAAAGGATCAATCAATCTTTGAAATGGATGAAAATCCAAGTTTGTAACTATTGCTAATCAGCTGTTGTTCATTATATAAAACCTGGTATACAATAGAAAGAGAAGAAATATGTTATCTCACCCTATATACACTTGGTCCGAAGATCACTACAAACTGTTCTTGGTTCATTACCGGTAATTTATTAGGCAAATATTTCAATTAAGTGCTTCATAATTTAATCTTGAAAAATCCCGTAAAGCAATTATTTATTAATTTACTTCTGTTGCCAATATGTTATTCTAAGAATTCTCCAACTACATATCAGTGTATGTAGATCGACTCGTTTTCTATGTAGCTACGATGTTGAAGTTGTTTTTCTTCTTATAAACTGGTAAACAAACTCATCAGTGTGAATCTTAATAACTGGTACATATTGAACTTGTTTGAATCTGAATATAACTTGAAATACTATTAAAAATTTCATCTATCTGATTGAATCGTGGTCTAATCAAATTAACTCAAATGAAGATGCCGTTACGCATCATAAGTTACATAAGGAATACCCGAATGGAATGATCTCTAATTCCCAGTTGCTCTAATTTATAACCTTCCAATTCTCTCACAGAAAGCTTTTTACACAACCAGCTATATTATTTTTTTATCCCCAAGTATTCTAATTGGTAATTTTAATTTTAGACTATGGTGATATTTCCTGCGTTTCATATTAGGTTGCAACTAGCTATAATGAAGAATGTCACTGGGTCTGTTGAATGACTTGAAATTTCATGACCGTGTAGCCTAAATGTTTAGAAATACACCTGTTTTTGTTTCATTTCAATCAAGCGAGTAGTGTTGAAGTTACGACAATTTTAGTTTTCGTTCTATTCAAAAATTTCGGGCGAGCGCGCCATGCTCGCGTGACGTCATTTTACAACGCAACGTTCTCACCGTACACTCAATCATTGCTTTGCTATCGGATGTTCGACCACAATAATGCTTTTTAACTTAGGTTTTTATATGTTATAAGTATAATATTAGATATGGATAACGGTTTTGAAAAAGGACAATCTGATAACTTGCCTGAAATAACCGGTTAATGGTTGCCCACTATTTTTCAAATAATAAATTGTTTGATCCCTATAAGTACATATTTCTTATTACTAGTGTTTTATAAATGTACGTCATACGTCATGTTGTTGCTATGAACATCTTACTTGACATTAAGTTCCTGAGAAGGAAGAATGCGTAGGTATTTGTAACAGGGTGGGACTTATTAAAAACAATACTGTGTTATTGTACCTACAAAAATTGGATCATGACTTACATTTTGTATTTCTTTAATTTGTAATGTAACAAAAAATTAACATAGTAAACATCACCTGAACATTTTAAACTCTTTAAAATTTGAACCCATGAAATATTTTTTTCAAAAGTAGGTTATTATCAGGATGCACGCGACTACACCTATTAAATATTATTAAGCTAAGATGAAAAACCTCTCATATTAATTTCCTCTTTAATGTGATCATGGATAAGTGCATTTTCATTTATTTAATTTTTTATGTATTAGATCAACTTACGTTCATTTTAGATCGGCTAGAAACAGCTTCGGCGACGACGCTATTGGATATATAAAAGTTAAAAGAGATATTTGTACAGTGAAATGCAGAATCACCCCAGAACATCATGATTTGCATCCATTTCTTTCGACTTTTAGGTTCGAAAGCAACAATAAAAAACTTTTTGGGTGCGTTAGTAGTTTTATCTAAACACTTTGGCACAATACACGATTTTCTAGTTTCTCCATTCGACATTTTTATAAATTTTCGACGCAAACTTCATACACACAGCTCGGAAGCAGAGCACGCCCTAACCGACCGTTGTAAAGTGACGTCACAGCGGCCAATGACTTCGCGTCGTCGCACCTAGCTAAACAATTAAATATCTCGGAAAGTATAAGACGTATCAAAAAAATATTTTCACGATATTTTTTCATTTTTAATTGAGTGTATTGTAAGGCAAAAATCAAAAGTTGGTGATATTCTTCATTGTTTTTGTCTTTCTTGAAAGAATTGAGTTCACTTCAAATCATATCTAATGAAATATTTCAGTTGCTCGTTTATTTTAGGAACCATTGTTTTAAAGTTCATTGCTTCCCACGTGGAATATATAATTGTAGATCATAGATCTGTCGTATTTTTACACGCTTTATATTAGCTTCACTTGTATGTTTGTTTGTTTGTTTGTAACCGACTCCTTTGGGCGGGATTTTGACCCACTTCCAGACGTCCGAATGATTTGAAATTTGGCAGGTGTACATAATTCCGGTGACAATGCATTAAGAAATTTTTGTGTGGAAAAAAAAACAAAATGGCGGCTCCAATATGGCGTACGAGTTTTGTGATTATGGTCCGATTCGCCTCAAAATTGATATCCGAAGGTTTTTGCGGTCGGAGATTATGTTTCTCTTGTCAAAATTGCAAAATTCGAAATGGCGGCTCCAAAATGGGGGACGAGTTTTGTGATTATGGTCTGATTCTATTCAAAATTGGTATGTGGGGGTTTCTGGGGTCGAATATTATGATTCTTTTGTAAAAATTGGAAAATTCAAGATGGCGGCCGAGTTTTGTGATTATGGTCTAATTCTATTCAAAGTTGGTATGTGGGGTTTTTTGAGATCGGATATTATAATTTTTTTGTAAAAATTGGAAGATTCAAGATGGCGGCTTTAAAATGGCGGCCGACTTTTGTGATTATGGTCTGATTCTATTCAAAATTGGTATGAGGGGGTTTTTGGTGTCGAATATTATGATTCTCTTATAAAAATTGAAAAATTCAAGATGACGGCTTTAAAATGGCGGCCGAGTTTTGTGATTATGGTCTGATTCTATTCAAAATTGGTATGTAGGGGTTTTGGGGTCAAATATTATGATTTCTTCGTGAAAATTGGAAAATTTAAATGGTGGCTTTAAAAGGGGTTTTGTGATTATGGTCTGATTCTATTCAAAATTGGTATGTGGGGGTTTTTGGGGTCGGAGATTATGATTACCTAATTTGATAAGATCATTACATTTGTTAATTCGTAAAAAAATCATAAAAATAATAGTTTAAAAAAAACTAAAAAAACACGCTTTTATAAATAAACCACACTAAAAAGTAGGAAATAAATAATAGTTTGAAAAAACTTTTATTTAAAAAAAAGCGTGGGGTGCATGGTATCAATAATTATATAGTACATTACACACCGAGGCGATATCATGCACCCCACGCTTTTTTTTTAATTAATTTGTTTTTTCTTATTTTCTATTTTTTAGTCTGGTTTTCTATAAAATCGTGTTTTTTAGTTTATTCAAACTATTATTCTTTTCATAATATTAAGGTAAACTGATTTCGTATACTTAGTTGAATGGTATTACTTTTCCGTAATATGAATTTATATATTAGTATTGGATTCTTTCATAGTTTTAGTGTGATCTTTCTCAATAAATACATTCTTCCAAAGCATTTTTTTTCCAAGCTCTATATACAGAGTATGACATACCTACTACCGTTTCGTTTTCACTCAACAATGAAAAATATACATACTTTCTATTCTCTCAAGACTTGGCCCTTGCTGTAACCACATATTCATGAGAAATTTGACACGATCCCATCGAGCGTTGTAAACCGACGATTGTGTTTTGATATTTCATTGGACCTTTTTCCGCTGTTGACCAACGAACGGCCACGCGAAAAAAGTGTTCCGCATAATCTGAAAAATGCCGACGAAGCTCCCCAGACGCTTGTTGAGCAAAATTTCCATTTCGGACCCGCAAATTACCGCGGGCAGCACCCCGAACTCCGTTGACCTCTGGCGAACATGATATTTCGCTTTGGTCCTTTCCTGAGCCTATCCGATGATTTTGTGAGCTCGGGGAACAACCTCCATTTCTGCGCGTTGAGTGACAAATGGGATTTCTTGTAATCAGTGAATCAATTCTTTTGTAGAAAAGTCGAGATACATTTACCTGTTCAAATACGGAAAGATCAAAGGCTACTATTAGTGGAGTTAAAAAAGGCTTAAAATTATGCATTATTTCGGAAACCTGGAGGACAAGGCCGTGCCCAGAGGGGGGGGGGGTTGTTATAAATCTGCGAAATATATCTGGAATAAAATGAAAACCAGGTAGTTTTATGTACATCCCATAGAACCAACCCCTCCCCCCGAAAATTTTCTATGGGTACGGCCTTGCTGGAGGAGACTCCATGGATTTTGTTTGAAGGTTATAGATGATGTGGTAACTTGATTACTATCGTTTCGGACGTCCATCGTCTTAATGTATTTGAAAGGTTTTCACGACGTTTCGAATACTTGTATCTGCAATCGTCTTCAGGTTAATACTGACAAGTTTAGGTGCTACTTACCAATTTATATGACTGTCGGCGCAATGATGCGTGTAATTCCGCCATGTGCAGCGGTGAGTGTTATTTCGCGCGGTGTGGTGGTGCGTGAAGTTTCGCGCCTCTGCAGCCCGCCAGAAAGAGCAATCAGGGGTTTCCATACATTCTGTAGAGGGGTTTCCATACGTTCTGTGGAGTCAACCAGTAGCAGAATGAATCCCATCCAGGCAGAAGAGTTCGGATGGAAAGTGAGAGAGACACTCGAGAAGGAGAGGAATCCCCGGAGTAACATCACTGCAGGGGAACAGAGGGCCCTAAAAATTCTACAAAAGGATTCATCCACAAAGATTCTTCCAGCCGATAAAGGAAACGCCTCGGTTATCGTGGACACCACAACACATGATGACAAGATAGAGTCGTTACTCCACACAGGGAACTAAAAACTCTTGAAGAAGGATCCGACACCCACTATAGAAAGGAAGATCTACAACACTCTGAGGAAATTCAAACACTTCATTCCAGACAACGAACGATCACATCTAACGCCACACTACAGCAAACCACCGCATCTCTACGGGCTTCCGAAAATCCACAAACCAGACATGCCACTGAGACCGATCACCAGCTCACGGAACTCACCAACCTACAAGTTATCGAAATACCTTCTACCGATACTACAACCCTTACAAGGAAATAGCAGTTCATACGTCAAGAATTCCAAGCACTTCGTTGACACCATCACAGATGTTGAACTTGGACCAGAAGATCGTTTCATCAGCTTCGACGTGGAGAGCCTTCACACCAATGTCCCGATAGAGGAATCTCTCAGTATCATCAAAAGGAAACTCGAAGAGGATGACCAGCTGCACGAGAGGACTGACCTTCCTACCCACGCCATATTGGAATTACTGCAGTACTGCCTACAGAACTCATATTTCCAGGAAAAAGACCGATTCTTCTCTCAAGTCGACGGACTCCCTTTCTCCAATCATCGCCAACATATACATGGAGTGGTTCGAGGAATTGGCTATACGGGAGGCAGAATACAAACCAAAGCTGTGGTTGAGGTACGTGGATGACACCTTCATTATATGGAATCACGGAGACAAATATCTCCAGGATTTCTTCTCAGGAATTAACAGAATCAGGGATTCGATCAAATTCACGATGGAAATAGAAACCAACAGTGCCTTACCCTTCCTCGATGTGAACGTTGAGAGAATAGGCAATGAAATCCGCACCTCCGTCTACAGAAAGAAGACACATACGGGGCAGTACCTCAGTTACCGCTCCAACCATCCGAGTTCGACGAAGAGAGGGATCGTGAGAACATTGGTAGAGAGAGCGACGCACATATGCAGCGACGTGGAGTCACTAGATGCCGAATTAAACAACATCAGAGAGGACCTCCACCGGAATGGATATCCCAAGAAACTCCTAGAAGAAGTATTGAAACAACTCCGGAGAACGAAGACATCTGAAGAGCAACAACAAAGCACAGTGATCTGCCTTCCATACATCAGAGGTGTATCCGAGAAGATCAGAAGGATCGGAAACAAGTTCAACATCAAGATCTGCTTCCAATCCGGCAGTACTTTACGGAGTTTCCTGACCAAGACCAAACCTGACAACAAAAATGAAATCACTAAGAATTGCATCTATGAAGTTCCATGTGAATGCGGAGATTCCTACATTGGAGAGACAAAGAGACCGTTATCGGTAAGATTGGATGAGCACAAGAAATGGACTCAAAATCGGGGATCGCTGACCACGCCTGGACTGAGCACCATCGAGTTCTATGGGACAAGTGTTCTACATAGAGAGGAGCATTGGTTCAAACGAAAGTTCAAAGAGGCCGCCTACATCGAAGCCAATAACGCCTTTAGTCAACCAAGCGTTGAAATCAAGAACGTATAGAAACCCCTGATTGCTCTTTCTGGCGGGTTGCAGAGGCGCGAAACTTCACGCACCACCACACCGCGCGAAATTACACGCACCGCTGCACATGGCGGAATTACACGCATCATTGCGCCGACAGTCATATAAATTGGTAAGTAGCACCTAAACTTGTCAGTATTCACCTGAAGACGATTGCAGATACAAGCATTCGAAACGTCGTGAAAATCTTTTAAATACATTAAGACGATGGACGTCCGAAACGATAGTAATCATCCATGGATTTTCCTAAAACCTTCTGATATTACTCAGAAATGACTTGCAGAAAATAGTTATAAACTTGTGCGCTGATTGTTTATTAATTGTTTGAACAATGAAATACAATTTTGATAGGCAAATTTGAAACGACTCAATGAATTTTGAAGTGATTCGACCCAATTTGATGCTATCGAGGTTTTTAAGGCCGAAAAATTCAAATTTGTAATTTTTAAAAATTAATCGGTATTTTTGGATTTTTTTTTATTTCCTGTTTTTATAGTCATTTTGAGAGTCGTCTGTGGAAATTTCGGATGTTTATCTTGAAAATGAAAAAAGTTGAAGATATTTAATTGATTTTAGACAGAATTCTGCTTTGACGTAATTTCATATACGTACTATTCCTATACATTTAAAAGCATGACTTCTCGTTAGCTGTACTTTTCTTCTCTCAGTTACATTTTTGTTAGTTTAATTTGATCAATTAGATCAAAAGTTACAACAAATTTTGTGTAAAAACGCACATTTTCGCACGTTAGCAAAAAAATTCTGCAGCTTACAATTTTTATTTTAAAGAAAAATTTTGTATACCTTTTTGATGTAAAATTTTCCATTTTTGCAAGTGGCACCATTAGTTAATAACTTTTTCAAATATTCAATATGCAATGTAATTTGGCAACTTATTTGTTAAATAATTAATTAAGCACACACTTTACGGTTGGAACTTTTTATATGTTGCCCCAACATCATCACTAATGTGCGGTAAAAAGTTACCACCATACCCCAACTTCTAACAGCTATAATCTAACATTATTGCACTAGTATCCGTATAGCGTCAAGTGAGCACTAAACTTACTCTCGTGTTCTATCTCTCTCTAACATCAAAAGATAAACTTATATTTCTATTGTAAACAAGAATGTTAAGCAGAAACTCATTTATAAAAATGGATATTTCGTCAATTTACTAAAAAACGTGATAGTTTCGTATTTACTAAAAATTTACACTTATATTAACAAAGAAAAAAATATATTACGCTGCGTATACCTTGTTTGAGGTCGTAATATGAATACATGTTGGTTGGGTAAGCTTATTTTTTTCTATATAAACGTTATCAAAGGTTATTTAACAAAAAAAATCACGGTTTTCGAAGCAACATTTGTTTATATTTTAGTTTTTGGCGAAATTTTATTATTAATTAATTTTTTTCAATAAAACCAATCAAACCTTCTTGAAGTACAGACAACAAGCTTCCAAAATTACTATTGAAAAATCTTGATATCATATTTTGAACTAGAGTTTTTGGTTTTTAAAGCATGGCCTGAAAATAAATGTTTTTTATTTTTTTAAATTATTCAATATTTTGACCACTGTATAATTTGAAATACAATTTTAAGATTTTTTCCGTATGCATCCTTTTTCAAGTGTCATTTTGGGAGTGAACTGTACAAATTTCAGATATTCATCTAGAAAATTCAAAGAATGGCAGATCTTTAATTGATTTTATAGAAAATTTTACTTTGACGTATCTTCTTTTATGTACTATTCCTATTCTTATTTTTTTTTACATTTGAAAACATGACACCTCATTAGCAACTCTCTTCTTCTTTCATTTTAATTTTTGATAGCTTAATTTGATCAATTATATCAAAAGTTACGTGCTCCTCGAGAGATGTATTTCAGTGTCGCCGCCTCACATTTTCGTACGTTAGAAAAAACATCTGCAACTTACAGTTTTCATTTTAAAGGAAAACTTTATTTACCTTTTTTTATAAAATCTTTCATTCTTTTGAATGGCAGTATCAGAAAAAGAATATTTGTTTAAAGATATTCAATAAACAATGTAAATTTGCAAATAATAAATTAAGCACACACTTTACGGTTGGTAACTTTTTATATGTTGTTCCTAACATCATCATTAATGTACAGTTGAAACTTACCTTCCCCTAACTTTCTGAAGCTAAAATCTAATATTACTCCACTATATATGAAAAAAATTCTTTTGACAAGAAAAATCATACAAAATTGAAGAAGGAACTTCTGTTACAGAACTGGCAGCAAGTCTGTTGTTCAATTTCTTTTCATCACTGTTCATTATGTTAATGTCATACTAGAAAGATTGATACAAAAAATTGAATTTTTCATCATTGTATCATTCCAAAGCATTGTGACATCTGATAAAAATATTTCTTTTTTTTGTAGTCAACTGGGTAGTTGAGGTCAGACCAGAGAGTGATTGATTGAAAAAAAATTAAATGATTTATCCAGTATCATTCCAAAGACACCTGCACTTTACCCTCTTCACTAATGTATCATTGTGACATCTATACTTCGTAAAAAAAAAAATGTCAGACTAGAGAGTGATATTAAAAAATGTATCATTCCAAGGAGAGGAGGAAGTATTGTGACATCTGTACTTCACCTGTTTATCATTGCTTAATTTCTTGTTTTTCTTTGATCATTGTGATTCTGTTTTTGTCAGACTAGAGAGTGCTTGATTGAAAAAAATAATTGGAATGTCTTATCAAGTATCATTCCAAAGAGCGAAGTATTGTGATATCTGTACTTCATGTAAACAATGATAAAAAATATTTCTTATTTTTTTTTAATCTGTTTTGATTATGTTCATGTCAGACACAGAGTGAAGGATTGAAAAAATGTATCATTCCAAAGCGGAGCGGGAGTGTTGTGACTTCTGTACTTCACCTGTTTATCATGTTTAATTTCTTGTTTTTCTTTGATCATTGTGATTATGTTTATGCCAGACTGGAGAGTGCTTGATTGAAGAAAAAAGGAATGTTTTATCGAGTATCATTCCAAAGAGGAGAGTATTGTGATATCTGTACTTCATGTAAACAATGATAAAAAATATTTCTTATTTTTTTGTAATCACTGTGTACTTTATTATGTTCATGTCAGACAGAGAGTGATAGATTGAAAAAATGAATCATTCCAATCTGTACTTCACCTTTTTTATCATTGTTTAATTTCTTGTTTTATTGTGATAGATAGATAGATAGATAGATAGATAGATAGATAGATAGATAGATATAAATTATTTTGCCAAAGATTACATTGTTGTAATGAAGCAATAGTCAGGTATATGAATTAACAAACAGATATATGAATATACATATACGGATTAAAATCGCACATAAAAGTAATAAGTAATAGGTAGACACTGGGTAATATAAAAGACAAACAGATTAATGGAAATACTCAGATAAATGGTAAAAACACGTATATATTAAAAATTCCTGGAGAGTTTTCCTAAACACAGTTAGGCTCTTAATATTTTTAATTATTTCTGGCAACTTATTGAAAATACGCAACCCTATATATTCGGGCGGGTTATGAGTTATACACATTTTTGCAAATGGCACACTAAAGTTATATTTATTTCTGGTATTCATTGAATGGATATCTTTGTTCAGTTTGAAGCTGTTTTTGTTTTTAAAAATGTATAAACACATTTCCAAAATATATAATGAAGTGAGCGTTAGTATCCTAAACTCTATAAAAATGTTCCTGCAAGAATTAGTATATTTCACACCAGCAAAACATCGTTTTTGAGAAATTAACACATCTCCTTCTAGGGAGGAGTTACCCCAAAGACAAATACCAAATCTAATGCGGGAGTCTACTTGTGCATAATATAAATTCATCATCTGTCCTCTAGTTAGAACACATTTGACATTTTTGAAAAGGTAATATATTGAATTCAGTTTGGAAATCAATGTTCACAGTGTGGTTTCCAACTAAGAGTTGGATCAATCTTGATTCCCAAAAAACTGATCGCCTCCACATTGTCTCGAACCATACAGTTGTTGATGCATATATTAAGTGGTTCACATACTTTTTGTCGGTTATGAAATGTCGCTAATTGAGTTTTTTCAGTATGTTCTAATAAATTTGTAATTTCTGTACTAATGTTTGTTGGTGATGGATTTGAGATGATTAGAGATAAGTCATCTGCATACATAGTAAAAAATTGATTTTTCAGAAATAAATCAAGGCTATTTACATACATTAAGAAAAGACAGGGTCCCAGCGCCGAGCCTTGTGGCACACCAGACACCACTGAGGAATAGTCTGAATTATATTTTTTTATTTCAGTTAGATCTATATGCTGTATTCGAACGAATTGTTTTCTATACTTCACCTTTTCATCATTGTTAAGTATCTTGTTTGTTTTGTGATCACTGGATAGTTGATTATGTTAATGTCAGACTAGACAGTTATAGTAGTAAAAAAGATTGCGCTTCACATCTCCAGCAGCTAAATAAGTGTGATTTCCCGGTCTCTTTTCGTGATATGCCTCCCGCCTACCTTGTTGTTCCATCTGAAGGCACGTCATCTCGATTAGGCCTTAACGTCGATGCGGATGATGGGGATGAAACATTCCATTACATATTATGATCCCAGATAGTGATGAAAGGAATATCTTCAAAGGGACCGATTCAATCTCTGTAAAGTTCCAAACCTGATTGGGAAAATATCAGCTCGGGTGTTTTAACCCTGTGATGGAACGTCATCGAATGTTAGCAAGGGTTTACGCCACAACGCAACGCTACAGTGGCGTATTTCCGGGGTAAGGGTGGTTAGAGTTATTAACCCTTCTCAGCATTTTTTTTCTTCGAAACCCTGCCACCTCCAAAGTATCCCTTATGGATATTAATTAAAGGTACTATTGACAGATTCAAATTTATTATTTATTTTGTAGTCGAACGAATTTTCCGAAAGCCAAATTGTGAATTATTGGATCTACTCTCTTTTTTGAGAAGAGGAATAATTTTGGAGAATTTGAATACATCTAGAAAATTACCTTCTACAAAGATATGAATAATCAGATAAGTTAGAGGCTTTACAATTGTATCAATAGTGTATAATTCTGCTATTGAAATAATGAATATCTGAACATGTGGAGTTTTTCAGAGACAAGATAAACCCACACAGCACGGAATATTCCTAGAATATTCTCTAAATATGCGAAAAGAGATGAGTATATACCGAATATACATGGAATATTCCTAGAATATTCTCTAAATATGCGAAAAGAGATGAGTATATACCGAATATACATGGAATATTCCTAGAATATTCACACGCCTCTAGCATATTCCAGGAATATTCCAATATGCATATTCCTGGAATATTTTCGGGAGAATGTACCATGAATATTCTCGTGAGAATATTACTATGTGAATATTCATAGAATATTCCTGTGTGAATATTAATGAAATAATCATGTAGGAATATTCATAGAATAATCAAAATTGAATATTCTGTATTGTATATTCATGGAATTTTCTCCCTTATTTCTATGGAATGAACACCAATAACCATTTTCGAGTTCAAAATTTGGGAAAAGTATGAATATTCATAGAATATTCCTATATGAATATTCATGGAATAATCAAAATAACTTCATTTATCGTGGATTTTTCAATTTACAGAAAATTCTTTCTATCCAATATTCAATTGAGAATGTTTCCCTTTTCAACAAAATTGAATATTCTGTATTGTATATTCATGGAATATTCTCCCTTATTTCTATGGAATGAACACCAATAACAATTTTAGAGTTCAAAATATGGGAAAAGTATGAGAAAAAGTGCGAATAGATGTATTTGATTTGCAAACAGAGTTATTGTTCAGACAAGCTGACAAAATACACTTCTGTACTGACCAAATTATAATTGGTCGGAAAATATCGAGGTGCACTTTCACGACCAATCAAAACCATTCCGCGCGCGTCACCGTCTGTCGTTCATCCGGTAGTTGTAGCTTAACCCGATGCCAAAACTGTAAAGTTGAATGCATTCTAAATTGACATTTGACATCTTTTGTTTTTTTTACTGTTATGGGTTACTTTTGCATATTTTCATGTGAAACAACTGTGTTTGGAATTGTTTAACAAATATTCTTAATAATCACCACAGTGTGGTAAGTACACTTTTATGTTACCATTCATTTCATTCCATAAAAATTTCATTTGTATATCATTGACCATTTCATTTTCAAGGCGTTTTCTACAAAATGCCTAAAAGTAAAAGAAGCAGTGCTTGGTATAAGGAAGTACACCAGGAAACTGAAAATATTGTTAATACAATTTTCACACAAACTCCGTCACAGTATGCAAAAGGACAGTTTAGTAATCAAGTTGAAACTAATAGTGATAGAATGGATTCAAGTTTTTCTGATTCAGATAGCAGTAGGTTGATCTTGCAATTCTTGTTTTTCAGGGATATCCCTGTAGTGATAGAAGAAACAGGTTAATAAAATATGTGTTATTATTATATAACTATATAAAAATAGACCTGTTCTAATTAATGTTGTTTTATTTCATTGTAGCAGTCTGCGGAAATCAAATGGTTTTTTGTCTGCGTGGAACCTGCAATTTCAATCCAAAAATTACGATTCGGTATATAATTACCTTTCTAATGATATATCACAATCATACTTCCAATTCACAATCTGCTGATATAATTGAGATTTTATAAAAAATTACTTTTTGTATTCCCCTCGTAACGGAACATTTTCATGGAAGTATGCTATGGAAGATTGAACAATATCATATGAGTAACAATAATTCATGGCCAAACTTTTTACACAATAAGTTTTATGCAGACTAACTATTTTAACAATTTCATTTTTTTCATTTTTCAACATCAATACACTCATTTCTTTTAAATATTTTTTTTCATATTTATTTTGTTGAAGATAATTTCCATGCTATACCTACATTTGTATTGAACTTCATGTAGTTGGCTATGGAATTAAATTTGTTGAATTGTTCTGTCGTTGTGTTTACTCCAAATTGTTGACATTTCGAATTTTCTGAATTTTCTAAGATAATCATTCGTGAAATGAACAACTACTACCCATTTACCCAAACTGAAAAAGGTGATATGCTGTTGATTTATGGAGAAGCAAGGAAAAATTCCTGTTTAGCCTTGCGTCTGTACCAGGAGATATATCCTAACCGTCCGCAACCTAGTAGTAGAAACTATTTTGCAATATTGGAGTCACAGTTCAGGAAAGAACGGAATAATCATGATTATTATTATAATCGAAGATACGGAGATCACTGTTCTAGCAGCGGTTGAAATCGATCCAAATACGTCATTAAGGCAGATTGAATATGAGGTCGGGGTATCGAGAAAAACAGCAATTTTTTGAAAAAACACCGGTATCGTTCATTCAAATATCAAATTCATCAATATTTGTATGAAAATAAATGCGCAGAGGAGGATTGTGTATTGTAACTGGGTTATACGAAAAGAAACAGAAAATCCAAATTTCCATTACAATATTCTATATGGTGATGAATGAAGCTTTACAAACAATGGTAATTTCAATAGAAATAACTTTTATTGGCCACAAGAAAATCCACATGTGTTTAGAGAAGGAAGACACTAGGAAAGATTCGGATTCAATGTTTGGCTAGGAATTTTTGGAACCAGAATAGTGGGACCAATTATTTTTGATGGAGCTTTAACAGGTGAACGGTACCTACAAATTTTAAATGATGAAATCCAAAATTTTATTGAAGACATTCCCTTAGCGACACGTCGCGTTATGTATTTCCAACAAGATGGAGCACCTCCACATAATTCGAACGTAGTCCGAGGACATCTTACTAGAACTTCCAAAGACAATTGGTTTGGTACTCATGGTCCAGTTCGTTGGCCACCAAGGTCACCAGACCTCACTCCAAAGGATTTTTTGTTTGGGCTCACTTGTAAAATAAAGTTTATGCTCATAATAGACCTCAAAATCTCGAGGAACTTGAAGACAGGGTAAGGAGAGCCATCAACGAACTTACTCTGGCTCAACTAGTGAATGTTATGCGGGCATGCTCCGAAAAAATACAAAAATGCATTGACGTTAACGGGCGACATTTTGAACAATTAGATTAATTGAGTCTGTCATAGGTGTTGAATTCCTTTTGAATTGAGTTAGAAAACTGTACATGTTCCAAATGCCTACTATTTTGTAGGAAAATTATCGAAATAAATATTTTGTTGCATCCGATTTTGCAGTTTCAAAAATAATTCCAGACCTATAGAAGAAATTCAATATCATAGCCAATCGAGATGAAGTTGAAAGGTTCAATACAAATGTAAATATAGCATGGAAATTATCTTCATAAAAAATAAATCTGAAGCAAAAATATGGAAGTTTCTTCATGATTTGTATTTCAATATGTATTGGAGTTTCTAACCAACTTTAAAAATTCCTGTTAGCATTTAAAAGAATTAAGTGTATTGATGTTGAAAAATGAAGAAAAACTAAAATTGTAAATATAGTTAGTCTGCATAAAACTTATTGTGTAAAAAGTTTGGCCATGAATTATTGTTACTTACATGTTCAATCTTCCATAGCATATTTTCATGAAAATGTTCTGTTACGAGGGGAATACAAAAAGTTATTTCTTATAAAATCTCAATTATATCAGCAGGTTGTGAATTGGAAGTATGATCATGATAAATCATTGGAAAGGTAATTCTATACCGAATCGTAATTTTCTAAAGAAATATATACTTTCCATTTGAAATATAAAAATTGGATGCACTTCCGGTCAAACCGGAAGTGTCATATTTGGTTTGATACTTGCTGAATTGTACATTCCTAATATCAAATCGAAGTACCGAATTTGAAACATCCATATGAAATAACAACGAAGATACAGGGGGGTAAATTGGTATGTAGTTTTTCATATCATCCTTCGAAGTGAAACGATCTCCGCAGCAAAACAATTGTGTTTTTGTTGGTATGTACTTGCGACGAGCAACACAAAACCACTTTTTTCCTTTTTTCTTCGAAGAGCACGCAAAAAAATAATTTTTGCGATGATTTTATTGTTGATTTTTGACAACCAGCCACATAACACCAACGATAACTCGTTTTTGGAGTAGGCATTTCGAAAATGACAATATGAATATTGATAACGACGCGAACAATAAACACAATATTAGCGGCAGCAACACGTGCTCGTTGCCTACTGCAGAAGAGAGGATCAACGGACCCAACAGTATTATGACGTCACGCTTTCTCTCCAAGGTCATGGAGCGTTTTGAAACTCGGCGTTTTCAAAACGCTGTAGCATTCTTAAAAAATGTTTTAGAAACGTAGGAAAAAAATGTATGTCCCATCCTAATTATCAGCAACTATCCTATTCCCTAACAGTAAAATTATAGAAAATATTCAATAAACAATCCCTTGCCCAGTGTCGCTCCTTGCTACGCCACTGGAACCCTAGCGACGCATCGTCAATGAAAGCTTTGCTGATTGTTTGCAGATGGGATTACCACTGGAAGAACAAATCTTCGGAGGATTACGTAATGGGTGTGTTAAAGGGGTGGTTTATAGTTGAACTCCATGATGGCAGATTGAAAACACTGATGATAATCAAATGGATATTTATGGAACTAGTTACGAGAAAACTTGTAATGAACCTCGATGCACAGTGGCGCTTTCAATCCCATTACTTGGTGATTTTTCGGGTTATACATGTTTATGCAGCATGAGTTCATTATGAATAGAACAACATTTCCCTGTATCTGATATCCGGTTCCTTTGTCTTGATATAAGCCTTGCAGCGTATCTTCGCGTCTGGTATTATACAGTGCGGCTTTTAATAGTCCCCCCACTGTCAACTTTTGAACGGTTCGACGTAGAACAATAAAAAAAAAGTAGTAAATGAAATCATCGATACTGATTTTTGAAATGAAAGATATTGTGAGTGCCCGATAGAGGGCGCGGGGGGCACATCAACTTAAAAATTTCACAAATAGCATGGGGTCGAGTGGCACGTCGTTGATAACTCAATTCTCTTTTCAACAATCTAGTTTTTTTTCACTTTCGTTAATACGTTTTTTCACAATATGAATTTTAAATGTCAAGTATAACAAAATTTCAAATGCATATTGTGAAAAAAATTTTGAACGAAATTAAAAGAAAATAGGATGGTTGAAAAGGGAATTGAATTAACTTTTCAACGATGTGCCACTTGACCTCCATGCCATTTGAAATTTTCAAGTTGATGTGCGCCATCTATCGGGCAATCACAATGTCTTTCAACATAAAAACTTTTTAACAAAAAATTAAACCGACGAAAAAATCAACTGAAAAACAAAAAATAAAATAAACCTTCTTAGTCTTAATGATAATTGAGCTCCTAAACTAATGTGAGTAACTAATTTTGAGTCGGCGCCAAACGAAAAATTATCGAAGATCATTATATTACTTTGGAGAAGTAATCAAAACGCCGCTGTGCATCTCGTTGCCATCATTTTACGCATTATGTGTGATTCGATCAGTGCATGGTAAACCACCTTAGCTGATGAAACCTTTTTCCTCAAGTGTTTGACGATATGTTGAAACTTTAATTGCTTGTTAATTTAGACTCCAAGAAATTTATCCATCCTCACATTGACTATTGATTCATCTCTCAAAGGGATATCGAGTAGGACACACTTAGTCTTATTATTAGTCTTATTCATATTGAATATTTTCTCTCAGAAATCAAACAAGTGAACATGTTTAGTCTCATGACCATAGCATATACACGCAATAGATTTCCAAACAGTAATACAATAGAAAAGCGATAGATACATAATACAGGATATGTCATATTCGTTCAAAGTAAGTATTATAAAATAAAAATAAAAATAAACAAATACAGAGTCACCTTTTCCATAATACCTAGTACTCCTCGATGCTATAAAAACATGATACTACATGGTAGTTGTTTGATTTAAGTTTGAAGCGATTGATGTTTCTTTCTGATTGAATACAATCTTTGAGCCCATTAAGGTAGTTGTCGTGAAATCCCCTTCCAATCAGATTGCGTTTATATTTATACCACTTTCAGTTAACATTATTACCTGTATCATAATACATTTTTGGAATGATTTACCACACCGAAAGCGAGATATAAGGCTTCAAAGTTGCAACGTTTAAAACGTAATCCCTATTGTGAGCTACCGCGGACACCACATTTTAAGGCATAACCAAAAACCTTCCATTCAAATAAGCGAGAGCGTGAGGATGTTACTGTTTTGAATTGAACTGAGTTTTGGAATGCACATATGTATGAATAATAATAGTTAATAATGGCGTTAATATATACTGATGCATTTTAAACATATTACAATAGGAATAGATATAAAAAAATCTAATAGGCTAATAAAATATAACGTATTATTCTACAAAAAATTATAGTGCCATAACCATTGAGACTATCGTAGTTTCTTCCATTTCCTCTTTTACTCCAACCCATGTCGTAAATTACCTTCTGCTTGGTAGGCGACAATGTAACCGCTCAGATAATTCCTCTTTGGTAATAAATGACTCGATAGTCTTTTTCTTCGCCAATTTTCTTACATACCAGAATTTTCCAATTTCCGGGCAACTTTCATATTTTTTTTTCCATATCAGCCATCCTCGGGCTATTACGAACATTTAAAACATAAAAACTTTCTAATAAAAAATTAAACCGACGAAAAAATCAACTGAAAAGCAAAAAATAAAATAAACCTTCTTAGTCTAAATGATAATTGAGCTACTAAACTAATGTGAGTAACTGATTTTGAGTCGGCGCCAAATAAACAATTATTGAAGATCATTATATTACTTTGAAAAAGTAATCAAAACGCCGCTGTGCATCTCGCTGCCATCATTTTACGCTTTACTAATTCAATTGCTAGTTTGTTTGGCGCCGACTCAAAATCAGTTACTCACATCAGTTTAGGAGCTCAATTATCATTAAGACTAAGAAGGTTTATTATACTTTTCAGTTGATTTTTTCGTCGGTTTAATTTTTTCTTAAAAAGTTTTTATTTTTCAATTTTTTGTGGCTGAAATCTACTGATTACTACCTACTTAATTTTTGATTACTTCCAAAATACTTACTTACCTAGCTTACTTCAACTATTAACTGTTGAATAATAAGATTCTCTACTTTAACTATTTATTGTTATATAATATGAATAATTTTTGAAAGTTCTGGTTAGTTGATTTCATCACTTTGTACATAATTCAATTTTTTCATAGAATGTGATTATTGTGAAGGATGTAGGAGGATCTGTCAATGTCAACTACATATGTGTGCCAATGTTCACAAGTGAAAAATCAATCATCCCCTATTTTTCTACCCACAGGGGTGGATCATTTCATTTCGAATTGAAATATGATCAACTATGAGGTATACCCTAGCTCCTAAAAAAAACATCCAAATCGGAAAACCCACTACAAAGTTATGCCTGAAAGAATCGGTTAACGGACCAAAATTCAAAGGGTGAACGATCAATATCCTCCATTTTGCTACCCTTAGGGATGGATTTTTCTTTTCAAATTCAAATGGGACGAACTTCGAAGGACACCCTATCCAATGAAGGAAGAATCATCGGGATCGAATTGCTCTGTGAAAAGTTATGCGTAATCATACATAAAAAAAATACGCGTCGACTAGATAACTTCCTTTTTTTTATTTCGTCGGTTAAAAAGGTTAAAATTCAATCATATTAGTCATAACTATGAAATTACGTGAACAAATTTCATTTCGCGCATTAAAATGTAATATAAGAGGTAATTTACGTATTTTCAAATCCGTACCTGAAATCCTCAGACCTATTTCTATGACAGTTCGCACCTCGAACAATGGATAACGGTACGGATTAGCATTTATAATGAGTCTCTAAGATCTGTGGCGAAGGTATAGTTTGATTCCTAATATTGAGAACTTGTCCTGCATTTCGAAATCAAAAGAAAAAGACTTCCACCCTAACTTGCTAGAATAGCATCTAATTTGTACGTTTTATTTCATCAATAATATCTAGGAGTGAACAACCGCTCGAAAACTTGAGTTTGATATTTTTTCTATTTTATCGGGAGGATTTCAAAAATAGTTTTCACCTTGTTATCGCAACTTTCTCAAAAGTAATATGCTAATTAAAATATGGAGTTTCTCTGAACTGGGCTTGATAAAGTATTTACTGTATATTATTATATGTTCTCGAAAGAGTTTTTTGGTGAAAAAAGAATCATTCTCAACTGAAAAAGAAGAAGGATGTTTATTCGGGGATCAAAAGAATCAACGATGGAAAAAATATTTTTAGAATATCCAGGGTTTGAATAGTGCCAGGGAATGGAAATTTTCTATAGTATTATGAAATATGTTATAAAATATTAAAAAAATCATATTTTAGTTTGGAAATATTTCCTTTCCATTTCGAATGTGTCATAAGTATTTGGAACGAATTTTTTCTGCAGAAAATCCATTAGTTCAGATTGCACAAACAGTGGTTGATTCATACAGGGTGTTAGTGAATAAGTGCGACAAACTTCAGGGGGTGATTCTGCATGAAAAAATAATGACAGTTTGCTATATAACTTCTGTCCGCAAATGATTCGTTTTCCGAAATAAAAACTGACTATTTATTGCTCTGAAACCGGTCGAGATATGCAAATGAAATTTGGTGCGTTTTTAGAAGTAGTTCTTGTGCATTTTTTGACATGCAATTGAAAATTTTATGTTCATCATTGGCGCGCATACGGGTAATAATCTCAAATTTTTTTAAGAAAAAAATGATACGCCACTGATATATTCATTTTTTATTTCCTCGTTCATTTTTTGACAAAAAATCTCCCTGCGTTTTTTTCGTATGGGGCGCCGTTTTTATGACAAAAAAAATCATCTTAACGCGTATTTGTCATTACTTTAATACATTATCTAGTAGCGATGCTAGTAGGCTACTGTAAACATTCTGTTAAATACGAATATTTCAACGAAATGTCAAATTAGCCTTTCTTCATTTCTAAGCTTTTAGTTTGGTATAACATAATTGATATTAAGTAATTAATTTTTCTTTTATCGAAAAGAATGGAAAATTATACACATGCAGAATTGTCAGACATGCATTTTGTCTATGGTCGAAGTAATGGTAATGGTCGGCAAGCTCGACGATTGTATGCTGAGTTGTATCCAGGACGTAGAGTACCCCATCGCACAATATTTGCTCGTCCTCGAGAAGTACGAACTTTGCAACCTGAAGAAGCAGTTTTCGAGTTGATTGCGGAGTCACCTGAAACAAGTACTCGAAAAATTGCCAGCATACTGAATGTAAGCAACTTCACTGTATTTGAAATTCTTAAAGAACAGCAATTATATCCGTTTCATATTCAACGTGTGCAAATTCTACTACCCAGAGACTTTTTTCCGCGCCTAGTTTTTCGCCATTGGATTCTTCATCAAATCGCTCAAATTCTTAATTTTTTAAATGGCGTTTTGTTTACTGACGAGGCTAATTTTGGACGACAGTGTATACGAAATTTCCATAACAATCACCTCTGGGCTGAGGAAAATCCACATGGAATCTTTGAAGCTCATTTTCAGCACCAGTTTTCAGTAAATTATGGCTTGGGGTACTTGATGATCATTTAATCGGTCCATATTTCCTCCCACAACGACTAACAGGCGATTCTTACCTTAATTTCCTACAGGAAGAGTTACCTGTTCTTCTTGAAGAAATTCCTCTACAGCTGAGACAACACTTCTGGTTCATGCATGATGGTGCACCAGTCCATTTTAGCATTATTGTACGTAATCACTTAGATACAGTATATCCAAATCGTTGGATAGGTGGGGGAGGTACGGAACATTGGCCTGCTCGATTTCCGGATTTAAATCCTCTAGATTTTTGCATTTTTCTTAAAGTCATTAGTTTATTCCACTTCCGTCGAATATGTTGAAGACCTGAGGAATCGAATTGTAGCCGGCTGTGAGACAATAAGAAATACACCAGGAATATTTGCGCGAATACGACAATCAATGAGGCGAAGAGTTGAGTCTTGTATCACGTCTGAGGGACGTCATTTTGAACATTTGTTGTAGCTTTGCGCCTATTTATTTATTAGTGTTATTTTCTGTTATTGTTCTGGTTTAACGTATTGTATTAGATAGTTCTTGATAATGTATTGAAGAAAAGAAAAATGCGCGTTAAGATGTTTAATTTTTTTGCATAAAAACAGCGCCCCATACGGAAAAAAGGCAGAATAGATTTTTTGTGACAAATTGAACGAGGAACTCAAAAATGATTCTTCATTTGAAATATCTCAGTGGCGTACAATTTTTTTCTTTAAAAAAATTGAGATCATTACCCGTAGGCGCGTCAATGATGAACATAAAATTCTTAATTGCATGTCAAAAAATGCGCAATAACTACCTCTTAGAACTCACCAAATTTCATTTGCATATCTCGACCGGTTTCAGAGCAATAAATAAATAGTCAGTTTTTAAGAAAAACTTTAACACCTCGTACCTCGGAAAACGAAGCATTGGCGGACAAAAGTTATATGGCAAACTGTCATTATTTTTCCATGCAGAATCACCCCCTGAAGTTTGTCGCACTCATTCACTAACGCCCTGTATATTATGGTTTATGGTATTCAGAAAAAAAGAACAATTCATATTGTTAATGAATATTCGTTCCAGTACCAAGCCTACGCCTTCAGTTGTAGTATATTCAAAGAAACTGATGGTATAAATAGAAAAGAAAATTGGGTAAGCGCCTGGCTGCATACTCTGCCCCAGGCCCAATGCTGGCTCTCTACGGCCCTGTATACTTCTACTTGTCATCAGTTCTAGCACCCTATATTTTTTCTCACATTTATATACACTTTTACTTTATTCATTTATCCAGGCTTCATCACCATTATGTTGAAATTAATGAACCGAAGAATAAGCATTACTCATGCACAAGTTTCTTAAGTGAAGTTAAACGAGTTTCTCACCCCATTCATTTTGGTTTTATTGTACTATCACTTACCTACCTGCTTTTATACATATATAGATACCTAAACTGTGAAAATAATTCCTTTTGGCTGTGACGTATCAGAGTGAAAAAGGCTCGAGATAGTCCCGAAATGTGCCCCATAACCGTATTTCGCGACTCGCTACACGTGTTTAATATTAGTTATGCCGTTAATAAAACAATCTCACCTTATCTCATCCAACAAATTATTCAGCATATATGTAAATGGTTCATTACAAGCGCCATGCCGAAGAAATATAGTCGCAAATGCTGATTACGCTCCGCGGCAGCCTCACAGCAACTTTATTAAATGGAGAAGCCACAGTTGGACGTTTATGAAGATGTTGATTTATATTCACAATCCATTTTTTCTTCAGGAATGCAGATTTTCGCGTTCATCCCACGGCGATTTTTTAGCAGAAATTTCATTACTTCACACTTCACAGCATGAGTACGTCTCAGGAGAAAAAGAAATCCGTGTATGACGATTTTATGTTTTTGACATTAGTAATAAATTTTATTCAGGATGAATGACTAGGGTTGTTAAGAACAATAACTTATCCAATGAATTATTAACATTGGAATCGCGGAGATTTTGTTAGATCTTTTTACGAATGTTATCATGTATATCTCGACTAGCACCTTCCCCGATGTTTTCAAGCTGATGAAAGTAATTCCAATTATCAAAAGTAGAGACAAAAATAATAATAATAAATAATAAATTAAATTTTTTAGATCTTAGAATGCATAAAAATATTCACTCCGTAGATTTCAATATCTACAGAAAACCTACACGAACTGATCCTGTGATACCTAGTTTTTCGAATCATCTCCATCAGCACAAAATGGCTGCCTTCAATTATTACATCCACAGACTCTTAAAAGTAACTCTTTCTATTGTTGAGTATCAAAAAGAATTGAATATTTCGAAACAAATAGCTTCCAACAATGATTATAATCCTAGCATTGTCAACACTTTGATTCAAAAAATTAAAAACAAAAATGAACATTATCTTATCCAAAATTAAATTCAATCGACAAATTTGTTTCAATCCCTTTTTTAAACGACAACATCTCTAACAAAGTAGCTAGTTGCATTAAAAGTAACTTTGACAACATTAAAATTTCTTTCAAAACCAACAATAGCTTGAGTAAATTTTTGGTCAATACAAAAGACAAAATTGACAAACTTTCCAAAAGTGGTATATATAAGTTGAATTGTGAAGATTGCGATGCAGCCTAAATTGGTAGAACTTGTAGACCTTTGAAAGTTCGTATTATGGAACATTTAAACAGTAATAAAGTTTCTGCCTTCGGTCATCACTTACGATTCAACAATCATAATTTTAGTCCAAATAGAAATTCACAAATCTTACATGAGGTCAGTTCCAAAAATTATAATAGATTAGATTTTCTTGAAGACTTACACATTAGTAAAGAAATACTCAACAATAACCTTTGCCTCAACAGCAAGTCACTTTGAATAGAAATATATATTCCACTTCATAGACGTCTAAATTAAATAATATTGAACTTTCTCAGCGTTTTTACTCTAATTCACATTTTAATTTTCTTGTTAATCATGCTAATAATTTTCAATTTCCATTCTCTATGATGATTTTACTTGTATCTCTTTGCAATTTGCCAACCTCTTTTTCAGTTTTCTCCATACCGAGAACACAAGTCATGTTCTGGATTATCACCTTTTAGACTCTGTTTTATTCCAGCTGTGGGAGTTGTGAAGTTGGGTCTGGTTCCCATTAGACTTGTATCACACTTGTTTTCCCCCAGTTGCGGTTCAACTGAGCCATGGTGGACAAGGATTTCGATCCCAATCTTTGTGTCCTAGATGGGTATGAATTGATCTTTAATTTTGGAGAAATTAATAAATGTGGTGGAACAGTGATTTACGTGAGAAATTATCCAAATTACACTTCTGAAATAGTTGAAATCAATAAACAAAAATGTTTTTTGAAATTGTCTCCCATTTGCATTCGACAAGAGCTAAAGAAAAAAAAATTTCAATAAAAAAAGCAGTCAAATTCTTTTTGTTCACGAATGACAGAAATTTAATATCTCACTTTTTTTGAGCTTTCAGAATAGAATATTTTCCATTTTATCCTCTATTATTATCTTCCTTATAGTGCATATCGTATGTTAGTTAGAGTTACTGACCATTTCTATAGAATTTTACCACATTCAAATTCATACACTATTCTATATATCCCATAGCAATTAAGAACTAGATTATATTATTCGGTAGCGTCTGCTACCACTGTAACCACGGACAGCCTTTAGGCTTTGTGGTTTCTTTTAGTTTATTTGCAGACTGCAGAATATTGTATCTGGAGATTTATTGTAAAATTGTGAATTTTGTACATTCTGTATTTCAGTAAATAAACATTATTATTATTATTATTATATACTGGAACATATATTTGACAGATGACAGTCCTCATTAGATTGATCATCTTCTAGTGTGTTTTTCGTATGACAGGGATATTCCTTTCTTGATTCTGATATCTCCATGGTTCTGTGTTCCATGTCAATCTACTTCATCGCTCACTTGTCAATCTTGTCACTTCGGTCCAGCTATCACACCTAAACGATGGCTTTTAAAAAGATAATGAAAATGTAATCTCAATTTTCATCCTGGCCTAGGATATGTTTTTAACATGTTTGTCACGTAAACTTATACAACACTCATTGATCATGAGATATTTTATGGTCTTTTTGGCTTCTTGTACACCTGACGAGTAAGTAACCTCACATTTAAAATATTTCAATTTTCTTTCTCAAAAAAACTTTCCAGTAACTTGTTCTCTATCAATATTACTTACTTCCAGGTATGCACTGATGATGACCTAAGGGTCGAAAGCGCTTTGCTACGATTTTTATAATTATTTTATGCACGAAATACAATTTTTCTTTCATCGACAAATAGTCTAATCAACAAGTTCAAAAACGTGTTAAATAGATATAAAGCTCCTAAAAATATGAGCGATAGCTCATTCGATCTGGAATGACGCCTAGAAGGGTTTATTAGCACGTAAAAAGTTGCGATTGTTATTAACAAAATAAGATTAGAATAGAATAGAATTTATTATTTAACCACGTTACATAAAACTATGTTTGTAGCATGTCAAAGTACAAAAATTAAAATTAACAATAGTTAAAATTACAAGTAATAAAATTAGTCATTACAAATAAAATGAACAGGACAGAATTACATATATATGTAACTACAAATGTTTAAAAGTTTTGACACAAATGTTTAAAAGTTTTGAAACAACACAACAAAACAATCACAACATGAATTGTATTAGACAAGCCCCTTAAGCGGGTTTTATTGTTTTAAAATTTTATTATAAATATTTTTATTGCGCTACGGTTATGTAGTTGGGGTGAGTAACATGCATTCATGGTTGAATGATAGGAATTCCTCTATTGAGTAAAAACAATATAATAGTAAATGGTTCTTTACACATTTCTTGAATTGGCTAAAATTTAATGATTTTACAGATACTGGTAATTTATTGAAAATTCTGACATTTATAGAATTTTGCTCTGTGACGGACAATCTGAATTTAGGAGTTCTGAGTTCATTCGATGATCTTGTAGCATGGTTGTGGACATCAGCATTAGTTGAGTACAGAGTTATATTAGTAAAAATCTCCAGTAGAGTTTGATAGATATAGACACAAAGATTAAAAGAAGAAGGTATTTCGTTTTTCGTTAATAATTTCTAAAATAATGATATTTAAGGAATTATGAAAAAAGATCCTGAAAGAGGAGGAAATTTCCAATAAAAAAGTCCCACCTCCCGGAACTCTATCTCTATTATTTATATTATTTTTTTAACGCTGAAAATAGGGCTCCGCGAGGTCTAAAAAGCCGTTATATCACCTTAAATAATTTAATATGTATAACAAAGTATAGAAAAAAATAAAAAATAATAATAATAAATAATAAAAAATTCAAAAATTTTTACTATACTTTGTTATACATAGTTGTTTTTGTTATTTTTTGGAGTTTTCGAAAGAAAATATAACGGTTGATATTATTTGTTTATGACAAATTGTTAAGTTAATAAACAATGAAATTATTTATAAAAAAAATATTTCTCTGTTAATTCATTGAGAAAGGTCAATGATGATTTTTAAGAATGAAATAATTTCTTAACTAATTATTTAAACAATTGAAATATAAAAAACGATTATAAACAATGAAAAAATGTATTTTGGATTTTTTTTTAAATCATAATTTTACCTATGCAATAAGATGGTAAAAAAATTTTTTTTTAAATCTCAAAATAGTCTGTTTATAAACAATTCCTTAACAAATGACGTAATTTTTTTTTCCAATGTTAATCAATACCTATATTAGATGCAAAAACAATAATTATTATTAAAAATTTTTTAAAATTTTTTTAAAATTTCATTTTTTGTTAATTTAAAAAAATTATAATTAACAAAATAATAAACTTTAATAATTTTTTTTTCATTTTTTTCCCAAAAAATTCGAAAATTTTATAGACCAATTATTTAAACTTTTATGTCGTAATTTACAAAAACAGAGATTGGAAAAAAATTAGTTAACTAACAATGCTGTAACTTTTTGAAAAATCGACATGAAAATTTTTTTTTACCGAGGTTTTTCTCGTTCAAGTGTCTAGATTACACCATAATTTATTCAAATTTTTATATTGTTATTTAATACTATAAAAAAATTATTTTAGGTGATATAACGGCTTTTTAGACGGTGCACCTATGCCGCAACGACCTCGCGGAGCCCTATTTTCAGCGTTAAAAAAAATTATAAATAATAGAGATAGAGTTTCGGAAGATCTTTTTTCATAATTCCTTAAATATCATTATTTTAGAAATTATTAACGAAAAACGAAATACCTTCTTTTTTAATCTTATTTTGTTAATAACAATCGCAATTTTTTACGTACTAATAAGCCCTTAAAAAACATTCTTCTAGACGTCATTCCGAATCGAATGAGCTATCGCTCATATTTTTAGGAGCTTTATATCTATTTAACACGTTTTTGAACTTGTTGATTAGACTAAAAAATATCCCAATAAATCACAGACATATCTATAAGTTCATTAAAAATATGGCATCTTGAATGGCATTCGATTTTTTTTAATATTCATTGTACTTTTAGAATTATTTCAGATGAATGTGAATGCGTCGTGCTCATGCTCCTTGAAAATAGCTGAAATACTTTTCTTACGTGTCTTTGCCTCTTGAACACGAATCCGGAAGGAAAATGCGACGGTCTCATACCGTTTCCGAGTTATAATAATTTTCTCCGTCTTCAAGAGGTGATTTTTAGGCACCGTTTTCTCGCACAAAAATCATTCACAATGTCTCCTTCTTTTTACCAGAAGAGATTTTCTAGGGTCGCGAATAATAACTATTATCCCCAGACCCCATTTCAAAATATTTTTAAACTCAACTTTTTCCTCGGGCGCTAGATTTTATAGTGGTTTACCCCACTTACTAGGGGTAGCAACAGATGGAGATACGGTTATGTCCAGGGGTCTGGTCTTTTGACTCAATTGAAATCTCCAAAGGTCTGTATGCTTTAATTACAGCCCTTTGGACTGAACTCTGGTTGCTTTCGATTGCACATACAGGCAGACAGACCTGTCTTTATCCTAACTTAAACATTGTTCGGATTCTCTAGTTTATATGTTCGAAAAAGGGAAAGGTACTTTCCATAGAAGCTTTCGAATAGTTTATATGCTTGAAAAAGGGAAAGGTACTTTCCATAGACGCTTCCAAATGTAACCACAATATAATAATTTTATTAAAATTTCAACTAATCAATGTTGACAATTTTAACTTCATGACAGAGGCCATGACAACATCAATAATATATATATTCTATCCAATAAATTGAACAGATCAACGTAAACTTATCAATTTATAAGTTTTAACAATGAACTAGATCAACTCTAACAAAATATAATTACCAAAGTCTTTGTGAGATATCTCACTTTGTCACCCTGGAGACCGATTTTCCTATCTTCACAATCTAAGTTCAGATAGGGATTTTTCTGGTGACTTCCACTTCAACTTTATGACTTTATAATTCTCAGCCCGTAGCTAAGTACCAACTTAGCAGGAAGCAGCTATATGGATGATGCGTACGAGACATCAACGTGTATTACTTACTAGATTCAGAATTACTTCAACATAGAAAATTCAAGTACCTTATAAAACCACCTTCAGGAACGTTATTCAAAATAAAAAATCCCTAATATCTGTATATTAGTCTTATTGCCAGTTAAAGATAAAAAACGGGACTCTGCAATTATCTGGAGGGAAACAACGAGAATTGTAACTTGTGATTTGAATTATTAACGCACTAACTGATCTCGATCGGCCATGCATCACAATTCGAGCAGCTAGAAAAACTGACCAGGACGCTGTGAATTCTATTATATTAGTACGGTAGGTCAATTAATATGAAATAAATCAAGTTACGGTCAATCAGTGAGATATCCTGCTATGGTAGTGATAAGAAGTATTAATATATATTCTTTCTTAAACAACACGACATAAATCAAACCAAAATAACAACTCAATACATACGTGATTCATCGTTGAAGTCACGGGACTGGAATATTTTACACGAATCTGTTAAACTCAAACACAGTAGGGGAAAATATACACAACAGGGAAATGAAGGTATCTTAATGACACAATCAAATCAACAGGTTATCAAAGATTTATACACAATGTTTCACTTACGGTTACCTCACTACTTAAACAAAGCTTTTGCATGAATGCTTATGCTTCACGAAAAACTATTTTCTTTGACGGTCACGACTCGCAGAAAGATTTAAATCACTTGTTCTGTAGAATAAAATAAAAATAAGTTCAAAAACTAAAAAACGACTACGGAAAAATCACGCTCTGAAAATTATGAAACAAGAAATTATTCTCATCTCAAATTTTTATGTACAAACTATTCAATATTTATCGTCTATTGAATAAACAATGTACACGTTATATACACTTATCCAAGTAGAAGAATTTTACTGCTCCAAGCTAATAAGGAGGGTTCCATGTAATGGTGACGCGTTGAACAAAATATTTATTTAAAAAAAAAAATTTTAATTCTTAGCTCACGTTACTATAAAAGCGTGTTTTTCTAGTTTTCTAAATTATAATTTTATTCCAATATAAACTACATGGCCTACGATGTTCATAACTCCGCAAGCATTTTCGTATTTTTCCACTAGAGGCAGATATTGTCTGTTACTATCGTCCGTATTATATACTGGTTGAGGGAATGATCATAAAGATGATTATTTACGGAACGTGGTTCCTGAAAAATAAGTACCATAAGTACCATGGTACAATGTACGATTTCTGGTTACACTGTTTGTTGTTGTCCTAGATTGCTAGCATATGGAGGCGTGAACTAAGATTTGAAAATATGGCAACGTTGCAAAATTGATTGAAGCTGTTAACTGTGGTATTGGTTGATCGGGTGATTACGTCACTACAATTTGCAATGATGCTAGAAAGAAGCCATTTGAATTTTGACGACTTAAAATATTTTTTTTAAGTTTTAGAAAAAATAAGAAAATTTTCAACAGAGTTTTTACAAGCTGCAGATATGTTCCTTGTTGATGAAGATGCATTTTTCAAGAAGATTGCAATGTCCAAATGTCACAATCGGCAAAGCCAACCACAATTTGATTTTTTTCAAACAACCCTCTATTCCTGACCGTATCGGGCGAATGAAAATATCTGCAACATCAAATTTACGGAAAACACCTCACGAGTCCTTGTCAGCTTTCGAGACTCATAAAGTAAAAATAGCTCAATGAGCTGTCTTGTAGCTCGAAATTCATAAATACTTGACACAATTAGTGGGCGCGACACAGAGTGAAAAATGCTTGAACCACTGCGACCCGCGAAGCTTGATTAAACCATAATGGGGGAGTTGTGAGTTTTGTAATGGAGATTTGCGGTATCACCAAACTTTTAAATGAAACAAATGACATTGAATTTCCCATTGGATGTTCCGTGATACGTGCGACTCCATTAGACTGTCCTTCCAAATATTGTTTTTATTTTTAACCGACTAATCACAAAAGGAGGAGGTTTCTCTAGTCGACGCGTATATTTGTATTTTTTTATTTTTTTTTATGTATGATCACGCATAACTTTTTACTGAGACGTCCGATTCCGATAATTTTTACAGTGGATAGGGTGTACTTCGAAGGTGGTCCCATTTGAATTTAAAAGATGAAATCCACCCCTAAGGGTAGAAAAATGAAGGATATTGATCACTCACCCTCTGAATTCTGGTCCGTTAACCGATTCTATCAGGCATAACTTTGTACTGGGGTCTTCGATTTGGATGATTCTTTTTTTTAATAGATAGGGTATACCTTATATTTGGATTTCGGATGAAATTATATACCCTTACGGGTAGAAAAATAGGGGATGATTGATTTTTCACTTGTGAACATTGGCACACACATACGTAGTTGACAATGACAGATCGCTACTGACATTATTTTTGTTCCACATCCGTCAAAATCATTATATTCTATGAGAGGATGGAATGATATACAAAGTAATGAAATAAACTAACCAGAACAACAAAAATAATTTATATTACAACAAATAGTAAAAGTAGATAATCATATTATTTAACTGGTAATAGTTGAAGTAAGGTGGGTAAGTAAGTATTTTGGAAGTAATAAAAAAACAAGTAGGTAGTAATTAGTAGATTTTAGCCACAAAAAATTGAAAAATAAAAACTTTTTAACAAAAAATTAAACCGACGAAATACGGAACTGAAAAGTAAAAAATAAAATAAACATTTTTAGTATCAGTAACTAAGCTCCTAAACTAATGTAAGTCCCCAGCTATTCCTACTTTATATAAACGATATGTTGAAATTAAATATTCCGGGCGATATCATATCATACGCCGATGATACTGTGCTACTCTTCACAAGTCACACCTGGGAAACAACAAAAAAACAGGCAGAAGCAGGCCTATACAAAATCAAGTGCTGGTTAGACAGTAATCTACTCAGCTTGAACTTCAACAAAACCAAATTTATGACCTTCTCAAATAGTATCGTAAATCAGCCTGACTTCCCCACCTTGAAATATCACTCCAACTGTGCAGTGAATCCTTGTATATGTCAGAGAACTATAGGAAAAACTGAAAATATGAAATATCTAGGCATAATAATAAATAATACACTAAAATGGGATAGCCACTCTGAATATTTAACAAAAAGACTGAGAAAACTGGTATACACGTTCTATGAGCTACGAAAATTCCTCCCAATAAACATACTTACAATAGCATACAGATCACTGGCTGAATCTATTTTGTCTTACGGTATCATCATATGGGGTGGTACTTATCATAGCCAGATAAAAACAAAAAAATGGATCTTGAAAGTCATATATCGAAACCAAAAAGATTTTCAACAACACTGCTCTTTTCAGATACAAGATTCATGGACATACACCAACTTTATGTTCTCAGCGCCTCCAAATTTATGTACAAAAATAAAATTGAGAAAAGCATAAATAAACACGATTACAACACAAGAAGAAGAGACAACATTAAAACACCCCAAACTAAAACAACCCTATCTCAAAAATGTATCTGTACAACAGGACCAAAAATTTACAATTGCCTCCCCCAACACCTTAAAAGTATAAAAAATTTCAAATCATTTTGCAATAAAGTGAAAAAATTTATACTCGTAAACATAAAAACCTTTAAGTTCATTCTATGACGGAAAATTTATAACAAACTCACAAAAAACAAAATGTCATGCGCGCCAAAAACACCCTGTTGGAATCTTCTTACTCATTGATCTGTTCACTTTATATTTTTAATTTGTATATTATGAAGATAGGTTATTATTATTTCTTTTTATATTTATTTTTTTCCCTCTCTTTACTATTACTATTACTGTTAACTCAAGATAGGTATGTTCATGTAAAAAAAAAAAAATACTGATTAGTTAATCTACTTGCTACTCAAATCTACCAGTCAGGCACACTACAACTTCTCCAGAAGTTAGGTGCAATATCATTCTGTTAAAGTATAGCATTTACCCTGTAATGTAACATTAATTCAATAAAATTATCTATCTATATCTATCTATCTAACTAATTTTGAGTCGGCGCCAAACGAACAATCAACGAACATCATTAAATTACTTCAAAAAAATTATCCGAATGTCACCGCGCAACTCGATGCCATCATTTTACGACTTACCTAATTCATTTGGTTGTTGGTTTGGCGCCGACTCAAAATTAGTTACTTACATTAGTTTGGGAGCTTAGTTACTGAGTTATTTGTTACTTTTCAGTTCCGTATTTCGTCGTTTTAATTTTTGTTAAAAAGTTTTTATGTGAATACTTTTTTGGTGTCTTGAACTACTTTTTCCTGACGTTTAGCAAAACAGATAAGAAAATACCTGACTATTTCTTATGGGGTTATTTAAAATCAAAAGTATATTTCAATAGACCTAACAATATTGCAGATGCAAAAGTTAGGATAACGGAAGAAATTAATAACCTAACCCCTGAGGTCCTACAAAATGTTGTACGAGAATCCCAAGATCGACTTGCTTATGGTCCAGAAGTGAATGGTGGTCATTTTGAATATTTAATTTAATTGTAAAATAAATTTAAAAATACTTCCTAAACATTATGTGACATTATTTCTTTCATTCTACGTAAAGTATCAGAATTTTACATTTTCAAAATGAATTTTCCCAGTTATGATTGCACCAAAACTTAATATTGCTAAACAGAGAATAAAAATCCCTTTCAGACAAGGTGCCACATGCGGTGCTCATAATTCAGAAGGCGTGCAAGGAGGGGGTATTATTTTCATACTGTAAATTGTCAAATTGACAATAGAAATCGACTTGTTTCAGGTTTTTTTTAAACAGATACATAATAACGCTAAAAATGAATTCATTCCATACCCATGGAACGCACTTTATAATATGGGTATATCTATTAAAAAAAATGTATGTGAGAGTGTACATCCTGGCATATCCATTACCATTCGAATGTTCATAACTAACTACATTACTACACAACACTTTATATCAATTGCTTCTTATTATTATAATTAACTGCTATCATTACTGAACTTAAATTGTAAAAATTAGATCTGTCACACACAACAATGGTTCCGTGACCAAACTCTTTTATTTACATATTTGAATGTATTACATTTATATTCTCTGAAACAAACGTTATACAGTGCTTCTCAAAAGTCCCTCCCCCCTCTTATTTTTGGAACGATTATACATAAACAAGTGAAATTTGGAAACATTAAAGGTTGTAAACTTCCCTACTAGTGATGATAGATGACGAAATCGTCAAAGATGACGTCACAAGGCAATTGTGACCAATAATTTTAAATGGAACCCTACGGCAAGCGACACCTCTTTTAAAAGGTATCGAAAAAACCTATTCAATGATACTAATTTTGTTTGTGTTTATGGCAGTTTTGGCAACTCGCTTTTGAAAAACGCAAAGCTGTGATGAATTAAATCAGTTAATACTAAAATTCCAAATTCAAGCTCCGCCTCTGGATAGTTGTCAAATAAGCTGACGTTTTTGTTAGTCTCCCTAATTCGACGTTTTTGTAATTGTCCAAGTTTTTGTACATTGAATAATTTGTGTATTGTTGATCGAACGTTCAACTGTTTCAACACTTTTTGGTACTTTCAATATTTTTGTACATTTTAATAATTTGTTAAACTGTTGTGAGCCGAACGCTTAAGTGCTTCAAGAAGCGGAATGGTACGTGCTTTAGGTGATAAAGTAGCAGCGATCCTAATTCTTGGTGAAACTGGACAAAATATTCATGCAGTAGAACGCATTTTTAATGAGAGGTTTCCCGATCGCCCCGATTCGAGGACTTATTTGAGGGAGCTCCTCCGTAAGTTTGAAACAACGGGTAGTACCAATGATGCGAAACGATCTGGCAGACCACAAATTTCTGATGAGAAAAAAATTGATATACTGGCAGAAGTAATAGTTAATCCTATTTCTTCAACAACTCACATTGCATCTACCTGTGAAGTCAGTCGAAGTACAGTTCACAAGGTGTTGAAAAACAACAAATTTCATCCATACAAATTAAAAATGGTTCATCAACTCTCAGACGACGACCCAGACCGAAGACTAGAATTTTGTAAAAATATGGAAACTAAAATCAACCAACACCCAGACTATGTCAAAACAATTTATTTTAGTGACGAAAGTACTTTCTATCTAAATGGAAATGTAAATACACAGAATGTGAGATATTGGAGTGACGCAAATCCTCACCTGTTTCGTGAAACACATACCCAATTTCCATAGAAGGTGAATGTTTGGGCATCCTGGGAAACCACATCGTTGGGCCTCTTTTTCAAATACTAATTTAACTGGTGAGGTTTATCTGGAGCTGTTGCAAATCGCAATAGAACCGTTAATCCTTGAAATTTTGGAAGATAATCCAGATGAATTCGGCAATTTGGAAATAACATTCCAACAGGATGGTGCTCCTCCACACTATCACGGTGCAGTAAGACGGTATTTGGATGAGGAGTATCGTGGTAGATGGATTGGACGACGAGGTTCCATAGAATGGCCAGCTCGATCACCGGACCTCACACCTTTGGATTTTTTTTCTGTGGGGGTACCTTGAATCGAAGGTTCACGCCACTGAACCTGACAATATTGACGTTTTAAAACAACGTATTGTTGCAGAATGTGAGGCTCTTTCCGCAGACACATTTGCAAAAGTACGAGAAGTGTTTAAAAATAGGATATTTCACTGTCAGGAAGTAAATGGAGGTCACTTCGAGCAATTTCTTCAAGTAGATACTGATTCTTAAATCTGTAATTAATATCATACTGAATGGAATTTTAATTTTAATGTTTACTAATGAGCAATTAAAACTGCCATAAACACAAACAAAATTATTATCATTGAATAGGTTTTTTCGATACCTTCCAAAAGAGGTGTCGCTTGCCGTAGGGTTCCATTTAAAATTATTGGTCACAATGGCCTTGTGACGTCATCTTTGATTATTTCGTCATCTATCATCACTAGTGGGGAAGTTTACAACCTTTAATATTCAGTTTCCAAATTTCACTTGTTTATGTATAATCGTTCCAAAAATAAGAGGGGGGGAGGGGACTTTTGAGAAGCACTGTATAAAGTCTAGTCAGTATGACAAACCATCGGAAAATTGGCGGCTTTGACATCAAATTCATGAGGACGTTGAAAAATTTCTGCTTGGGCGAATTCACTATTATATTGACTCATTTGTTAGATTATTCTGCCTATCAAACGTTAATTCCTCAACTTCGAAGTTCAGAAAGTGGTGTAAATTCTCTATATGAAGTTTAGGAACGGGCATGCCATTGAAAGAAGTACTTTTCAGAATCCTAGTGGGATTCTAACCCTCATTTAAAAAATATGCTCGCTTGGATATGAGGTATTTTCAAACGCGAAACTTTTCCTTTCTGACTCCTATTGAATATTGAATAAGAGAAGCAGCATACATAGCAAGTAGTGCTCAAATTTGAGGTTTCTAAACCCTTCAGCTATCCACTTTGAGTCGGAATGCTGTTTCATGTTAATTCACTTGAATGGTCCTAACCACGGCTTTTCAATGCCAATGTTCCTTTTCATCAAAGTCACTAGACTATCCTTGATTCGAAAATGCGGAAAATTGCCGGAGTTTATAAGCCGGTGCTCGGAATTTTCAGAATCATTTCTATCCTTCCTCTCTCCCGGAGAGTTGTTTCAATATTTATCGTCTTGTTGAAGCTCCTTCTTTGTCAATAAAAGCTCTCAGCTCTGACGCTTAACAGTGTTCGAGTGTGAAACTTTCAAATTAGTTTTTGCATGATGTCTGAACCATCGAGAAATACTCATGTCGGGTTGAAATTTGTCTGGACGGGCACTTCCGAGCTCGGCGTCGGTGTCATTTATTAATGACCGTCGGTCGTAAGTTATCGCAACAAGAGAAACAGGAAACATCCTGGATTTTGGCGGAAAGCAGGGGAACTTCTCCCGGCCGCAGTGGGAATGAGTCCGGAATATTTTGCTTCAAGTGCAAGATCTCTTCAAGGCCCTTCTTGAGAAATACAGGAGGGAACAAAACATGAAATAGAATCAAATAGTTCTTTTTTCCTTTCACCTTTTATGCCTACAGAAATAATCAAAGTCGTAGAAGAATTGAAAAACAAAAGGTCTCCAGGCGAAGATGGTATTACGGGTGAAATTTTTAAATGTATAGTGAAGCATATCTCTGAACCTTTAACATATCTATTGAAAAAACGATATTTTCCTTCCTTGTTTAAAACATCTCTGGTAAAACGAATTTTTAAATCCGGTGCTCCCCTCGATGCTACTAACTACTCACTCATAACAACATTTGCCTAGATATTCGAAAAACTTCTGAAAATCAGGTTATGCTCCTACCTAGATCAATTCAACATCTTATCTAACAGACAATATGGCTTTCGAAGTGGTGTATAGACACAGGATGCCATAATGCACCTGATTCTAAAATGTATAGTGCAATGGATACTAATAAAATGGCTTTGAGCGTCTTCATAGACCTCTCAAAAGCCTTCGACACTGTTAGCCATACATTATTATTGAAATCTTTGGAAGATGTGGTTATCAGGGGCGTGGGGCTACAGTTATTTAAAACGTACCTCACAAAAAGGTACCAATTTGTACAAATCATTAATACCAGAAGCGAGCAAAAGGAAGTTACTTTCGGTGTACCCCAAGGATCCGTGCTGGGACCAGTCCTTTTCATCATTTATTTGATTGATCTTTTCTCAGTTCCTACAGCCGGGGAAATCATAGCATACGCGGATGATACTTGCATCTTTTACGAAGAAGAAAACTGGAGAAGAGTCAAAACACTGGCTGAAAAAGATCTTGCTAACATTAAAAAATGGTTCAATAGTAAACTACTCTCTATAAACTTTGGAAAAACATCGTTCGATCCCACATATATTGACAGTAGAACATCACCAGACTTGCAAACAATAAAAACTCTAAATAACGCAAATATAAATGCTGTTGATGAATTTAAATACCTGGGAGTCGTCTTGTACTCAAATTTGAGATAGGACAAACACGTTAAATACGTTATTAAAAAAGTTAGATTCTTAATATAATATATTTTTGTATATAAAAAATATATTATATATATATATGTGCAGGCGTTCTCTGCTTCAGTAATGGTATCTAAGAACGTCCAGTCAATATTGGATATAATTTCGTATAATAGTGGAAAGTTGGCTTTACAGAAGTTATAGCACCTTTCATAGGTTATTCACTTTTTCACTTTTCTCATTTAGAGTACAATCTATTTCTAATGCTGGATGATGGTCGTCTTCTCTAACCAATGGGTCGTTAGATCTCACTACGGTAGAGATTAGAGTATACTAAGTCTAACAGCTTATTATTATGGTTCAAAATAAAGTTAAATTGAGATGAATAAAAAAGTTTGCGAAGTTATTTAGAGCAGTTAATCTAGCATTGGAGCATGAATTATGAAGAGATGAAAAATAATAAGGGAGATTGAAGTCGCCTACCAACATAATTTTAGATTCATACCAAAATGTTAGTGATTCTAACCACTCAAACAGAGTCTCACATTCCTCTAGTGGAGTTTTCGATGGAATATATAATGTACATATATAAAAATTACATTCAATTTAATTTTTACTAATAGAACATCGATAAATCTAAAGCTAGGAGTCAAATAATTTTTAAGAATAATTTGGGATGAGATGTACTCCTCATGAACAGCAATCAAGACACCTCCGCCCCTGGTTGAGTCACTAATTGCAAAATATCATTTGTTTCCATCTACTGTGTTTTAAACAAACCAGAAGTGATTATTTTATCTAGAAACGCAAAGATTGGAAGTTTTGTGATCCCATTTTTTCACGTTGGCATTTTTTTCTACTTACTGACATCCTCCTCCATCCCCTCATGACTCACCAACACCGGTGACGTCACACACGCTGCTGGCAGATTACAGCCCTGTTCTTTTCTACCCAATGACAATTTTCCGTGCATTCAGATGTCAGATGAAAGCAAGTTTTTTATATTTTTGACTTATATCAATTTTATTTTCAGGTACTAGTCATCATTTGTGCTATTGGTAGTGAAGATGAATTGGTTCCGGATTATTTATGGCTGTCTCATCCAACTGAAACCAGAAATTACAGTAGGAAATGAACATTGTCTATACTGGTCTGTTCTTATTATGTCAGTAAGTAATAATTAATAATGAATAATTAAGAGCAAACAATGGCGCGTCACAGGAAACAGTCGAATTTCATCCTCACTCTGCCCATCTCGAGTTTGTAGGCATACAGTGCTCGTCTAAAGTCCGTTCCCCCCCTACTAATTTTTGAACCACCTGGTATATCTCAACGAAATTTGGAGGGCTTGAATAGGAGATAAAAACCTATTTTTCCATGAAAAAATCACAACTAAAAGTTTCAAAATGGCGGCTGAGCGCCATCTTCAATGATTTGTTTAAATAGAACACCCCGTATGTTTTCGAAATCTGCTCATAATTCTCAACAGTTTTCTCCAATACACTTTACTCCTAAATTCAATTGTTTTCGAAATATTAACGTTTGAAAAGTGACATTCCGGTTTAAAATGAAGTATGGATTTTGGTCACTTCCGGTAAAACATTTTGCTAACTAAACGTTGTTATTAATTTGTAGTTGAATCTCTTAATGAATTCGACTAATAAGAGGTGTGAAGAGAGTTATTAAGGATAAAAGTACCGCTTACCGGAAAATTCGAACCTACGAATTGTTCTGTAAATTCACAATCAAAACAAATTAGTTAGCTAAAAAATTATAATTTATTTTTGAATAACACTTTTATTTAACCCCAACAATTATTTCATCAAGTGTTCAATGTGGCCCCCTCCTAAATCTTGACAATAAAGTGCCCTATTATGAATAGCTCCTCTCACGTTGATGAAAGTCTGTTCATCTATTTCTTCACATGTATCTATTATTATGCGTTCCAACTCTTCTATTGTTTGGCATTCAGTGGCGTAGATTTTTGACTTCATATACCCCCAAAGGAAAAAATCTAGAGGTGTAAGATCCGGAGATCTTGGTGGCCATTCTGTACTTACCCTGTGACCTATCCATCGCCCAGGAAAGCTTGTATCGAGGAACTCTCTAGCCATGCGATCGAAATGGGGAGGTGCCCCATCCTGCTGAAATATTATTTTCAAACTCTTCCTGATTGTTTAATACAATTTGTCTTATTCGAGGTTCAATTTCAGTTTCTGAAAGATTTCTGTAAAGAACTCCTGTAAGATTGCCTCTGATGGAAATCGGTCCGACAACCCGATTGCCCAAAATCCGTGACAACGATTTTTTCCAATGCAAACTTGATTGAAAGCAACATTAGTGTTTTTGGTTGGGTTTGAAATGACCAAAATGTCACTTTTCAAACGTTAATATTTCGAAAACAATTGAATTTAGGAGTAAAGTGTATGGGAGAAAACTGTTGAGAATTATGAGAATATTTCGAAAAAGGAATAATATACGGAGTGTTCGCTTCAAAAAAATAATTGAAGATGGCGCTCAGTCGCCATTTTAAAACTTTTAGCTGTGATTTTTTCATGAAAAAGTAGGCTTTTATCTCCTATTCAAGCACTTCAAATTTTGTTGCGATATACCAGGTGGTTTAAAAATTAGTTGGGGGGGAACGGACTATAGACGACCACTGTCCATATATTGATATGAACAATAATGAAAGGAAACATGAATAAAAAACAAAATGTATATATTTTTTTTCATTCTTTATCATAATTTTGTATGAACCTTAAGTGTTGCCTAGAATTTTTTTACTATCACGGTATATCCGATTTATCTATTCAAGCCCTCTAAAAAATCTACCACTGCTTATCTCATAATCGTATTGCCCTTGAATATATTCCCGTTGAATTATCATCTCAAGTAGAAGCAATTACAATTTTGACAGATGGTATATAAAATTATAAACCCTGAAAATATCAGTACAATTATTTATATAAAAAAATTAAAACATACCTTCGTCTTGCTTGCCGTCGAGATTTTCTTCGAGAAAATGAACATTTTTGAGGTCCCCCGAGACGATTGAGACCATTTCCAGAGTGTGTTGAACAAAACTCCACTTTGCAAATTTTCTGAATTTCTTGAGGAAACTTCATTAATTGTCAGACTCATAACAACTAAAGTAGATTGTCACCACTGTAATTTTCGTAAATAGCCTACAATAAGTCGGGTGGCTCATCCCATACATCTAGGAAGAATAATGTATATACAGGGTGTTTCATAATTGAATGCTGATCCTAAAGGGCGATAATCCTTGGATACTTTTCGAGAATTATTCTTCATATTTCTGAGATACAGGATTTTGGAATTTAACGAAAAAATCTTCCCCAATATCTCTGTAACCGCTTTGGCTTTTTTTTTCAATTTTGGTACATGCGAAATACGCATCAAAATACATTTTTTCCATGATAAAGGATTCCTTAATTTTCATCAGTGGCGCCCTGTTAACATGCCCTGCCATATTTTTGATCAAAATAATGATACGGTTTTTGAGTTAGAAAATAAAATGCATTCATTTGCTCGTCCCTATGCGAAATCAGCCGTTGAAGAGTAGTAGGATTATCTTGTGGGCTAGAATCATCTAGTATGCTAAGAACACATTTCGTTGCCTTCAACATAAACAATTTTGACACTTCTTTAGCTAGATATGTACGTGATATTATTTACGTTATAAAAACTTGATTATAAAAAAAGGTTAATTTTACAAATACCGAATTAGCAGACATACGTTACTTGTATGGGCTTGCTGACGGGAATGCATATGGAGCCAGGCGACTGTATCAAGAGCGCTTCCCAAATAGAATGGTTCCTGATGCTCGAACGATTTCAAGCACCCACAGAAGGTTATGTGAAACAGGAAGTTTTGAGCCGAATCATCACTTGAAAGGAGCACATCGGACTGCGAGAACTCCAGCAAGTGAGGTAGCTGTCTCAAATTCAGTTGACGAAAATCCTGAAATAAGTACGAGGCAAGTTGCCAATAATTTGAATATCGCCCATATTCCAGTATGGAGGATCCTTCATGATTATTTATTATATCCCTATCACTCAACGGGTCCAGGCTCTACTTCCTCGAGAATTTCCATTACGAGTGATTTTCTGCCAATGATTTCTCCAAAAAGTTACCGAAAATCCTTTATTTGACAGGGAAATTTTATTCACGGACGAAGCTAGTTTTACTAAAAACAGGATCAGATATTTTCATAATTATCATTTTTGGGCCGAGGAAAGTCCGCATGCAATCGTGGAATCTCATGACCAGGAGCAGTTCTCATTAAATGTCTGGGCTGGAATCATTGGAGATTATCTAATTGGACCTTTTTTTACCATGCAGATTAAATGGACATAATTATCGCCGATTTCTTGAAGATAATTTGCCAATTCTGTGGGAAGATGTTCCTATTTTAATGCGAAATCGCATGTGGTTTATGCACGATGGTGCACCTGCTCATTTTAGTGCTCTGGCACGCGAATATTTGAACCAAAACTTTCATAATCGCTGGATAGGTCGTGGGGGAACAGAGTCATGGCCAGCTAGATCCCCAAACTTAAATAGTCTTGATTATTTTCTTTGGGAACATCTTAAGGTTTGGTGTACAGTCAACCAATTCTAACTGAGGAAGAATTGCGAAACCGCGTAATAGTTTCCTGTGAAGCAATTATGAATACTCCAAGAATTTTCCAAAGAGTACGCGAGTCAATGGGCTGAAGCATGAATACTTGCAGGAGGCGGACATTTTGAACAGTTAATTTGATTTCGGTATTTTTTGTTTATAATAGTTATGTTTTTAAAAATAAAAAATGTATTTTTATGCGTACTCATTACAAAAACTAAATGATAGTTACCAACAAATTATAAAAATATTGCCTAGATCCTTTGGTTACCACAATTGTGAAGTTAAGACTAAGGAAAAAAATCGAATAGGGACAAGCAAATTAATGTATTTTATTTTCTAAATCGAAAACCGTCCGCAGGACATAAAAAAGGCAGGAGACCCTTTTTATGAGAAAATAATATTCATTTGGAAAAAAGACAGTGGCGTATCATTATTTTGATCAAAAATATGACAGGGCATGTTTACAGGGACGCCACTGAGGAAAATTAGGAAATCCTTTATCATGGAAAAAATGTATTTTTATGCGTAATTTGCATGTACCAAAATAGAAGAAAAAAGCCAAAGCGGTTTCAGAGATATTGGGGAGGTACTTATTTTATTGTTAAATTTCAACATCCTGTATCTCGAAAATAAAGCGGTTGCGGACCTTTATTCATATGAAAAAATTTTCTTAAAATCACCCAAGGATTATCGCCCTGTAGGATCAGCATTCAATTATGAAACACCCTGTAGATATTGTAAGTTGTAAAAATTAGGATAAGTTGAAGTGTAAACTCTTAGTACGAAATACATATTTTTGATTAATTGATTGATTGCATCAATTGTCGTACCATATCTCGTTGTCGATTGAAGTGGAGAATTATTTATTGTTATATTAAATGTTTGATGATCTTGTGTGTGAAACCAATAAGTTTCTGTAAACACTCAGCCAATAAGGCACTGATATACGACCTACTTACTAATCTAGATGAATATTGAACTCAAAATTCCAAACAGTATCAAATCAGCACATTCACCAGGTTTTCTGAACATCATAATACAAGTTGTCATGAACAACCTGTCAGCCAGTGCAAATACCACAAGACTGACACGTGACACGTAAACCCTCCTGTCACACCCATTTACCTTCGAATTCCGGTTAATTCAAGTCGCGTTCGGCGATATACGATCCTGAGTTGCGATATCAACTAGACTAACCTCCCTGTCCTACGTTGTTGCTCTTGCGGTACGTGAACGATATGTCCAATTAACTGGCTAGGTGTAGCTTACATTGTTTGAGTTTGTCTCGGCCTGGCTCTAACAGGATCACTGTTGGGAAAGACGGATAAAAAGTGAGGAGAGGGCTGGCCGGAATTGCTACATGGTCACGTAGATGTGGGGAGTAATTTTTAACGACGGCGAAACCAATTTATCCTCGCTCGATTTCCAGAGAAGCTTATCGGCGATGGTGGATTGGGATCGCAGCGCCAACTGTCGGGACGAGCCGGACTAGTTGTATCGTGATTTTGTGTGTTTCTACCGGGTGTCAAAGAATTCTTTAGATATCTCTCAAGAATGCCTATTTACTTGGAGCAACTTCAGATTCCAAAATACGCTAATCTAGTATTTTAGTCCGTTGCTAAGCAACGAACTTTCCCGGACCAAAAACACCCGTCAAATTCGGTCCCTACCGGTATTGGGTGGTCCACTTACGACTATCCACCCTCAATAACTCCGGAAAAATTATTTTACAAAAAATCGCCGAGACACGTCGATTTTTGTTTGGAGGGGGACACCATTTGACGGGAAGAAGATATGTTATACTTCAACCCCCTACTCCCCAGAGCAACCCCCTCGGTAATTTTAATAGGGAATGAGGGTCGTGTCATACATCATTGTGAAGGTAATTCAATTCTGATACAAGCAATGAACAATTTTCTGAATTTGAATGAGGCGTTCTCGATATATTCGAGTTCAAATGTTCAAAATGATCTCCATTATTGTCTCCCAGACAGTAGTACAGTTCAGTCGTAATTATCCACCGATTGTCTTATTTAATTTGCTCACGTTACACGTTTCAGTTTTTTGTTGTCAACATGATTGTCAAAGAATAAATACTAATCTCTGAGAACCATTTTTTTGTGAAATGGTGATAGGGTAGAATCGAAAAGTGACCACGTATTTCAACAATTCTACTTGTATCGCGATGGTTTACACAAAAGACGAGAAAGTTGAAATGATTTTTATTTTTGCTGCTCAAAATTAGTGTGCACGAGCAACAGCTCGGATCTTCAATGAGAGGCACGAAAACAGAAACGTAACTCACAAGTGAGTATTAGGAAAAATGGTTATAGAAAAAGGTTTTGGTATATTTTGATCATTCTAGATATATCTTGGATCTTGTGGTGAAATTCCGTGATACTGGATCAGTCGCCAATAAAAAAAAAATAGGATGGCGTCTGTTACAAACGAGATCAATCAAATGGAAGTTTTAGGACAAGTTGCAGTTGACCCAACTTTGTCTACACGGCAACTCAGTAGCATAACAGGCATATCGAAAACTTCCATAATGAGGGTGCTAAAATATTGCACGAAAATTTCATGCGTATAAGTTGCATCTTCACCATGAACTGAATGAGAATGACGAAAATGTAACAAGAATGATACAGAGGAACCACGGATTCATTAAGCATATTTGATTCAGTGATGAGGGTTCCTTTTTTTTAACGGATTAGTGAACAGACAAAACTCTCTCTATTGGAGTCAGAACAACCCCCACCTACATAGAGAAGAGCACACACAATGGCCTCAAAAGTTGAATGCGTGGGCAGGGATTTCTGGGTAATAAATTCATTGGCCCAATATTTATCCAAGGTGATTTAAATGGTGCGGTTTATTTGGACATGCTGCAGAATATGATTCAACCACTTATTTTGGATGCTATTAACACGGACCTTGATGATGATGGTAATCCAAATCTATTGGCAGATAACATGTATTTCCACCAAGATGGGACACCACCTCATTTCCTATTACAGGTGAGAGAATGGCTATCCCAAACTTTTCCATACAAATGGATAGGTCGTCGAAGTCCAATAGAATGGCCAGCACGCTCGCCCGACTTGGCACTCGATGATTTTTTCCTTTGGGGTCATTTGAAATCCGTTATTTATAAAACTCAACCTACTGACCTGAATGATTTGGGAAGAAGAATTATAACTGAATGCCAGCCAATTGCCAGAGAAACCCTTTCAAAGGTGCAGAAGGCATTCGAAAATAGACTCCACTACTGTCTGGGAGTTAATGGCAGTCATTTTGAACATCTTTCGTGAATAATTGTTTGTTAATCTATTTCGTATAATTTATTTACTCACAATTCACCAATGTACCATTTGAACTCGAATATCTCGAGCACGCCTTTTTCAAATTCAGAAAATTTTACACTGCTAGTATCAGAATTGAAATACCTTCACAATGATGTATGACACGACCCTCATTCCCTATTAAAATAATAGAGGGAGTAGGGGGTTGAAGTATAACAAATCTTCTTCTCGTCAAATGGTGTCCACCTCCAAACAAAAATCGACGTGTCTCGGCGAATTTTTGTTAAAGAATTTTTCTGGGAGTTGTTGATGGTGGATAGTCGTAAGTGGACCACCCGGTATACATTTTAGACAGTAAATTGAATAAATTATTACACATATGGAACGTTTATTATAACTATTTTTGTATAGTTTTAGTTATGTTGCAGTTATTAAACATAGGCTGAACTCTACCTGAAAAGTCATTCTCTTTGTCACCTCCCCCTCTAAATTTATCTGTTATGTTACCTGAATAGTCCACCGGAAATGGCTGCGATTTTGAAATTTCAAATGGAACACCCTGTATATTGTAACATTTTTGGATTTCTGAGACAATTCTGGATCAGAATGTGACATTTTAAAAAGCTTTTACACCTACTTAATTTTTTAGAGTCACTTTTAATATTGCATCTAGGTGGCTATGATCGGACGCAAACTAATCCAAGGACCACAGGTGATGTCAGAAAATTACAATCGCAAAGTTTCAGTTACTAGTATGATAGATAGGAATGAAACAAATTGGCAAAATTACACTTTCCGAAAAAAGGATTTTTTGACGAATCTAACGATACTTATTCATTTGCGATTGGATAAAAATGAGAACATAAATTAAATATTACTACGGAGAATCCTGGATAATAATTTATTTACTTTTGTCAAGTGTGCCATGAATAGCCATGATGCATAATATTTTGCAGTTGTTTTCATCAAGTCTTCTTTGGAAAACAAAACACTCACTTAGGTTATGACAGTGACATAAGCTTTATGAGCAGACAGTAAAAGTATTTTCGTTAAATTTCAGTTTCATTTTTCTCAAAATAATGTATACTCAAAGTGAAAAATTGGATAAGTTATTATTATTTGAAGAATGTCATAGGAATGCTGCTGAGTTGTTTGCTCAGAGATTTCCCAATCGGCAACATCCAGCCCATCAGTATTTTCCGTATGTTGGGAATCGTTTTAGGCAAGAAGGAAATCGAGAGGTGGAACAGAGGTTTATCATAAATGATGAGAGTGAGGTTTAAAGTTCTTGCTATGGTTGAGATTGATAAAACGGTTTCTTTGAAAGAAATTAGTCAAGAAATGCAAATCACGATACAGTAAGAAAAATACTGAAAAAGCACGGATATCGAGCATTAAAATATCAGTTACATTAACATTTGTATGCTGACGATTGGCTGCATGAAAATCATAGAGTTAACCCAAATGTTATCAACTTCATTCTATTTTCCGACGAATCACGATTTACAATTAATGGTATGTTCAATAAGCAAAATACTCGGTACTGGGACCAACACAATCAACGTGCAATGAGAGACGGCAATGTTCAAGAAAGGTTTGACGTCAATGTCTGCGCTGCTTTCGTTGGAAACAGAATAATTGGGCCAATATTGTTTCAAGGTCAGTTAACAGGGGTTAAGTACTTAGGTTTTCTTCAAAATGAAATCGAGGATCATCTTAATAATCTTCCTTTAGCAGTTTTACGGAGAAATTACTTCCAACAAGATGGACCACCCCTCATAATACCAGAGAAGTTCTTAATTACTTAATAAAGCATTTTAATAATCAAGTTATTGCAACGAATGGTCCAGTACGCTGGCCTGCCTACTTACCGGATCTCACTGTGCTCGATTTCTTTATTTGGGGATATGTTAAAGAAAAGGTTTACTATGCAACAGCCCCGCCACTCTTGAAATCTTAGCATGTAGCAACATCTTGTAGTGTTGTGTGAACACACTTTCAAAGATGAACCAATTCCGGATCCCTGGCACAACCTCAGTCAATGGACTGTTTTGCATTTGATATTTATAAATTAATATCCCGGGTAAGATGTTGTTTCCTTGAGGAATTCATATAATTGGGTGAGTATGTTGTTTTCTTTTATAATTATATTTCGCTATGTTCATCCAATTCGATAAATTATTCAGATATTCAAAGCCAAATCGTTTTTTGAACCTTTTGAGTGTTTTTCCCATAAGTACTTTAAATAAAATCAATTGGCTTTCAGAATCATTAAGATTTATTTCACTTAGGTGGGGACATATTCTTTTCATCCAAGTTACAAGTTAATTTATCTCATTCTTGACACGACATATGTAATTATTTTTTTTATGATCGAAGCTTGTAATTGATTTGTGAATTGGAAACTGACATTTACTAATCTGGCAATAACATTGGCTCACAAGGTACGTGTCAGTTTCATTCACGTTAGTCAAATGTTTGTTCCTGTATCTTTTGTGATTTAATTTCTTCGTAGTGAGAATATTTTTTTCTTCAAGGTCTCGAAAATGGCATTTCCTAGGTATTTATTTCGAAATATGAGTATAAATCTGCCTCCGCGCCTTCTTCCAAAGACAGTTCTGAGATTATTTCGTTAATTTTTTTCCTACCTGGGAATTGGTCTATATATTTTTGTGATTATAATGGATAAATATGGTAAAATGCAATGATTGAGTGGTGATGACACGTTTAGAGTATCTACCTGAAAATTGGTCGAAACGACCTTTTTGTATGAATCCTTATTTGGACCTGGAACAATTGTAATGTATTGAATCATTCATTGAGTGTACGTAAACGAATAATTAGATGTTTTAATTTGTTTATGTCTAATTTTAATTTGTAAATATTCTCAGGTTAAAAATGTTAATAAAAAATAATGCATTTTTCTACTCCATTTCTCGCCAATCTGAAGTTTAATGTCTTTTTTGTGAACTATAAGGGCATTTAGAAGTATAACGCCCCAAATGTTACGAAGAGAAACAATGGACTGAGTTGAAATGTGTCTTGTAGAAGGAGGAATGCACATTGAAAATTTATTACAGTGAAAGTAAATAAATCATTATCCATGGCACACTTAACAAAAGTAAGTAAATTATTATCCAGTAACTTCCTGAGTGATATTTAATGTATATTCTTATTGTTAATCCAATCGCAAATAAATTAGTATCGTTAGATTAGTCAAAAAATCTTTTTTTGGGAAAGTGCTTGTCAAAAAATGGTCGCCATTTGAAAAATAATAGTTAGACACGAAAATGTAATTTTGCCAACTTTTCTTATTCCTGTCTATCATACTAGTCACTAAAAATTTGCGATTTTGATTTTCTGATATCACCTGAGGTCCTCAGATTAATTCATGGCCACCTAGATGCAATATTGAAAGTGACTCTAAAAAAATGAAGTAGGCGTAAAAACGTTTTAAAATATCAAATTCTGATCCAGAATTGTCTAAGAAATCCAAAAATGTTACAATATACAGGGTATTCTATTTAAAAATTTAAAACTGGAGCCATTTGCGGTGATACCGGAAGTGACTGGAAAGTGAAAAATATGCGAAGACTCTCCTCTTCACATACCATTTACCCAAACCAAATCTCATTTTGATACACCCAATATTCTAGAAGTTATGACTTTATAGGGTGAATCATATTTATTTCTCTTTCCGGATTTCTTTATAATTCAACATTATAATATGTACAATTTTGAACGAACCCTATATTTTGAGTCGAAGATGAAAATTATTCAACTGAGAATGGATATACAACTGAGAATGGATATACTATACAAAATATTATATTGTCTCTCCCTCCTCCACACACTATAATCAAAACCGTGTTCGACAAGCCACATGATATAGGGAGGTGGAAGTTCGATTAGATATTCAGTCTGGAGTGTGATATTCACTCGAGTCGAGTGGAATAGTCTATAGTCTCTCGAAATGGGCATCAATTATTGATCTTCGTGGCAACAATGTTGGGTAGAGTTATCATTATATCGGTTGTTTGCATTATTCTGGTCCGATTGGGCCGGAAGTTCGACTGTCGATAGTTGGTATATTTTCTGGAGAGCTCGAAGTTGGAGCTTGTTGAAAGTTTTATTCGAAATAAGTAGCCAGCCGGATGGTTATTGGAGGATAGGTGAGACGGAGCGAGAATAGAGGAAAATTCTCTTGGCCTCACATCATTAGGTAAACGGCGCGGACGGGAAAACTTCTGAGGTTACACTGGCGTGGAGAGAAATTGGCTCTCGAAGAAATAGGCCGCTAGATATAGACATGATTTTCGTTTTTTTTTATAGTAATTACAGAAGTTTTAAAACTTCAGTAGAATGAAGAGTACGTTCAAATGATATTAAGTCTGATTTTGCAACCTTTTTTCTGAACGGAAGATGTTGAAAATCAGGATTTAATGAATTTTCACATTATTAGCGCGGAAAAAAATGCAAAAGTTCTGCAAACTTTCGAAGTTTTGAAAAATAGCAGGTTACATCCTCTGATGAATTTGCAACCATTCAAACTAAACGGAAATGTTAGTTTTATCGAAAAAAATTTGTTGCTAATCCAAATTTTTGAATGAAAATTCCAAAATATTGAATGAATGTGGTTTTTTGTGGAGGAACAACGTTTCTTGACATGTTTTTTGGGTAACCTTCCACAGTCTGAAAATGAAAATATAATCCGTCATTTGAAAAAGCGAAAAAACTCTGCAAGAAAAATCCAAATTATTCAAACAATTAAAGCAGATTTTGAAGATTTTGAGAACGGGGGCAGATATAGTCCCCGAAACGTCAATCAAAAAATTATATAGAGAAGTATCTTTTGAATTTTTACAATTTTTTTTATAGGCATATTCAAGGAACGATAAGTTACTGACAAATTGAATCATTCTTCTAAGGGAAATATAATTTGGTGAACGCAGTAACTTATCGGGGTGAACTAATTAGTTTGCCCTTTCTACACTTTATAGATTTTCCTGATTATATTTTCATTTTCAGACTGTGGAAGGTTCCCCAAAAAACATGTCAAGAAAAAATTCCAAAAGTTCTGCAAACTCTAAAAAAAATACCCAAAATAATGTTCTTGAGAAGAGTTTTAATTACCTCTTGCGTCGAATGGAAAATATATTTTTTTATGAAATTGTTTTTTTTTTAATTAAAATAAGTATCGGGATTATAACAAAAATTTCAAATAATGGTTGCAAGTGAAGATATCATCACGTGTAATGTTTCAATTGATTTGCAACCTACCAAAAAATTTGTACTTTACCAAAAAATCAAATGTTCTGCCAATCGGGCAGACAACTCATTTTACCAAATGGTGTCAGTTTAATAATTTGCAAGCTATGTTATAATGCGAAACACCTGTGTTATCTGAATAATATTTTTTTTTCATATAATAATAATGGCATTCATTGTATTACCAAGTTAATTAACGAACAAGAATCTCGTCAACGGTAGGTCAAATCATTCAATGTTGAAAGCTAACGTTTTCGATATGAATTCATTGATGATGAAAATTATGTACTTGCGAGATTTGCAATCGATATTCTTACTACCATAGAGCATCGATTATTCATTTTCAAATCTCGTCGATTGGTATAATGTCATGTTGAGACAAGTGAAAAAATCACATGAAGAATGATTGCATGTCGTTTCTAATGCGATAAAAAATCAATGTCTCCCAATAGTTTTTTAGCAGAATATGCACGAAAATAGTTAACGGTAGAATGAACTTTTCCGCCTAGTTGAGAACCTACGGCGGTTTGATATTTTCAAAACCACTTATTGTAGATTTTTTTTTTTCAAATGACAACATGTTTTAGACATTTATACCCGGATTCGAATCAAAAATGGGTTGGATAACAATCCTAATACACTAATTACTTGTCGAAAAGCTTCATAACTTCAATTTAACAATCAAAACGAAGGGTAAGTATACATTATTTTGCGAATAAATCAATTTTTAAATAAGCCGAACATTTCGAAGGCACCTTCACTCGAAATAGAATAAAACTTTGAAATTCTTGATGAAACGCTCTGTATAATTATACATTTTTCGATTCCGCAAACATCTCACTTTCGGAAACGAATATTGCTCACTCAATTTTTCAGATTTATTTCCATTACCATCACAGAATTCTCATTGTTTGTTAAACACTTTAAAAATCAAAAGTGTGCTATGGAACAAAAGTCTTTATAACCGTTCTCTGTTCAATTTTAATTTTTTAAGGAAAAAATAAATTCTAAAAAATCTATTTTGCCGATTTCGCCATTTGTACAAAGAGAAATGGGCTCTGCTGGCCATTTCTTTGTTTTATATTAAGAAATTATAATGAACTCACAATATTTTTCCAACCAAAAAATATATCAAAAATGTACGAATTTGAAATCACCCGATTAGATAACATAATGATATTTCCCATACTTACTTATATTATCTCAACTCCTCTCGTGAAGTATAGTTACACGCTCTTTTTCTAAAAATGTTTCTACATATAATATTATGAGGGCAGCTGCTGTCACCAGGGAATATGCAGAAAAATTAGATTTTTCTACAAACAACACCAATTTTGATAGTGTTCCTATACTGTAATGTAAGGCACTGTTATTTTGGTCACCACTAGTCCGTCGGAGATTTGTGCTTTCGGCTCGATATGCGAGGTCTTTTTTGAATAACTTTTCTTTTCATTATATTAAATAGTACCTTTTGTCCTTTGTCTCGAATGACTCTTCTTCAAGTGAAAAAATTGAAACTTGGATGACTCTTATATTGAATTCAAATGATCTTTTTCTCAACTATAGTTTCAAATAATACACCAGATAACTTTAATGCTTCTAATGAATAAAAACACGAAAAAAAAATATCACGCCGTTAAAAAGTCATCGAAAAATAATATCAATAACATAAAAATGAGCAATATACCCCAATTTCCTCACAATTTTTCGAAAAATTATTAATGTATTGGGATTGTTATCCATCCTATTTTCGATTCGAAACTATCAATGTATTCTTCGTGAAAATTAGAATCTGAGGAGTGTTTGTCTAAAAAATGTGATTTGAAAAAATGTCCTTTTTCACAATTAGTGGTTCTGGAAATATCAAACAGAACACTTACTCGAACTTCAACGCTTCATTCATATTCCTTGCCTCCGCAAATCAACTCATTTTTCTGGATTTTAGCAGGCTTGATTTTTCGCGTTAGCTGCGACAACTTTCGGCTCGTATATCCGGGTTCCAAACAATCCTTTATTATAAATCTGTTCAAACCCAGAAGCCAACCAGAAATACGAGAACATGTTAAGCTTGCAGCAAACATTAAACAAGCAGTCATAGTGAATGTACATTCCGGTTGTAATAGGAGTAAGCTGTACTAATTTGTTGACACACACTTCTATTTGATGATCTGCCATAAATCCTGCCTCAGACCGAAATGATAGTTTTCCGGATTATATTCATTGTGCTTTCGAGGTTTCTTCGATCTATGGAAACAAGAAATTCAATGTAGATTCGCTTTTTTTTATACGTAATAACATCGATCACCATGAATGATTGATTATTGAAAAAATTATTATTGTACAGAATACATCTTTGTGAAGATTATAGTATATTACGTAACGAGAGTTGTGAGAAGCATATTACGCACGACTAAAAAAATTTCTAGAAGTAAGTAATCGCCCCACAACTCGAGTTGTATACTATACTTTTTCTATAACCACATTCATTGCCATCAAAAATTAAGATTCCATGAAGTGAACATTTTTTTAATGAATCAATGAAATAACTACAAAATTTTTTTTATTTTTATTTATTTATCTATAACATGTCAAGAGTAGAAGCACAAGGCTTGTAAACTATTTTCTGAGTACAAAATAATATATGGTTATATTAAATATATAGAAACAAATTACATTAAAACAAAACTCTCTGATATGATTAGAGTTGGTGGCATAGTAACAGTCAATAGCGTTCTTGAAAACGTTCACTGAAGGGGAGTCGATAATGTGTGCGGGTATAGTTCAAACATTTTCAATTGCAGAAACTGTTTCTATAAGGAGCAAACCAAAAATCCACTTCACTAACGAGCGTATATGCCAAGTAACGGAACGAAAAATAATCTGTACTACTCGTAAACATTCTCCATCGCCAAACGGAAGATCATAAGAAGATCAAAAGAGCCGACAGTCAACGTGGGTTTGAGTGACAGCTGTCTAGTTCTACAGCAGATTTGCCTGAGCCAATCAAGATGGACCCTAAGCCAATGATAATGCTTGTAGGTGTGTAGATATATAAATAAAAGCCAGTAGCGTCTCTGGTCTGGGATCGAAATAGGTTCTAAAATATTCTATAGTTATGTTGTGTTTTGTCGGAAAATATGTCTCTTTTTCGACTATCAGAAAATGAAATAACCCCTCTAAGATTTCAGTTGTGCGAAATTTACGATGCTCTTCATGAAATTTTATCCGGAAATAATGTTGACAATACTAGAAAACACCTAGCTACCTCCCTAGGTAAAAAAATAAAGTAATTATGAATTTGTGGGTATGGTACAAGATTCTAAATAAAGTGGATGTTATTACTAAGATTCTGCAATCAAAAACATTTAATATTTCCCAGGCTTGCGGAAGTTTAAATAACCTTAATGAATTTGTAAAACAATATCGATCTGACAAAGGCTTCATTGACTTATTGATAGATGCCAAAGAACTAGCTTCTTGCTTAGAAGTTGATACAAAATGTATATCTGCAGAAATTTTAAGGCCACGAAAGATTAAAAATTTTTCTTACGAAAGTGACGACCAGCCGATTGAAAATCAAGAAATGAAATTTAAAGTAAATTGCTTTTCCGGAATGCATCCGTACATGAAAAATTTAAACTATTATCGTATCATTCTGATGGTTTTTATTTTTTGTGGGATGTTGAGGATTTCGGCAAATATTCTGACCAAGATCAATTTAATTTTTGTAAAAAACTGGAAGAAACCTTAACTGACAGAGATCGAAACGAGAAAGATATAGACGGAACAGAACTTTTACACGAATTAGAGTGGACCAAGAGCGGTTAGAAAATCTTGCTATTATTTCTATGGTCTGACTTTTTAAAGCAACTTGAAATGGAAAATCTTGTTAATGAATTTGCAAAAAGTAAAGCTAGAAAAGTCCAATTTTCGTTAGACCTCTCCATCATGTTTCATGATCATGTATTATCTGTTTCAAAACAATCGCTATTTTATTTCTAATTTTTTTTTTAATATTTTGTATTAATGTTTTGTAACTTTGATACTGTTTTTGTTTTGTTACTGTTGTTTCGTATTCTATCAATATTATTTGTGTACTTTCTGTTTTTCACAAATAAATATAGACATTAGTCATTAGTACTAAAAGGTATAGAATTTTCTTCAAAAATTTCAACGATCAACAATGAGAGAAGGGTGGTTATTTTAGCTCAATATTATAATATTTGTTAAAGACGCCTATCATTATTACAAAATACTTGGCGAGTCCCTGGCTCTACATTTCCTGCATTGGGACATCTTACAGCTGGGGGGTCGTACTTGCCTGTACTAGCGATTAACAGGTGCTCAGTTAGGTTTGCTTCACTGAAGATTTGCGACGTGGAATGTTTTTAAATGTAGTTTAATGCACTTTATCGTTGGATAGGCAACCAGGAAACAAAAAGTAGGATGCAGACTTACTTGGGTGATGTCCCAAAACACGAATAACAATATCAACAATGCGTTTTCACTGGAAAATTAACCAATAACTGAAAGCAATTGGACAAACTGTCAGTAACCGCTATAACCAGAACAACTTTTTGGATAATTCAATTGCAATATATATTTTGCCTTGTAGATATGGTAGAAATACTCAAATTCAAGGCATTTGCAACCCCCAGAAATCAGAAATCAAAAACATACAGGGTGTTTCCTAATTACGTACGAAACTTCAGGGGGTGATTCGTTAGGTCATTTGACAAAAAAAAGTTCCTATAAACATATGTCCGGAGTTGCTTCGTTTCTGAGATACAGGACGTTGAAGTATTAAAAAAAAGGTATTTATAAAATATCCTGAATATCCTGAAACCGAGGTGGTTGAAATGTGGTACAGCTATTTGAAGTAATAAGGCAATTATTTGGCCCCAAGTAGGTCCAGGGGCGTCTCAGTGGGCACCACAGCCAACAATACTGAGAGAAAAAAAGTACTTTTTTTGTAGTATTTTATTTTTTCAGATTGAACAACTGAAAATACAACTCTTTGGTCCCTTGTATTTTATTCATATCAAGCTTCGTTTTCGAGAAAAAAATACTTTAACTTATTCTACAAATTATCCATGACAACATAAAATACAAACCTAAAGTAAAAAATAAACAATTTCGGCCTTAAAGTAAATGAGCAAAATGTCCACCGTCTGATAAAATACACGACTGCAATCGATGTGTCATTGATTGTCTGACACGTTCAAAAATACCTGGAGTATTCCTTATGACATTGCAATTGTCACTTATTCGATTCCTCAAGTCATCCACATCTAGTATAGGCGTTTTATAAACGAGAGCCTCCAGATGACCCCATAAATAGAAATCTAGAGGATTCATATCAGGACTGCGAGCGGGCCAATGTTGAGGTCCTGCACGTCCAATCCAGCGATTAGGGTAGGTGATGTCGAGATGCTGACGAGCAAGAACACTCAAATGAGCTGGAGCTCCGTCGTGCATAAACCACATGTTGCCTCTTACAAGTACGGGTACTTCTTCCAACAAAATGGGTGAATGATTTCGCAAAAAAGCCGTGTAGGATGGACTTGATAATCTTGCTGGTAAAAAAAGGGTCCAATTAGGTAGTCACCAATAATTCCTACCCAAACGTTCAGCGAAAATCATTGCTGAAACTGACTTTCTCTAATAATGTGGGGATTTTCGCCGGCCCAGAAATGGTTATTGTGAAAGTTCATAATAGAATCTCGTGAAAAATTTACCTCGTCCGTAAATAAAATGTTTGGTAAAAAGTTATTATTGTGTGCCATCGTATGAATCGACCACCTGCAAAACATCAATCTTGGGTGAAAATCCCTAGGCAGTAGAGCTTGGACCCGCTGTATGTGATATGGGTATAGAAGGTTTCTTTTTAGAACTTTCCAAACGGTTTTTGGGCTCACTTCAAGCTGCAGTGCAATCTCGCTGGTACTATTTGAAAGATCTTCTTCTATCGCATCAACTATAGCTTCTTCTAGTTCAGGCGTTGTTACAGTTTCTGGTCTTCCACCACTTACATTTTTATTAAAACTTCCAGTTTCACATAATCTTGCATGTAGCGTTCTAAATGTTTTAGCACATGTAATCACTCTGTTAAGATATCTATCCTGGTAGATTCTCCGTGCTTCTTCCGCATTTCCATTCGCTAATCCATAAATAAAGTGCATGTCAGCCATTTCAGCGTTAGTAAAAGTATTCATGGTGGAATTACTGTTAATTGACAACTCTGACTTTTACTGATATGACAATACTATCACTGTCAGCTGGTCTCCATAGCAGGTTATCATGATTGTAGAGTGCCTTCATTTTTTTGTTCTCGAAAACTAAGCTAAATATGAAAAAAAACACAAGAGGCCAAAAAGTTGTTTATTTTTACTACGCTTACAAAAAACTTTTCAGAACCCACACTTATATTCAAATGCACTGAAAAGGAGAAAATAATTTTTTTCTCAGTATTGTTGGCTGTGGTGCCCACTGAGACGCCACTGGACCTACTTAGGGCCAAATAATTGCCTTATTACTTCAAATAGCTGTACCACATTTCAACCACATCGGTTTCAGGATATTCAGGATATTTTATAAATACCTTTTTTTCAATACTTCAACGCCCTGTATCTCAGAAACGAAGCAACTCCGGACATATGTTCATAGGAACTTTTTTTTGTCAAATGACCTAACGAAACACCCCGTCAAGTTTCGTACCGTAGTTAGGAAACACCCTGTATACCTACTCACTTAACTTAACATTTGTACCTATATCTCAATTGTATAATGTTACTTTAGCTCTTGTAGATAGATATAATTACTATAACTTGCGACTCCAACAGCAGTCAGTGGAAAGAAAGGTCCTGCATTTTCACGTTCTCTTTCAAAGTGTCTCAATTCGTGATCATCATGGGAAAAATTCTTGATTGGCTAAACAACAATGTCCAATTAACGTGCCACTATAGCTATAATTGGAAGAAACTGCATATCTACCAAGTTCTTTCTTGAAGACAACTGAAAACCTCTCTCAGTCGAATAAAAATGATTTCTGCCTCGATCGAAAAGAAAAGAATTCTGATGGAAAACAATCCAAATTGGAAAACGCACAAGTTATTCGCGCTTCGTTGGCTCTTTCAGTCGAGACGAGAGAGCAAATAAAGGCTGACTTCATTATCAACAATAATAATTATGCAATGCTGTCAGCTGGAAGCGAGTGACAATTTTCCGTTCTCGAGGGGGAGCTTGTATTTCAGAGTGCGTTCATATCAATTATTATTGCTCCCCTTCGTCTTTGCTCTGTTTCAACTATTCCACTTCATCGGGGTTGAATGAAAGGAATTGTTTTTTGGTGCGTGTCTATTCAATCATAAGTGATACACCATTAATTTGAATCTAATGAATTCTCAAATCTAAAAACTTTTTCATTCTAACCTGTTATGCTATACGATAACCAATTGGTAGAGCATATAGAGTCCGTTTCTTTTATGACGCCTCAACATTGCTATATTCTAAACCATAAGAACATTTCAATACCATGGGGAAGTCGAAGAAACGCTTCGATGTTAAGAAATATGACGTAACTGATTCTTTGCGAAAACGAATCACGAATGGAACTTGCACGTAAATGGTTACCGATATGTTTCCTGTTATTAACAATATGAACAACATGCTCTGTGAGTAAAGGCGTTTTCATCTGATCAAGGACACATTTGTCAAATACTTGGAATACCAGTGTTTATTGTTTCTGAAATAAGTATTCCAAAAGAATACAAATGTTCTCAATTGTTCATTGTGTCTCCTGGAACATTTTTTGGGTATTAATTATAAGTTTCCTGATTAAGAAAAAGAGTAAGTATTTTTTTGTACACGCTCCACAAAATGCCTGCTCTGCATACTAAAAAGTGTCCGCAAAATGCCACTTTACCGGACTAGGCCGGTAAAGTCATTATGGCAACCATATCGGACTATTTTTGTTTATTCAGAAAACTAATAATTAACTCCTTGAACCGTTTCAGGAGACGCAATGAACTATAGATTGATAGATATTTCGTAGTGACAGCACAGGTTTGCTACGAAATATTCTTTTGGAATACTTATTTCATGAAAATTGACCAGTTATAATTGAGAAATGTGTCATTGATAAACAATCGCTTACTAGATGTTTGCACAACTTCCTTACACTACCGTATGGATGGTAATTGAAAATGTGTGCTCGGCGAGGAAATATATTCTGTTTATCTGGAAAGCCAGTACAAAAAAACATCGTATGCAACACGTACGCAAATGGCTTTAGCGGACATCATCTTCATATTCATCATAAACATTCCCATTCGTCCGCTAAAGTCTCACTTTGCGTACTTGATACTACTATCATTAACAAGCGACAAGTGAGAATATTGGCACAATGGTTTCAGCGAAAGTGTGGATCTAATAGACTCAGTTTCTGATATTGAATCAACTCTTTCATTATTTGATGCAAGATATTTGATTTTCCTTTGAGAGCACCTGTATCCGACCGACTGCTGATAGTCATCTACAAGGGAAAGTTAAAGGTACGGACATGCCGAAAATACATGGATGAGCGGTTAACCTCAAATAAGTGGTGGTATTTCGTTTATCGTTTATCGATCTCTAGTGGTGCCGGTTTCATACTACTCAGTGAGTTTTTTGAGTGATCAAATTATTGATGGTATTAATTACCTATCTAAGGAAAATTAACATGTGAAAAAAAATTATGTATCACATCAGCATATTGTTTTCTATTAGGCGGGTGATTAATAAAATCGTAGTAGTTGGATTACATATGTTATTGTTTAATTCGTAGATGATCATGCCTTCATATTGTGCTGTTGTGAAATGCAAGATTTTGTTTTCTTCATACCGTTCTTGGTGAACATCATCTAAACTGGAATAATATTTTGTCAGATCCATTGTCACAATATTTCACTCGAAACACAATGCAAACAGTAACAATTTCGAATAAACATTCTTTAACAAGCCGAAATGTGAGATTGTTTTACCTCCAATGTCGACCATCTGTCAAATGTGCACGAAAGCAATTTGAGGTTAGGTTAGGTTAGAGCAGACAAAGATAAAACACAAGACCAGATGAGAACGTTTTTGCAAAGAATCAGTTACGTCAAATTTCTTAACCACGACTTCCTCATGGTATTGAAATGTTCTGAAACCAGAACATCCGAAAGACATAAATAAGACACTATAAATAAATTTCCAAGATGTTTTAAAAATGTCTCAATGAAGCTGTGATGATTTTTCGGGCTGTATTAGTGACAATGCTTATAATAACATCGCAATATTACGTCTCCATAACTTATAAATTACCTTTTCTCAGAAACGTCGTTACGGGTACAAGAATTAAATTAGTGTGAAGTTAGCCACACTTTTTCTATCCACACTTTATGACGTGTGGTATGTCAAATTTGGGATAGAGATGATTTCAAAGGCAGTGTTGCCAAATTTCTGATGTTTTTTGATAAATGTGGAAACTTGCTCTGAACTAACTGCCGATTCAATATTTGTTCTATTTTGAATGAATTGCACACTGATGGTCCAAAATAGCTATGATATCATCGAATGGACGATTAACCATCGAGATTTTTATTCAGGAGCGATTGAAAACACTGAAATCGGGTCCTTCGTATATCGAAGAGTGAAAGAAATTGTAATTTGAAGAGAAGTGAAGAATCCATGTGCAACGAATACAAAAACTAAGTTAAATGATGACAAATGACTTTTCAGATCAATTTGATCTGCCATCAGAATAACAAATTGAAATAATTGTCCGTAAACTTGGACAAAGAATGCGTATACCATAAACGGTAAGCAGTCAAACTGGCAGAAAAAAATTCATAATCACCCATAAACCAGAGGAAGAGTCTGTGTGCCACGAAAACAAGAATGAGGTTGGAAATGAAGTTAAAAATGGAGGATAAAACGCTATGCAAATCAATTTCTTTGACCGTCAAAATGACAAAAAAACAAAATCTTTAAAATTAATCGTAAACAGGGAGAAGGAGTACGTGTGCCTCGAAAACAAAAATGAGGTTGGAGAGAGGGTTGTAAACAAAGGATATAGGCTATTCAAATCAATTTGTTTGGCCGTCAAAATGACAGAAAAATATAAAATCTTTAAAATTATTCGTAAACAGGGAGAAGGAGTACGTGTGCCGCGAAAACAATAATAAAGTTGGAAAGAGGGTTGAAAACAAAAGATATGAGGCTATTTGAATAGCCCCATATCCTCTGTTTTCAACTCTCTTTCCAACCTCATTCTTGTTTTCGTGGCACAAGGACTCTTCCTCTGTTTTATGGGTGATTATTAATATTTTTCTGCCAGTTTGACTGCTTACCGTTTATGTTATACGCATTCTTTGTCCAAGTTTACGGACAATTTTTTCAATTTGTTATTCTGATGGCAGAACAAATTAATCTGAAAAGTCATTTGACATCATTCAACTCAGTTTTTGTATTCGTTGCACATGGATTCTTCACTTCTCTTCAAATTACAATTTCTTTCACTCTTCGATATACGAAGGACCCGATTTCAGTGTTTTCAATCGCTCCTGAATAAAAATCTCAATGGGTAATCGTCCATTCGATTATATCATAGTTATTTTGGACCATCAGTGTGCAATTCATTCAAAATAGAACAAATATTGAATCGGCAGTTAGTTCAGAGCAAGTTTCCACATTTATCAAAAAACATCAGAAATTTGGCAACACTGCCTTTGAAATCATCTCTATCCCAAATTTAACATACCACACGTCATAAAGTGTGGATAGAAAAAGTGTGGCTAACTTCACACTAATAAGAATTAAACGTTAATAAACCTAGCGGGTATGTTTCTTGCTCAGTGGATACTTGTGTCTGACCGAACGAAATGTCAAAGCTATAAAAAAAATTATCTGGGTACTAAACAACAAATTTCCGAATTCAAAGAATATATCCAATAACCGTATTCCCCTTCCCACGCGTCGGCACTCATGCAACCAAAATCGATGAAAATATCGCAGAAAACCCGAGAATAGAGCCATTAAAGAGCACATAAAGTTATCAAACTAACGCACCGTCGTACACCGCCCACTTCCCACCAAAAACGCCGAAATCAAATTTCTTAAAAGCCGACCGAGAGTGATTATTAATATTAATCATTTTAATGAGGCAATAAAGCGACCTTTGAAAATATTCCACCGAACCCCGGCATTATCGACCGCCGGTTTGTATATGGGAGGGAGCGAAACAACCCTCCGCATCCCTCGTTGCCCTCCTCCACTCAACCGAAAGTCTGACACCTTCGGGAAGTCACGCCGCGCCGAAACAAAGTCTGCTCCCCTTCAAGAATTAAAGATTGTCACTCGTTTCCAGCCGGCAGCGTTGCATAATTATTATTGTTGATAATGAAGTCGGCCTTTATTTCTTCCATGGAAAGAGTCGACGGAGCGTGGATGAGTTGTGCGTTCTCCAATTGGAATTGCTTTCCATCGGAATTTCATCTTTCCGCGAGCGGCGAAAGATTTTCCGACTCGCTATCGGCGACTGCGAGATCTTCGGAATGTCTAGTTTCTTGGGACTGTGGCAAAACGTATGTTGAGTATTTAAACACAAGTCCTTTCTCTTCAAATTCGCCAAAAATAACAGGTTTACAGAAATTCATATTTCTTTAACAAAAGAAAGATATATTTGTTTCGATTCCAAATAAAAACTTTTTAACAAAAACTTAAACCGACGAAAAAATCAACTAAAAAGCAAAAAATAAAATAAATCTTCTTAGTCTAAATGATAATTGAGCTCCTAAACTAATGTAAGTAACTGATTTTGAGTCGGGTCCAAACAAACAATCATCGAAGATCATTATCTATGAAAGAAGTCATCAAAACGCAGCCGTGCATCTCGCTGCCATCATTTTACGCTTCACCTAAGTCAATTGCTAGTTTGTTTGGCGCCGACTCAAAATCAGTTACTTACATTAGTTTAGGAGCTCAATTATCATTTAGACTAAAAAGGTTTATTTTATTTTTTGCTTTTCAGTTGATTTTTTCGTCGGTTTAATTTTTTGTTAAAAAGTTTTTATTTTTTACTTTTCAGTTCCGTATTTCTTTTTATTTTTTGTTTTTTTATTATTTATTTTTTTCCCCCTTACTTCAACTATTACCAGTTAAATAATATGATTATCTACTTTTACTATTTGTTGTAATATAAATTATTTTCGTTGTTCTGGTTAGTTTATTTCATTACTTTGTATATCATTCCATCCTCTCATAAAATATACTGATTTTGACGGATGTGGAACAAGAATAATGTCAGTAGCGATCTGACATTGTCAACTACGTATGTGTGTGCCAATGTTCACTAGTGGAAAATCAATTATCCCCTATTTTCTACCCGTAAGGGTGGCTAATTCCTTTCGAAATCCAAATATAAGGTATACCCTATCTATTAAAAAAAGAATCATCCAAATCGAAGAACCCAGTACAAAGTTATGCCTGATAGAATCGGTTAACGGACCAGAATTCAAAGGGTGAGTGATCAATATCCTTCATTTCGCTACCCTTAGGGGTGGATTTCATCTTTTAATTTCAAATGGGATTAAATTCGAAGTACACCCTATCCACTGAAAAAAGAATTATCGGAATCGGACGCCTCAGTAAAAAAGTTATGCGTGATCATACATAAAAAATATGATGGAAAAAAAATACGGGTCGAATAGAGAACCTCCTCCTTTTTGGTTTCGTCGGTTAAAAAGCCAGCATCTGCCTACAGCTGTTCCATGGTTTCCCAATCATCAAGACGGCTTCTGGTCTTTTTCGAATTCGAACCAAATCTCTCAGAGTGCTAATACCTACCGGCAAGGATAAAAATGTGAAATGCACAAAATTATAATTTATTTTTTTGAAATTGCTGAGGAGTTGAAGATATGGCATTTTGTAGGCATGTTCTACCAAAAAAAAAGGCAACCTATGCATATTTTTTCAATTTTATTGTGATCTTTTATAGGGGTGAAATATGCAACCCCTATTCCATTTTTTACCAGATCTTTTCAACTAAACAAAACTTCTCAACGTGAAAATATGTGTTGAAAAGAACGATTCATTGCAAAACTTTTTTAAATCTCGTATTGTGTCCGTAAAAGCAATAGTTTCCTATTAAAAAAATAAAATACAACATTGTGCTTCTGTAAAAGGAATCGAAAAAATCTAATAGGTGGATGTCACGTTTTCTTTGCACAACTTGTGACTTCAATCGTAGTTTTTCAAAATCGCAAAAATCTAGTAGGTGGCTGTCACGTTTTGTTTGCACAACTTGTGACTTCAATCGTAGTATTTTAAAATCTAAAATATCTAGTAGGTGGCTGTCAAGTCGCTTTGATTTCTATGTGGTAGTTGAAAGTTCAATTGTGTCTTTTGAATCTTCAATATGAATAATTACACTAACGCTGAAATGGTCGATATTCATTTCATGTTTTAGATGGAAAAACTCGATATGTATTTATTTTTTGAGTTCACTTTACTAATAAATTGTGTGGATGGTCCACAGAGGTTCTATAAAAAAATAAAAAAATCGAAAGAAAATACAGAGTCAAAGTCTTCTTCATAACGGAATCAATATAAATTGGTAGAGGGCAAGCGAAAAACAACTACTTTCCTGGCAAATACCACGCAGAACGTTGAATGATATTCACCTGAAAATCTATGCAAACTTCCATAAAAATTGATTGCAAATGTTTCTTTGTGATAAGCTCGATTATGTTTAATTCATGCCGGGTCCGCCTAACAATCCGCGTACCGGTTTCAGGCTTTTGGCCCTCATCAGTACGGAGTAGTCACCAGTCAGAGATCCGGAGAGCTCTGGCCGAAGCGAGACCCAACATAAACCAAATCACCATCAAGCTTACATCATCTTTAGGTACGCCGGAAAAAGTAACTTTTAACCGGCGGTACCTAGTGACAGAAAGAAACACTCCATAAAATTCCCCTACCTCGATAGGATTCTAAATAATAAGATTCCAGCTCGGTAGGAGTGGCTTAATGCTCGACTGGCGTGTACATCAAAACAAGAAAGCCAAGTGAAGTGAAATATATAAGAAAATACAGAACTCAAAGTTTTCTTCACAACGGAATCAATATAAATTGAAACACAATTGGTAGAGCACAAGCGAAAAACGACTACTTTCCTGGCAAATACCACGTAGAACGTTGAATGATATTCACCTGATACATTTTTATGGAAGTTTGCATAGATTTTCAGCAAACTTCCATAAAAATGAATCAGGTGAATATCATTCAACGTTCTGCGTGGTATTTGCCGGGAAAGTAGTTGTTTTCGCTTGTGGTCTATCAATTGTGTTTCAATTTATGTTGATTCCGTTGTGAAGAAAACTTTGAGTTCTGTATTTTCTTATAATTTCACTTCACTTGGCTTTCTTGTTTTGAAAAAATTCGAACTTTAGTTCAAACACTGGATATTGATCACATCCCTTTTATAAAAAACAGTTTGATGCCATTTCCGTCGAAACAGGATATTGTTCATTTGCTTTATTTATTTATTTATTTATTTCGACGGATAACTCCAATTGTATACAATACTTATTATAATACATATATACTAAAAATGGTAATATTAAAATAAAAATAAAACATCGCAAAGTTAATATTAAAAATTAAGAATAAAAGCTATGTGACAGGACAAAAAGACTAAAACGAGATCAAAATATATAGTAGATTACAGAAGATTACAAAATACATTGAAGTGTCTTCTTGAAGTTTGCATGTGTTTGTGAAAATAGATCAACCATATCTTGTATATCATTGTGGTCTCTTTGCAATCTGGTCAAAGGACTGTTCATTCCATAGTTAGTTGTATGGAATGGAATTCTGAACAAAGGAGGATTACGTGTTCTTGATACAGCATTCAGATTTAACTGGCTCAGTAATTGTGGACAATCAATACTTCCATTGACTAGTTTAAAGAGAAACATCTGATCCAAAATTCTTCTGCGGTTACTAAGGCTACATAGATGGAGATCTGAGGTTAAGTCTGCCTCAGTATTGTGCTCTGTATATTGATTTTTACGATATGAATAAATTATCAAAAATTTATTTTGAACCCTTTCTATTGAATTGCTATGAACGGTATAATTTGGTGACCAAACAATGGATCCATATTCCAGAACTGGTCGAACTAATGTGCAATAAAGTTCCGTGAAAGTTCCAGGAGAAAAGTTGTAGCTATTTCGATTAATAAAGCCGAAAGTTTTGAGAGCTGTATTCACCATATTATTAATGTGTGATCTAAAATTTAAGGATGAGTCAACTAATATGCCCAGGTCTTTGGCATTCTCTTTCTGTATTAAATTGGTCTCATCAATTGAATATTCACTGTTCACTTGAAAATTTCGTCGGGAAAAAGTAATATAGAAACACTTTTCAATGTTGACATACAACATGTTCAGAGATGTCCAATGAATGGAATTATCTAAATCAGTTTGTAAGAGGAGAGTGTCTGTTGAGTTATTGATTTCACGGAAGATTTTTAGGTCATCGGCATAGAGAAGGAAGTGAGAATGAACAATATAATTATTTAGGTCATTAACAAAGATGTTAAAGAGTAGAGGCCCGCAATGGGATCCTTGGGGAACTCCAGAAAGTACAGGAAATGCAGATGAGAGATTATCATTGATGCGTACACATTGAAAACGATCGGTGAGGAAACTCTGCAACCATGTTACTACTGAGATATTCATATTCATTGCCAACAATTTTTGTATCAATACGTTATGACTGACTCTATCAAACGCTTTCGAGAAGTCCGTATATATACTATCCACTTGGGATTTTCCTTCAGAGGCGTCTAATAGAAATTCAGTGTACGATACTAAGTTAGTCGTTGTAGACCGTCCTGCTTGGAAACCATGTTGTTCTGGAATAATTAGATTTTTTATTTGATATGACATGACATTGTTGTAATACACATAATTTTGCTATGTTTGTATTTTTAATTTGATATTCTATTGAAACAAAACATGGTTCTGGTATATGCCTACGTTAAAAGTTGAAACAAGCGGAATAATTTAAAAATACTACGATTGAAGTCTCAAGTTGTGCAAACAGAACGTGACAGCCACCTACTAGATTTTTTTCGATTGTATTTACAGAAGATCCGTTCATGCACAATGTTGCATTTTATTTTTTTATTAGGAAACTATTAGTTTTACGGATACGACACAGGAGTTAAAAAAGTTTTACAATGAGTCGTTTCCAATTTTGAACTGGGAAATTTTGTTTTGTTAAAAAGTTCTGGTAAAAAATGGAATAGGGGTTGCATGTTTCACCCCTTTAAAAGATCAAAACAAAATTAAAAAAAAAATTCATAGGTAGCTTTTTTATTGGTAGAACATTTCCACAAAATGCCATTCCTACAATTCTTCAGCAATTTGAAAAAAAAACTATTATTTTTCTCATTTTTGGAAGAGTATAATTTTTCAAGGAAAGGCCTTAGAGATTTTGTTTACATGGAAGACCCCCTTTAATTTTTGACAAGGAAACAACTTTCGCACTTATTTGCTAATACCCTGTATATTCCTGAAAACATTTCCAGGACAAAATTTTTTTCAATAATTCTTCTAAAAATCCTTTGTTTGTCTTAAAACCTTATCCGGAGTATTACGAAAATTCAAAAAAACAATTAGCCAAATATTATAAGATAAAAAAAAAGTTATCCTTGCCGGAATTCGTTTCTGTGACCTTCTGATTGGTAGGGGACAGTGTAACCGCTGAACTATTTCCTCGTTTGGTAATATGTGACTTGATGGTCTTTTTCTTCGCCAAATTTCTTATATACACGAATTTTCCAATTTTCCGGAAAACTTTTCCGTATAAACGATCCCATTACGAACATTAAAAAAAATGCTAAATCGGTCCAACTGTTCTCACGTGTTGAGCTCACAAAGAATCGAGATTCACGTTTATTATATGGATCGTAAATGAATGTATATTATTGTATACTCATTCTGTTTATCATGTATATTCTCTTAGAATGGCGAGAAAAAACGAATCGGGACATACAATGAGTCAGCTTTTCAGTGGGATAAAAACCGAACCTAAAAAAAACCCAACACAATAGAATAAACAAAACCGACATACCATAATTTATCACGGAAAACCATTATTTACTCTCACCCAGAAGCAAAAAGTTCTAGTCAATTAAATCCAACAGTAGTAGAAACACACTTCCCCATATACCAGTGTTTTTCCCTCGTTGTTAATTACCCCGCAACCCCAATCCTCGTCGGATTCCCGAACAACCAAATTCCCGTGTACACCCATTCAGAACGTATATGCCCAAATATCAAACCCTCTAATAGCATTACCCCCGAATATATTCATTGATTTCAGTTGTGTAGCTTTGCTAATACGAACAAATTGTGGTCTTTCGGTTTCAGTAGATTTGCTAATAGCCCTTCCCTGCGAAATCCTTTGAATCCTGGACAGAAACTTGGGTGGTTCATTTCTCAAAGGTAGCATTAGGGTGATTAATATCGGGAGTCACTTTCGAGTAGTTTTTGGGAACTAGCACTCGGGACAATAGTGAAGTCCTCGAAGATTATTATGGGGAACCACATTTTGAGAGCAGTTCTAAATAAATACAGAAAATATAAAAACATTAAAGAATAGTGCTGGATTGAAATGAATTGGCATTCAATAATAAACGAAAATATCAACCATCTAATGATCTATCATAGAGGGTCGTTCAAAATTTGTGATTATATAGATAGATACAAAAATGGGGAGAAGTGCATTTTTTTAAATGGAACACCCTCTATATTATCGAATATCCTAGAAGAAAATTTGAGTTACTTTTAAACGATGTCAAGTTTTCACTTAAAACTATGGCCTATGGTTATGAGAATTTTTTGTACGTGAAAATAGCCGTTCTTTCTGAAATTATTTTTTTATCGTTAGATGGAAAGAAAAGAGTTTGTTGGTATTATTTATTTACTTTATTATATTTAATTTTATACAAGCTACTTTTGAATGTAATCATCTAGCCAGTCTCAACTTTCTCCAGTCATAAAATATTCTACAATTAATTAACGATATCTCAATACACTTCTGTTGTTTCTTCGTACACTATCTGGTGCAACGGTTTCGGTTAATGGGTTATTTAACGAGTCTTCAAAAGAAAAATCATTTCTGTCTCTGACAAAGTTGTGCAAAATACAAGCATGTTTTATAATATTATTCACTAAATCAATATTGATATTAATGGGTGTATGAAAAATGTGCCATTTACTAGCAAATATGATAAATATGCAAATAGAATCATTTCTGTCATCAGTGCAACATACTTGTACTTGAAGGAAATGCTTTCTCTCCCACGAAATCGTACGTATAACTTTGTGAAATAAGTTATGTTCGAAAATGTTCAAATGTTCAGACGATTTTCCTGCAATTTTTTATAGGAACTCGAATTTTGAAGTACCCGTTAGTTTCAATTTGCAATAGACTACAACTCTATAGAAAAAAACCCGTACGAAAATATATGGGAAATTGGCTCTCGGTCGAATTAGCTGATGTTATAGTAGGATGGGTCATTAGAAAAAAGTGTGAGTTCAAATGATTTTGTATGTTTAGTTTCTGAGATATAAGCGGCCAAAGTTCGAAAAAATGTCGTTTTGGGGTAGGATTGACAATGAAAAAAACTGTTTTTTTAGTCGAAATAAGACAAAGTAAGGATGAAAATGTATTGATGATAGTACATTAGGGTGTATACGGGGCATAGTCAAAATAATGGTATTTTTTTTCCAGCACTATTTCAAAACCACCAAGATATATTTTGTTAAGATCTCATAGTTTCAGTCTATTGTAGGCGAAAAAACGTGTTTTGTTCTTGATGACTCTCTCTGTTTGAAATATATATTTTTTTTAATTTTCGAGGATACCCCTATACTGAAAACAATTGACAGACCGTTTTTTATTACAAAAAATGAAATTAATTGCTCTGCCTATTGAATAAAAGATAGGGTAACATTTTGATGAACTTAATTGTTCAATATTACCTTTCATTTAGATAAAGGGTGCGTTACACTTTTTTTAGATCATTTACAAGTTTCTATTGAATATTTAGAAAACTGTTTTGTTAATTTGGACCATATTTACTCACAATATTTTGAAAATGTTGACTATCATATACGATAGTTTTATCAACTTGTATGTTGCGTTTCTAAGATATGCATTTTTGAAGTTGAATATATAGCGTAACCTATCGATTTAACAAAATTTTATGGAACCTTTCGTCACATTCAATTCTATTATAAAATTTTCGAAATCAATTATTTGATACTATAAACAACACAAACCACACTCGACAAAATTTGGAACTCAACAGTATCTCAAAAAAATCGATTTATAAATAACGACACTAACATAAAAACAATTATTATTATGGAAATTAAAAAAAATCGAAATGATCCTGATAAAGCTATTGTACAGCGAAACATGCGTCGTGCTTTAGTGAACCCTTAAGTAGTGAAAATGTTATAGTGTATTATAGTAGTGAACTCTAAATCGAAATTGAAACTAATTAGTTATAAACAATATAAACAACAATTTACATAATTGAACTCTCAAAAAACAAACAATAAACAAAACCTAAATTCAAATAATATTAATAATATTATTATTTATTGGTCTATTTGCGCAATCTAAAACATTGTTTAATAGTTCATGGCTAGGGTACTTTATTGTTTTTTGATGACGAGCATATCCTAGGTACCAAAGTACGCTGCAAATATGGGAACAGCATCCCACTGTTCTTGCTCCACTTTCACAGGATACAGTAGTAGCTTAGAATACGTTCATTTGCAGGTGCAAATAATTGATTTCGAAAAGTTTTATAATAGAATTGAATGTTCGAAAGGTTTTTTGATGATAGTTACCCCATATATAGTAATACCTAAAAAACAAAATCATTTGAACTCACACTTTTTTCTAATGACCCATCCTACTATAACATAATAAAATTTCAGCAAATTCGACCGAGAGCCAATTTCCCATATGTTTTCGTGCGGGGTTCTTTGTAGTTACTGTCACAAATGGCCATTGAAAACTAGAGAGGAAAAATCCTTTAAAATAGTAGCACATTGATCCACTATCGGCAGTGCAATAATTTTTATATGTTTCCATCACATGCACATAAACATTGAGGAACATGTTCTCCCTTGAAAATGTCATTTGCGATTTGATACCACTTATCTTCTGTTCCAATTCTAATCCGGAATATACAGTGCTTCTCAAAAGTCCCCTCCCCCCCCTCTTATTTTTGGAACGATTTTACATAAACAAGTGAAATTTGGATAACTGAATATTAAAGGTTGTAAACTTCCCTACTAGTGATGATAGATGACGAAATCGTCAAAGATGACGTCACAAGGCCATTGTGGGCAATAATTTTGAATGGAACCCTACGGCAAGCGACACCTCTTTTGAAAGGTACGAAAAACCATCCAATGATACTAATTTTGTTTGTGTTTATGGCGTTTCATTGGCTCATTAGTAAACATTAAAATTTAAATTCCATTCAGTATGATATTAATTACAGATTTAAGAATCAGTATCTACTTAAAGAAATTGCTCGAAGTGACCTCCATTTACTTCCTGACAGTGAAATATCCTATTTTTAAACTCTTCTCGTACTTTTGCAAATGTGTCTGCGGAAACAGCCTCACATTCTGCAACAATACGTTGTTTTAAAACGTCAATATTGTCAGGTTCAGTGGCGTAAACCTTCGATTTAAGGTACCCCCACAGAAAAAAATCCAAAGGTGTGAAGTCCGGTGATCGAGCTGGCCATTCCGTTGAACCTCGTCGTCCAATCCATCTACCACGATACTCCTCATACCAAATACCGTCTTACTGCACCGTAATAGTGTGGAGGAGCACCATCCTGTTGGAAATATTATTTCCAAATTGTCGAATTCATCTGGATTATCTTCCAAAATTTCAAGGATTAACGGTTCTATTGCGTTTTGCAACAGCTCCAGATAAACCTCACCAGTTAAATTAGTATTTGAAAAAAGAGGCCCAACGATGTGGTTTCCCAGGATACCTGCCCCCCAAACATTCACCTTCTGGGGAAATTGGGTATGTGTTTCACGAAACAGGTGAGGATTTGCGTCACTCCAATACCTCACATTCTGTGTATTTACATTTCCATTCAGATAGAAAGTACTTTCGTCACTAAAACAAATTGTTTTGACATAGTCTGGCTGTTGGTTGATTTTAGTTTCATATTTTCACAAAATTCTAGTCTTCGGTCTGGGTCGTCGTCTGAGAGTTGATGAACCATTTTTAATTTGTATGGATGAAATTTGTTTTTTCTTCAACACCCTGTGTACTGTACTTCGACTGACTTCACAGGTAGATGCAACGTGAGTTGTTGAAGAAGTAGGATTAATTATTACTTCTACCAGTATATCAATTTTTTCTCATCAGAAACTTGTGGTCTGCCAGATCGTTTCGCATCATTAATACTACCCGTTGTTTCAAACTTACGAAAAGCTTCCTTAAATAAGTCCTCGAAACGGGGCGATCGGGAAACCTCGCATTAAAAATGCGTTCTGCTGCAGTTTTTGTCCAGTTTCACCAAGAATTAGGATCGCTGCTACTTTATCACCTAAAGCACGTACCATTTCGCTTCTTGAAGTACTTAAACGTTCGGCTCACAAGAGTTTAACAAATTATTAAAATGTACAAAAATATTAAAAGTACCAAAAGCTGCTAAAACAGTTAAACGTTCGATCAACAATACACAAACTATTAAATGTACAAAAACTTGGACAATTACAAAAACGTCGAATTAGGGAGACTAACAAAAACGTCAGCTTATTTCACAACTATCCAGAGGCGGAGCTTTAATTTGGAATTTTAGTATTAACTGATTTAATTCATCACAGCTTTGCGTTTTTTAAAAGCGAGTTGCCAAAACTGCGATGAACACAAACAAAATTAGTATCATCGAATGGGTTTTTTCGATACCTTTCAAAAGAGGTGTCGCTTGCCGTAGGGTTCCATTTAAAATAATTGGTCACAATGGCCTTGTGACGTCATCTTTGACGATTTCGTCATCTTTGACGATTCAGTCATCTATCATCACTAGTGGGGAAGTTTACAACCTTTAATATTCAGTTTCCAAATTTCATTTGTTTATGTATAATCGTTCCAAAAATAAGAGGGGGGAGGGGACTTTTGAGAAGCACTGTATAGTGTGATTCTGCGTAGAACACCCTGTTTCCATATATGAAACTTTTTTTTTCTGGGGTGAATCTTCAGATAAAATGGCCAAATATACGTGATTGTTTTGTGAAGGCCCACAAAGCGATGCAAGACCAAAGCAAATCTGAGGCAAAAAAAATAACCATAAATTTTCAAAAATACAGTTTCTGTGAATTCAACAACCTCTAATGTTACGACCAATACGGAAATAGATAACGGAGATGAAATCAAAAAAAAATTCTGATTATTCTTTCGAATCCTCGTGGATATCAGAAAGGAACAAAAAAACATCTTGACGTTGGTAGAGCGCTAATAAGGAATTTTAAGAAAAAAATTGAGAAAAAACAACTTTTTAACAAAAAATTAAACCGACGTAAAAATCAACCGAAAAGCAAAAAATGAAGTAAACCTTCTTAGTCTTAATGATAATTGAGCTCCTAAACTAGTTTTGAGTCAGCGCCAAACAAACAATTATCGAAGATCATTATATTTATGTTGAAAAGGGAAACATTCTCAATTGACTATTGATAGAAAGATTTTTCTGTGAATCGAAAAATCCACGATTAAAATGAAGTTATTTTTTGTGAATGTCTAACAGAAAACAACTACTTCCCCGGTAAAGCCACGCTGGACATTAAACTAATCTGATAGATATTCTGAAAAAAGCCTTAACTCAAAAGAAAAAATCTAAAATTGAAAATTTGCATTTTCATTCAGATAGTTATTTGATTTTCTATTCCAGTCCTAATTAAGAACTCATGAAGATGAATGAGGCAAAGAAGAATGTTTTCCAAAAGAGAGTACTCACCAGAAATCATTCGTAACATTGACGCAGGAGAGACATCGCATTCACTAGGTCTTCAATACATTTTTGTCGACGAAAATCTATTTCACGCTACCACGATCATCAGGAAGACTGGAAGAAATGGGAAACACATTTTCAAGAAGCAATCTCACTTTGCAAAGATGGAAAAAGTTGGAATCATTTCTTTTGGAGAGACACTTTGAAATTAGTGTTTTCTGACTTTAAAACCTGTCATGGGTTATGATAGATTGATTTGTTGAAAATATAAACAGGATGTTCATAAAATCAGATGTGGAATCATCTGCGACTGAAAGATAAACTTTAGTCACTATCTTCCATCGTCAAGATAACCTCTTGTGGGGTATTGATGTTGAAAAGGGAAACATTCTCAATTGAATATTGATAGAAATATTTTTCTGTGAATCGAAAAATCCACGATAAAAATGAAGTTATTTTTTGTGAATGTCTAACAGAAAACAACTACTTCCCCGGTTAAAGCCACGCTGGACATTGAACTACATCTGATAGATATTCTGAAAAAAGCCCTAACTCAAATAAATCAAATAACTATCTGAATGAAAATGCAAATTTTCAATTTCATTTGAAAAATCCAAAACACGTACGAAAAAAAATCAGATGTTTCAAAGGTTATTCAAGACACTCAGTTTTCTACTAATACAAACACATGGGACAAGACAACTCACAATAATCCATATCATGGACATCCTATTCCTATGCAAATACCTACACCTGTAACCGCACCATCTCAGGAAACTATCGTAAATAATCCGACACAAGTGCAATCAGGGGTGTTCTTATTTTTTTTAATATTCTCGACCCGCTAGGTTGGAGAACTTTTCAGAATATTAATTCACACTTGAAAAGGGAAACATTCTCAATTGAATATCGATAGAAAGATTTTTCTGTGAATTGAAAAATCCACCATTAAAATGAAGTTATTTTTTGTGAATGCCAACAGAAAACAACTACTTCCCCGGAAACCGGATTGAACTACATCTGATAGATATTCTGAAAAGGCCCCAACTCAAAAGTCGCAGATGATTCCACATCTGATTTTATGAAGATTATGTTTATATTTTCAACAAATCAAGTAATTCACACATTTTTTCGAACAACAACAAAAATATTTCGGTCCAAATCATTTTTAGTTTTTAGTGGGAAATTGACTACAATGACTGGCCTACAAGGGGTAAAACGGCAATAGAGCAAACCCACACGTTATATTAATATTTTCAGGACATCGCCGAGATAGCACTTGAGGCTTCCATTTAAATATGAAATAATACGGAATACACAAAACATTCAGTTTGGTACACTTTCCAACGACAACCTGTATAGAATCATTTTCCAGATTCTATGTTATGGCAGAAATCTTCCAGCAATCGAACAATATTTTCAAGTTGAGCCGAACACCGAACCGCAATTGCAGGCCCTGTATGTAAGTAGGGATTACAATCATGAAACCATCCACATCAGGCTTGATAGGATTATGTCAATAGACTTCCATATACCTTCAAATTTTCATTCGTATGACCAAACGAGATTGTGAGACATTTTGAATCCTATCACACGCCCATATCTAGTTGAGGTTTTTTTCCTTTGAACGATAATGGTTCGATTCAGAAAACGCTGAATCATATACGAGTTGACGTGACTACCATTTATACATTCCATTGTATTTTAATATGAAAAAAGGTAGCTACATTATGTATTTTTTCTCTGTCCTTCACGACATGAACTGATTCCATTAAGAACCTAAAACGAGAGCCCTGTCCTAAACTCTCGTTGATTGGTATTATTCATTTTCATAAATATTTCGCCAATGGGTACAAACAATACAAGTTTGAGTATAATATTTAAAAACAATTGTCATAATTTCGACGCATCTTGTATGAATTATTAAGATAAGTCAAATTTCAGATAATTTGTTATTAAACAATACTGATAGTCTTAGAGCCGGTGGGAGATCGACCTTCACCGATCTGATAACTCGATGAGACATATTTTTTATCAAATATAATTAATTTAATCAATTTTCTTTCATCACCTTCACTCTTTTGATAACCGAATGAGTTTCATCTCAACTGATAGTTTTTAACACTCAGAATATGCCTAGGTAGGCTTGCCTACTCATTTCTGTGCATGGCTACCTGGCAAGCAGATGTGAACAGGTAAGTCAATATAGGTAACTACACCGATCTGTTAACCAATCGAAATTGATATCATAGGTAAGATAATTTAATTACAAAACCAATCGTATAGGCTTGCCTGCAAAAAATCGTACATAAAATATTATTGCCAAGCTATAAAGTCTTAGAATTTCAGCTATTTGATAGGTGCGAGAGAGAAAGTAAAGCGTCCGAGGTCCGTGTGATAGAACAGGACACAACATAGCAGCTGCACGCTAGCTGACCGTTGAATGTATCCGAGTGCGCATGCTCGTGTACATGTGAGTGACAGTGACAGCATTTATTTACACTCGACAGTAATTTTGAACTCTAATTTATTATAATTCTTATTTCGATCACAATTTTTGTATTATTTCACACTTTATATACTTACAGCTATGAAATAATCAAAAATAAATAATTTAATATATAAATAAATAAAAAATAAAAAAAAATCTACAATTTTTTTATTTCATTTTAAAGCTAAATTATAAAATTTAAAAATGATGAAAAAATCTATATTTTTTATTTAAAATTAAATAAAGAATAATTTATTTATTATTTAAAATCAAATATATGCCGTAAAGCGGGAAAGAATAAGTGTTACTTTTAAAATTTTAGTATGATAAATAGAAAAAAATCATCAATATGGAAAAATAAAATTTAATACATTTATGTTGTTAAAAGCGTTTATTACAAAGCATATGAAAGAGTTCAAAATTACTGTCGAGTGTAAATAAATGCTGTCACTGTCACTCACATGTACACGAGCATGCGCACTCGGATACATTCAACGGTCAGGTAGCGTGCAGCTGCTATGTTGTGTCCTGTTCTATCACACGGACTTCGGACGCTCTACTTTCTCTCTCGCATCTATCAAATAGCTGAAATTCTAAGACTTTATAGCTTGGCAATAATATTTTATGTACGATTATTTGCAGGCAAGCCTATACGATTGGTTTTGTAATTAAATTATCTTACCTATGATATCAATATCGATTGGTTAACAGATCGGTGTAGTTACCTATATTGACTTACCTGTTCACATCTGCTTGCCAGATAGCCATGCACAGAAATAAATAGGCAAGCCTACCTAGGCATATTCTGTGTGTTGAAAACTATCAGTTGAGATGAAACTCATTCGGTTATCAAAAGAGTGAAGGTGATGAAAGAAAATTGATTAAAATTAATTCAGTTAAAAATAGGTATGAACACTTTTCGATAGGCAAGTTATCATAGGCATATTTGTTTATAAATTATATTGAATAAAAAATATGTCTCATCGAGTTATCAGATCGGTGAAGGTCGACCTCCCACGTTCTCCTCTACTATGAGTGTCAACGTATTCTTAGACAAACCATGGTTTCCAGAGTTCCGAATGTATGAGATTCAAACTTGCCACGGGGTTGGTTTCAGGAATTGGAAATAGTTATTATTTCATACTCTCCTATCACTTTCGGTTTCACCGTAAATAACCCCAACTTGGGAATTTCAAATGGAGCACCCTGTATATTTTTACTTTTTTTGATTCTAGTGACGATTCTGAGTACGATCATATGTTTTGAGTCGAAAAAATGACACATTTGATTTTTCAGGAGCATTTTTATTTTTGAATCTAGAGTGTGTTGGAGCCACTTCAACCAATCTGATGGACATGAATGATGAGTGAAAAAATTATATGAAAGTGTTTTCCGCCTAGTTGAGTAACTATAGCGGTTTGGTATTTTTAAATCTACTAATTGTAGAAAAAGTCATTTTTTTTAAATGACAACATCTTTTAGACACACGTTGCTTAGATTCTAACTTTCACGACGAATCCATTGATGTTTTCGAATCAAAAATCGGATGGATAACAAACCTCATACAATAATTATTTGTCGAATATTTTTTTCATTCGCAATCAGTGTCCAAATACAGATCACAATATATAACTTATTTCCTAGTATGAGAATCACATACAGTGCTCGTCTAAAGTCCGTCCCCCCCCCTACTAATTTTTGAACTACCTGATATATCGCCACGAAATTTGGAGGGCTCAAATAGGAGATAAAAACCTACTTTTTCATGAAAAAATCACAGCTAAAAGTTTCAAAATGGCGGCTGAGCGCCATCTTCAATAATTTTTTTAAATAGAACACCCTGTATATTCTCAACAGTTTTCTCCGATACACTTTACTCCTAAATTCAATTTTTTTCGAAATATTAACGTTTGAAAAGTGACATTTTGGTCATTTCAAACCCAACCAAAAACACTAATGTTGCTTTCAATCAAGTTTGCATTGGAAAAAATCGTTGTCGGGGTAACATCTTGTTTACTGTCAAATTGAACTGCTAACTGTCAAATAGTTCGTTGAGCGCCTAAATCCTTTTATGAAAAGTGTGATCATGGCTCGTAGTTAAGACGATAAATTTGAAGCAGTTTTTATATTTGGAGAAGCTGGAAGAAATTATCATCTAGCAGTCCGTATGTTTAATGATAGATTTCCCGAGAATCCTATTTCGAGGTCATATTTTCGCAAACTTTTAGAAAAACTCCAAGTAACTGGTACGCTGACAAAGTGTGTAGGTTCAAATATCATAAATTCTATATGATAGATAACAACTATGACACATACTACTACCAATATCTTAAAAATGCTCTTATCCATAAAGCCAAAAGAGGAAATGACGAAGAAAGCAAGACAAAGCTGGAAAACATTAGGGGACAAGAACTCGTGTGGAGGAAACAAAGACTCTACATGGCCTTGTCCTGGATGATAGATGTCATAGAGGGGAAAACCACGAACTATATGACTGAATCTGAAACATATTCTAGGGAATTTGAAGTTCAGTACAAATTACTAGAAGAAAGTTCACCCGAACATTGGAATAATTTCCTAAGAAAAGTCCCGCATATCCAAGGATATGAGAAACCGGGAAGAAGAGCAGAAAGTTACCCCAAATACCAAAAATACGTAGATGAAAAACTGGGAGACAAGGACAAGGGCAGTAAATCCAACACAACTAGTGATGTGAATACCCCTCCACCCCTGTCAGCTGGTAACAAAGTAGATAATAGCGTAGGAAATGCAACCAGCGCATTCACAAAAAAAGAAATCGAAGACATGGAATGGAGAATGATGCTTCTAGCAACACGAGAAGTTAAATTCAGTGCAATATTGGGGGATGAAATTACATCACCCCTATATATGCTCACGAAAGAGAACCTAAGAAAGACAAGTCAAAAGGCATACGATACTATAGCCGAGAAAGAATATATTTATAAAAATGGAATGGAATATCCCTCCGACCTAGATACCTACTCCCAAGAAGAAAGCTCTTCTGCGGAGGAAAGTAAATCGGAAGAAATAAGGGAAATAGAAAACGCAACCGAACAAAAAGATGCAATAGAAAAAAAAAGGGGAATAAAGCAGAGGAACCTGAAAATCGTTCAAGTAAGGAAGCCTCGCCCTCCCTAGAACATCACGAAGATGAGTACTTCGTTCACCTTTCCAATGCGGAAAGTGACGACGAACTTGAAAATCAGCAGAAATCTGAACAATTTACAAATACAGAAAAAATCCTCAAGGAAATAGCTGAGGAAACTAAACCAACCATGATTAGTACTCCTGAACAGAAGAAAGGAGACAAAAAGCCGACGCATATAGTTCCACAAGTCATAGTCCAAACAGACGGACTACATGACACGTTGGACTCAATAGATAAAGCGATGAGCGACACAAGCTCGTCGGAAGACGAGATTCAAAAGAACTCTCCCAAGAGAGTTAAAAAATGCACGGAGGAATATCTGGCTAATAGGGCAGCAATATCAGGACAGAAAACCAAAGAAAAGCCCGTAACAATCAGGCAAAGGAAAAAACAACAGAAAGCGCCGAGACAAACAGTGCAGCCGGTGCAAAACAAATACCAGAACAAGGAAAAGGAGGAGTTACCTAAGATAATGGAACCCCCGCCAATAATATTAGACGGAAAGCCTCTAATAAAAGAAAAGGCAATCTCAGAACTTAATAAACTTTGTGAAAGAAATGTAAATACAAAGTATACACAGCAGAACACACACATACATACAGAGTGTGATGAGGATTTCATGGTAGTCAAGGAGTTCATAAAAGAGAGGGGCATAGCGTTTTTCACCTTTACCAACAAGGCTGAAAAACAGCACGCCTTTGTCTTGAAAGGACTTGACAATGAACCAGCTGTAGATGACATCAGCAAGTGGCTATTAAAAGAGCACGACCTGAAAACCATCAATATATACCAGATGAAGAAAACTAAAAGACCACTCTACTTAGTAATAACCTCAGGAGACATCACTCTAACGCACCTGAAAAAGCAAATAAAAACTCTACACAAAACAGTAGTAGATTGGGAAACCAGGAAAACAGATGGCGACGCGACACAATGCAGGAGATGCCAAAGGTGGGGGCATGCCGCAAGAAATTGCAACCTCCCACCTAGGTGCCTAAAGTGCGCAGAAGAACACCTGACAAATGAATGCCAAAAAAGCCCAGATATACCGGCACGATGTGCCAACTGCATGAAAGAGCACCCGGCAAACTACCGGAAATGCGAGGCTTATATCCGAAGAATGGCAGAGAAAGAAGATCAAGCCACAATACACCCCATAAGAAACCTAGGACAAATGACGGAACCTAGAAAACTCAACACAAGAGAGCCAACTCGCCCCTTAGCAGGCCCACGAGGGCGAGAACCATGGCGTTATTCAAATACTTCAAAACAGCCAAATGACGCGGGACCCCAAACCAGAGTGGAAGAGGGGGGAGGCCTGACCCAGCAGATTTTGGCGCTTACTCAAGCACAACTGCAAAGCCAAGAAGCTATGACACAAATTTTACTGACGTTACAAGACATACAGATAATGCTAGTAATCCAGACTCAAATATTACAACAGCTTGTCGCAACGCGAGCGGCCGAGGTGCCGAGGGACGTGTGGGGACTGCGGCATATGCCGCAAATCCACCTACACTCTCCCGAGGCACAGCAGTCGTCAGCAAAACCGGCAAGCTGAATACAGGAAATAATAAAACATAAAAACACAAACACATACAACACAAAACCTAACTCAAATGTAGACACAAATATAAAAATAACTCAAAAACAGAACCCAAATGCAGACATAAACTAACACCCACAAACAACACAAACAACTCAAACAGCACTCAAAATGGAAAAACACAATTACCCTAAACACACACAAATCACATGACAAACCCCTAACCAGGTTTTTATATGAACTTTTCCTGGGAATAAACTTTAAAAATAAACACTCACAAAGTCAAAAATCGTAAAGTAAAAACTACAAACTCTAGCAGAAACGTTAAGTAGGAGGCTGGAAAAACACATAAAAAGACATGTACTGACTTGTAAGCTCAAGAGAACGGCGTTAAGATCTGCTGGGAGGGGCTCACTCTTCGTTCACTCGTAGGTAATAGCCCGTCTTGGGACCGGGACGCTCCCTGGAGGCTTGCAAAGGCACCCGGGGGGTCGTGTCGGCCCCCTCCGGGCTGGGGGTTGCGCGCAACCGTCAGCTCGTATCATGATACAAATATTGTAAATATGTATATAGTTAGTTTTTAAGTTAGTCATGAAATGTAAATACAGAAAAGTACAAATAAATACTATTGGATTGGATTGGATTGGATTGGATTGGATTGGATTGGATTGGATTGGATTGGATTGGATTGGATTGGATTGGATTGGATTGGATTGGATTGGATTGGATTGGATTGGATTGGATTGGATTGGATTGGATTGGATTGGATTGGATTGGATTGGATTGGATTGGATTGGATTGGATTGGATTGGATTGGATTGGATTGGATTGGATTGGATTGGATTGGATTGGATTGGATTGGATTGGATTGGATTGGATTGGATTGGATTGGATTGGATTGGATTGGATTGGATTGGATTGGATTGGATTGGATTGATTGGATTGGATTGGATTGGATTGGATTGGATTGGATTGGATTGGATTGGATTGGATTGGATTGGATTGGATTGGATTGGATTGGATTGGATTGGATTGGATTGGATTGGATTGGTACGCTGAAAGATGCTCCAAGATCAGGAAGACCGCCTTCAGAAGAAAAGAAGGTAGAAATTGTTGCTGAAATGGTAATCAATCCGACTCAGTCGACGTCTGCAGTTGCTGAACCATGTGGAGTAAGTTCAAAAAGTGTCCAGAGAGTCCTAAAAAAAAAGTTTCATAACTATAAAATGAAAATCCAGCATTCTCTCACGGAGGATCATCCAGACCGGTGGGTTGAATTTTGTGAGTGGTTAACAAGGACAATTGAAGGAGAACGGGGCTTCCTAAAAAGTGTATGTTTCGCAGATGAATGCACGTTTTTTCTTAATGGAAAAGTCAACAAACAGAATACTGGAGCGATACTAATCCGCATATTTTTAGAGAGGGACATAACCAGTTTCCTAAAAAGGTGAATGTTTGGGCGGGGATTTTGGGCAATCGCGTTGTTGGACCGATTTTCATCAAAGGCAATCTTACAGGAGTTCTTTACAGAAATCTTTTAGAAACTGAAATTGAACCTCGAATAAGACAAATTGTATTAAACAATCAGGAAGAGTCTGAAAATCGTTAAATCATATTTCAGCAGGATGGGGCACCTCCCCATTTCGATCGCATGGCTAGAGAGTTCCACGATACAAACTTTCCTGGGCGATGGATAGGTCGCAGGGGAAGTACAGAATGGCCACCAAGATCTCCGGATCTTACACCTCTAGATTTTTTCATTTGGGGGTATCTGAAGTCGAAAATCTACGCCACTAAATGCAGAATAATAGATAAATGTGAAGAAATAGATAAATAGACTTTCATCAACATGAGAGAAGCTATTTATAATAGGGCACTTTATTGTCAAGATTTAGGAGGAAGCCACATTGAACACTTGATGAAATAATTTTTGGGGTTGAAAAAAATAAAAATGTTATTCAAAAATAAATTAGAATTTTTTAGCTAACTAATTTGTTTTGATTGTGAATTTACAGAACACATTCGTAGGCTTCGAGATTTTCCGGTAAGCGGTACTGTTTATCCTTATTAAACTCTCTTTACGCCTCTTATTAGTCGAATTCATTGAGAGATTTAACTACAAATTAATAATAACGTTTAGTTAGCAAAATGTTTTACCGGAAGTGACCAAAATCCATACTTCATTTTAAACGGGAATGTCACTTTTCAAACGTTAATATTTCGAAAACAATTGAATTCAGGACTAAAGTGTATTGGAGAAAACTGTTGATACTTATGAGCAGATTTCGAAAATGGAATAATATACGGGGTGTTCTATTTAAAAAAAATATTTTGAAACTTTTAGCTGTGATTTTTTCATGAAGAAGTAGGTTTTTATCTTCTTTTCAAGCTCTCCAAATTTCGTTGCGATATACCGGGTGGTTCAAAAATTAGTAGGGGGGGAACGGACATTAGACGAGCACTGTATAATTGATACATATACCTTCATTTGCCTATCATTATGTTCATGAAATTACATATTGTATCACATTTTTAATGTGTTATTTATATGCTTTTTGAATATTGATATTGTGTCAAAGAATATATCCGTACTGATGAGATAATCATTGGCAATCCGACAAAGTTGAAAAAACAAAGAGAGTGTTTTATCAAATTGGGGAACTGAGAAGTGTAGTTTAGATAAGAATTGATTACAGTCAACTTTTCCATTGATCACCTTGTATATAAAAATCAAACCGGCTATTATCCTTCTTGTTCCTAGTTTTTTAAAGTTGAATTGATTCAGCAGTTTCGTGTATGGAGTATCAAAGCTATAGACATTATGTTTCTTATAGTGGAGGTATCGAAGAAACCTTTTCTGGACTTTCTCAATATCATTTTTATATTCAATATATATATAGGTCTCCATATCCGATTATACCCCGAACATATACCTCATAAAGGTTAATAAATGTTTCTATATTTTTTTATTGACTTGAGTTTCTTATTATAAATCCTAGTGACTTAAGTGTCCTATTAACCTATTATTTATGTGATTATATTTTACAGTATGTAGTTTATTTTTTACCCTTTTTGTTACTGTAACGTCGAAACGTCAATGAAGAATCAAAAGTGATTTCGGTTACCCTTACCTTTATTCCAACAAAATTTACGATTGAATATTTTTATGCCAGTAGGAATATAAATTTGGAGTTTTTTTTTAATTCTCATTTTTTACTTCAATAATCCAATTTCACATAATTCAATGGTTTGTAGCAAGCGTTCAAAAACGTGTCATTTTCACTCTCAAACATCATCATAATATATCACTATCTTGTTAATCCCAAGCAAAGCAATACTTGCTGAAATTTATGAACGTATTTAACGAAAACTCGGGAGTATCATTCAAGAAAACTTCCAGTTATAAAACATCAACCCTCCGTTCCAGCTCTCAGCCTATTAGGACAGATTGTAGCTACTATCGTTTTTAATCATTTTAATACTGCCCCAGAGAATTGAGGCTCCGAGATTTGGGGAATTTCGTGAACTAAAAGGGAAATCCTAACTATAACAGAAGGACCCTAATTAACGAAGTTACACAACTGATATAAATAGACAGACTTCATCGAAAGAAGTTTGTCGGTGTCCGATGTCTGACAGGAATAGTTTATGACTCTTGAAAACTTATGAAGTATTCTGAATAGGTTCACGTATTTCTTGGATGGCCCACTTGATGGGAATGTCGTATGCGCACGTACATTCGTGCGTAGTTATTTTTTCTTCTGATGTAAGACGTCAAGAATCAATCAATCAATAAAAATATTCTTTATTGTCCAAGATAATATCTTATTGACAAAGTATTACTTGCAAATATAAATGTATTAAACATAGATTTACACACACACATGTACATATAATATTCACTAGTCATTTGCCAAAAGCTGGTAGATGTTTTTGTCAATATGAGCATAATGAAGCACAGTGTGCAAGGTATAAATAAAAAAAACACGAGGTTACGAAAAACAACATATTAAAAAACAAAAGTGGTATGTATAGATGAAAAACTCTCTAAAATGAAGCGAGAATAAATATTCAGCATGATATTCCTGCTGGCTCTAGTGTGTTTTTTACCCGACTGCACGACGCAAAGGTGGGTAATGTATTTATCATGTTGTAGGTATGTTTGTTCCTTTGCTCTAGAAAACAAACGCGTGGGCCGATTTTGATGATTCTTACGTCAATCGAATTGTCTTAATCTTGCGAGTGTCACTAAAGTGATCAAAATTCAATTCAACCAGACGCCATATTGTGGATAAAGACATGACAGTAATAATCAAAATTCAATATGACGACAACCAGATGCCATTTTGTGACAAAATTCAATATGGCGACAACCACATGCCATATTGTGAAAAAGTTATAACAGCGTATAGCTTGGTACATTAGTAATTGATTAATTTGCTACTTAGTTGGTTTATTTCGGTTTTAGTTACTATTTCGTTTTCGTTACATTTTTAATTCACTATACTTAAATATTTTAATAGAAACTTAATTAAGTACAGTCAAACTCGGCTATAACCAACGGCTTAATGACTAGAAATAGTTATAAGGGTTGTTCGCTATGAAGAAAATATGCAGTACATGCATCATGGTAGATTTTTTTTTTCGCGTAAATTGATGACACTGTTAATTTTTTGAGACCATAATCCCGACAAATTTGTGTCTAACAAATCCCACAAAGAGAAATAGGGGAATCCCACCGATCGACTGCGGTCGTAAAATTTCGCAAAATATCGGCACTTGATTGAACAATCTTTCCTTGGTAGTTCGTTATAACCGAGTTTGACTGTATCTTATTAGATATCGATATCAAAGAACTTCACTGACAGTGTATAATAATCAAAAATTCACCTAAAAAAAACCCCACAAAGAATAAGTATTCCACAAGAAATCAGCCTCCTGCTTTACATATTCCTAAAGTTAACAGAACTCTTACCTTGAGAAGTCATGTCTTTCTTGGTCCAAGATTATATAACAAAATCCCTTTAAAAATCCGTGAAATAAATTGACCTGCAATGTTCAAAAGAAAATTAAGCATTGGCTGCAAGCGAATACAATTATCTCGCAGCTCCTTCTAATCTAGGGAGTTGTTCCCTATGAAATATCTTGCCTTCATACTATTTATCACCCCAAAATTATTTTATCACTTCCGTTTAAACATACAATTCAATCTGTTATCTTTAATATTTTTATTTTTTTTAAAATATATAAATATATATATATTATATATTTATATATATTGTTATGATGCGTTGGTTGTGGTTCGTTTTTATTTTATTTCATATTTGATTATTTACTTTCCACAACCAGACATCTTAACAAAATATATATAATTTTTTTTTGTTTTACTTTTTGCTATTTTCAAAGTCTTTTAAGCTAGTTCCGTTTTTGAAGATTTATTTAATATGTATTGATAAATATATATATATATATATATAAATATTCAATATTCAATATATATATATATATATATATAAATATTAATATTCAATATTCAATATATATATATATATATATATATATATATAAATATTCAATATATCCGGCTACGTACTTTACCTCCTTTCTTTTACCTTATTTCCTTCACCTCAGCTAACTCAATCGGTACGCCTATGGAATCTCAGAAGTTGGTTCTACTGTGGAGCCCTCTATTGGTATCTTGGTGTCAATTTCAGAAAAAAGCAATTCATTGTCGCTCAAACATTCAAAATAATGCAGAATTTCATCAAAATAATAATTTCCTTTATTCAGGAAAGACTTATTAGTACCTAGTCTGCGATAAATTACCTAATTAGTGCTTCATAGCAAATATATACAGCAAATGTGAAATCATGTGATAATAAAGTGTAATTTCAACCTAGTTTTGTAGGTTATGTGTTCTTTATAGTAATTCGTGAAAAGTTCTACCTATCAAATTCTTCAAAAGTTGTTTTTACTTGCACTGTGGTGACTAAAATGGTTTCAAAAAAAATACCTTGGACTTCTTGTACCAAAATGTTCAGTGTTTCGGATTCTCTCCCGTTCCTGGAAACTGCTGCTGCTCTCGTCGACTGGGACTTCTCCTCGTATTTGTAAATTTCCAATGAAACAAAGGTAATGTTTACTCTGCATTTGGGATTTCTTTATCTGGTATTGTTCTTCATATTTTTCTCTTGGCTAATAACTGATTTTCTATTCCAAATTGTTTGATTTTTCCAAAAGTAATTTTTCAACGTGGTTCTTCCAAATTATTTTTTTCCAAATCTCTCCTTGTTGATTCCTCTTCCTTGATACCAACACATTTTGTTTTCTTTTCTCGAATTTTCGATTTTCACGCACCTTTTGTAGCACTTTTCATTAGGTTCACCTTTTTGACAGTTTTTATTTACAAAACATTTCTAACTACCTTATAAACTATATACAAGACATGTAAAAATCATTCGTTTGACGTATCTGATTTTCTATATTTTCAAATTTCCTAATTTTGCATCAAGATATTTCCTGGCATCTCATTGGCTGTTGTGTTCAGATCCAATTTCATATACAGGATGTTCGAACTTTTAATATTTTGTTATCTGCTTGTGCTCAAAATTTATTCGTAAATTTGTATTTCTAAAAATTTTAAAATTATGCCAATTGCTTGTAATGTTGAAAACATGTTCATTTCAAACATAGGTATCGATTAATATTATATAAGGTTTCAGAAAAATGGTAGAATCTTCAGAAAAACTGTAAAATAACATAAGTAGCACAGACTACTAAATATGAATATTTTTTTATTTATGGATTTTTTCTTTATTTATATTATCATTTCAACTGTTTAAACATTTAAAATACTTCTAAACATAACAATATATATACAATATATATATATATATATAAATATATATATATATGTATATGTATATATATATATATATATATATATATATATATATGTATATATATATATATGTATGTACATGTATATGTATGTATATATGTATATATAGAACCAGTAAATAGTGGGGTTTTGCAGCAAATAAAAGAGAACTCTCTAAAGGTTGTCCAAGCTTTCGGAAATTTTATTAATTATTTCCATCATCGGGGAGAATCTTTTTTGAGAATGATTATACAGGTGTTTAAATATGATGGTTGACACATTATGAAGGATGAATGATGATATAATACAGTTTAAAATAACTAGTTGAGTATTAAAATAAGGATTATCACAATTTCTTAGAGAAATAAAATATGAATTTTTCCAGTTAACTTGATTTTTTCAAATGGAAAGGGGGTGGCTCGTCGGCTTGTGAAAGATAACTTTTTTACGAATAATTTGATACCACACACTTTCACATTATTTTCACAATTTTTCTGAATAATTGCAAGAAGCGATCATACCTAATAACAAATAATACGTATTCGGTATACTTATGCACTAAGTCCTGTTATTCTAGTTATCCGTGACAAACAATTGAAACTGTTGCTAGGACTATCTGAACAAATAGGCTAATGAATATGCTGTCACATTTAAAAATTTATTTGTTAATGATTATACTAGAAACGAGGAAATTGACATGTTGCTAATTTACGGAGAGGCTATAAAGAATGCAACTGAAGCAGCTCAAATGTATGCTCAATGATTCCTTAGTAGTTGCCATCCCACTCGGCATTATTTTCCAAAACTGGAAAGGAAAATGCGAAATGAGCCAGAAGAAAATGCTAATAACTTCGTCGTCAGTGAAGGAAAAGAAGAAATTTGCCAAATTGTTTTTGAGTGTGATATAAGTTATTCACAAATATAATTATCGATCATTCAAGTACCAACTACCCCAACATCTCTACGATAACGACCACAACCGAAGATTAACTTATTGCAACTGGTTCTTGACTAAATACAGAGAGATGTACGTTTTCCATTAAATATTATTTATTGAGATGAAACTCGATTCACCAACTTGGGTCTGTTCAATCGGAATAATAAAAGGTACTGGTCTCAAACAAATTTACATCTGATGCAAGAAGGAAATATTCAAGAGCGATTTGGTTTCAATTGCTGGATGGGTATTATCAGAGGAAAACTTTTGGGGCCAATAATTTTCGACGGACAACTTACTGCGGAAAGATTTCTGAAGTTCCTTAGCAATCAAATTAATGAATTCATTGAAGATTTGCCACTGGCTAACCAAGTTGATATCTATTTTCAACAAGATGGAGCGCCACCTCACAATTCTCAAGTCGTAAGAGAACATCTGAATGACACCTTCCCAGAAAAGTGGATTGGCACTTCAATTTTCAATTTCAATTTATTCATTCATTCATCATAATATTCACATAGTAAAGATCTTAATGATACATATTTCAGTTAATAGCTAAAATCAATTTAGGTTGAGCCAGTTAGGCGGATCCGCCTAAGCCTGAAAGGCTTGTGTTGCGGTTACACCAACTAGCCCAAGGATTAAGTATTAGTATCAAAAGAACACTCTTTACAAATGAGAGTGTAGCAAATAGAGAATATACATGGATGGTTTTGGAAAAAAAAAGACTGAAAGAAAAAGACTGGATGGAGAAGGGCTACAAATATATATAAGTATAATTTTTTGTTGTTTTCTGGTTTAGTCGAGATTATCTTTGTAGGAAAAATCTAGTTTCTAGCGGATTTTGACGGATGTGTAACTTCATGAGTTTCTTGAAGATTCTCAAATTATTGCACTCTTTTAATTCGGTCGGTAAGCTATTGAATATTTTAGGGCCCAAGTAAAATATGCTTCTTTGCATATGAGTTTTATTAAATCTTGGGATGTACACAGTATGATCAGTGGTATGTCTTGTGTTTCTGGATTGACTAAGAATTCTGTTTTTTTTGTTAAATATCCAGATTTGGCTCTGCAAAATGTAAATTTTCCTGATATTCAGGATTTGTGATTCTTGGTATAGCTGTTCAGTGGAGTATAATCTACCTTTTTTTAATATAATTTTTAGAATTATATTTTGTGTTGTTTGAAGTCTGTGATGTCATTTTGAAGACTCCTCCAGTGTTATGCAGTATCTGAAAACGGATAATTAATGAGTTATACACATGAGTATTACTTTTTTGGTTGGATGTCCTTAAGTGTATAGAGTTTGTGTATTCGTTTTCTTGCTCTATTTATAACATAGTTTACATGTTCGTCCCACTTCATATGTTGATCTATCATTACCCCTAAATATTTGATTGTGCTGGTTTTCTCTATTATGGGACATGTGCATTTACCATAGCCTTGGCAGTCATTTTTATGTATTTTCGTTTTTTTTTCCTGTTGGTTGATCTCTTTGGTCGATAGAGAAGGTTATAAATTTCGTTTTAGTGATATTTAAGCTTAGAAGGTTCCGATTTAGCCATTTATGAAGCTTGGCCGTATTATGTTCAGTGATTTGGTATAGTTCTGACCAGCAGCTATGGGAGAAAACAATGGCAGTATCGTCTGCGTAAGAAATTATACGACCGTGGAAGTGTTTAATCTGACTCATGTCATTTATGTAAATTAAAAATAGGAGTGGGCCCAGGATTGTACCTTGCGGTACACCCACGGTGACCACCGCAGACTCGCTTAGGGCATTCTGGATTTTGACTCTTTGTGTCCTATTTTCAATGTAGTTACGGAGTACTTCGAGTGCTGGGCCTCTTATACCATTGTCATATAATTTGTCAATTAGAATTTTATGTGATACTGTATCAAATGCCTTGGCTAAGTCAAGAAAAACAGCAAGGCACTTTTTTGAGTTATCTAAATTTTGAACAATCTGCTCCGACAGGTTTAAGACAGCATTTTCCGTACTTAAGGTTTTTTGGAAACCGAACTGGTTTTCTGTTAAGACTTTGTTTATATTGAAGTATTTGTTTATTTTTTCTTTAGATATTGGTCGGTAGTTTGAGAGTAAATTTTGTTTCCCTGATTTATAGATTGGGGTGATTATGGATTCCTTCCATTGTTTAGGGAGTTTTCCCTTTGTAAATACTAAATTTATGAGATGTAATAATGGGGTTAAGAGTTCAGTGTGCAATGTTTTTATTAATTTGGATGTTATACCGTCTGGTCCAGGGGAGCAGTTGTTTTTCAATTGAGATATAGCTAATGTGATGTCATTTTTTGATACGGGACTTAGGTAAATAGAGGATATTTGTGGGGTTTTATTGATTTCATTGTCTTGTAAGTAGTTGTGTTCAATTTGTTCGGCCATTGTTTCTCCTATTTTCACAAAGTATTCGTTGAAGATATTTGCTTTATTTTGATTACTAGTTACCTCTATTCCATTTTGGTCGATTATACAAGTGTTACTGATGTTTTTATTTTTTGGAGTTATATTTGTGGCTTCGTTTATAATTTGCCAAGTTTTCTTATAATTAGTATTATTTTCTTCGAGTTTCTGCTGGTAATATGCATTTTTTGTATTTCTCAATGTTCTGTTTAGATAGTTTCTATAGTTTTTATAATTTTCTTTCGATTTTACAGTATTTTGCCTTTTCATTATTTGTTTCAGTTTATCCCGATGTTTAATGGATGTTATGAGCCCATTTGTAATCCATGGCTTTAGTTTTGTAGTTTTCACTTTGTGAGTCTTTATTTTAGTATTATTGTCAATGTGAAATTGGAGTTTATTTATAAAAGAGTTATACGAGTGTTGGATATTACTACTTTGAAGAGTGTTTACCCAGTGTTCATTTTCTAACACTTTTTTTAGCTTGGTGTAATCGATAATTTTATATTCATTGTTGGTTGTATTAAGCTGTTGTTGTTTGAGAATTAATGTGGCTGCTATGGCATAGTGATCGGTTAAATTAGTGTTGATTACCATTGATTTAACTTCTATTTTATTTTTTGCAGTATTATCGATTCTTGTGAAAATATGGTCTATAATTGTTTTTGATATTTCAGTTTCACGGGTAAATGTGTTTATGTATGAGGCAAAACCATGTTCTGTAAGGGAGTTTATATATGTGTTTACGCTATTAGAGTGTATATCTTTCAAATTTATATTGATATCTCCTATGAATAACTCAATTTGTAGTTTAGGAAGGTTAGCGAAGTAGGCCTCAAATTCCTCAATATATAAATTCATGTTAGTTGAGGGGGCTCTATATGATGCTGTGATTCCTACGTTAACTGATTCAAAGATTATATTGATCCTTAATATGTTGTTTTCACTAAACTTATGCAGATCTACATTTTTTACCTTTATTTTTTCGTTAATGTATACTAAAAGTCCATCATTGTTATTAAATTTTGCTTCATTGTAGTACTTTTTAAAATGAGGAATATGATGGTTTTCTAGGGATGGGATATTCCAAGTTTCTGATAGAATGATTATATCTATTTTTTCTAGAGCCGTTTGTAAATAAACCATCAATTCGTCAAAATTTCTATTTATACTTCTTATGTTGAAATGAATAATACCTAAACCATTTTTTCTAGTATTCAAGAAGCTGTGTTCCAAAGTATCAAATATTTCATTTTTTATTTCTCCTTCTCCATCCAACTCCTCCAGGAATTCAATCATTAAAAAATAATACGAGTATTTCTATCTATATCAAAATTATGATTTTAATTTAATTCAAAAGTTCGTATTCGTAAGAATTGATAAAGGGAGGTAAGAAACTTGAAAGCTAGCGAGCTCTCAGCAAGTATGCCTTTTTCAATGGAGATACCTAGCACATAGTACACTCAAATTAGTACTTTTAACAGAAATAAATAGTTTTGAATAACTGTCTAAAAATATCACACATTATATTCTAACAGGTAATGAGAATTGAATAAGATTAGAGTTCATAGTCTGTTCAAATCACTTTCAGTTTTTATCGAAATTTTCTGATTGTTTTTTATAGCAAAAATGTTACCCGCGAGGGTCCATACACTTCTTATCGTTGTCTTCTCAATAGCCTTGTTCATTAAGTTCAGTCTATGACTGGTGAGATCTTCTTTCATGACAACTCCGGTGTCCTTGAGTAATTTTTTATTTTTGTATATCATTTTTTGTATTGATTGGTTATTCAGCTTCATAAAAATTCCTCTTGGTTTTTCTTTGTTGTGTGCATTTTTTCCTACTCTAGTGCAGATGGTTATGTCATCCTCTTTAAGTTGTTGTGGGAATTTACTATTGAGTAATTTTAATACATCTTCTTTGGTGTCACCTAATTCTGATTCTTTGAGATTGAAGATTCTTAAGTTACTCAATTTCGTTTCTTGCTCGAGATAATCATACATTTTGCGGACAGCGACATTATCATTTTTCAGTTGATTTATTTCCGAATTTAGACTATGGATGACTGTACTATTGTCAGAAATTTTTTCTATGAAATCTTCGGTTAATATAGAATTAAGTGCGGAACTTACTGCATTTTTGATTTCATCTTGCACTTCACGCGTGATAACCATATTGGAGAGATGTGTATAACTTTTTATTCTCACGTATGGATTGGATGATGACTGACACTGTAAATAATTTAGCTGTGTGTTCGACACCTTTACTGGGAGCTCTGCTTTATCACGTCTACTCACTGTGAAGCATGCTGAATGAATGGACTTATGGACTTATGGACCTATTCAGTGGCCTGCGAGGTACATTCTTAAGTTGTCATATTTTTTCATAATATATTATTTCTTTTTCATATTCTAGATCACCAGATCTTTCTCCGCTAGATTTTTTTCTCTGGGGAACAATAAAAAATCAGGTGTATAACACAGCATCAGCCACTCGTGAAGAACTGGAGTATAAAGTAAGGGTGGCATTCCAGAACATCACTGCGGAACAGCTAATAAATGTGGTGCGCGCAACAATTGAAAAAGCTGAACTTTGCCGTGATCAAGGGGGAGGTCATATTGAAAATTTTTAACCTCAAAGGACTAATTTGCGATTTTTAAATAATTCTTAAAACGACTGTGAAGTCATAAGCCTCAAAGTCGTATTTTTCCCATGTTACTTGATCAAGAATGAAGCGATTTACACGATCCGTGGCATTCTAGACCGAAAAAAAAAATTGGAATAAAAATGACTTCATTGGCAAGTGAGGTGTTGTTGGATTCAGAATGTCATTCTCGATCGAAATGAATAAAAATATATAGGATGTCCCATTTAAAATTAGAAAGTTGGGGTAATTTCCAGTCAAACCGGAAGTACGGCAATGCAAGTGAATATGTCAAAAAAATTAAATTGAACTATAATACACAACCCCTAAATTTTTCTATCTTTATTAATAAAAAAGTTATAGGGGTGAGTCACCTTGGAGAATCACCCGGTAGATATTCCTCTTTAATTGGAACACTATCTGGAAGCTCCTCTTATCTGCAGTCTATTATAAAAAACATAATCAATTCGTCTGACCGACACAATAACTCTCGAAAGTTCTGGCAGTCAGTCGAAGCCACACGCTTGCAATGTTCACATATTGATTTTCAGTAGTACAACTTTCCTAATATGGATGAATGATCTCTCCTTTGGGGTATACGCAACGAATTCACTAATAGCCCTACGAAATCCTTTGAGCCTCCGAGAGACGGACTTGAGGGAATTGATTTCGTTTATACTCTAATAGTTTCATTAAAATGATTGATATAGTCACTGAACTTGTGCGTTCAAAAAAACCGGATCGGTCGTATACTTTTCGTATTTTGTCGTTCCGTGACTAATGACTCTCTGATGTATTTTTAATGATTTTTATTTCAGAAATATAAATATAAAGTTCATGGACTTCAGTACCCTCATTTTACTTTATTATTATAAATTGATTATTTGATGGAGCAACGGAATTATTTCAGGAACGTGGGATTGAAGATATCCTTTACAAATGATCACGCGAGCACCTCATAGAGAATGGCTTTCTGATAAAATTATGAGTCTTGGTGGATAAAACAATGAAACAAATAAATGCAAAGCTCATCATCTGTTAAAAGAATCAATATCAATCTGCATCGACCATATCTTTATCAAACCAAAGTATAACAATATTGATAATTTACTGCCTCTCGTTATACAAACATGTATCACAGATCACTTCACTACAATTCTTCAGATTATCTCAGAAGTCTCAAAAGTTAAAATCGATAATGCGATATACAGAACAGATATTAACTACGACAAATTGAAAGCCAACTTCCGAAATTTTTGCTGGGATCCTGTGTACACAGAAGCAAACATCGAACTAGCAACAAAGAAATTCGTTGACATTACTATAGATATTGTTGGTAATTGTACAAAAACAGTGAGAACGAAAAGGAAACATCACAAAAAGGCAACTTGGATGACAAACGCTATACTCACATCGGTTAACAAAAAAAATGAAATGTTTAAAAATCTCCAAAAAAACTCTAATGATCTCAGATTGAAAGGTATATATATGAACTATAAAAATAAATTAACAACTCTAATAAAAAATACAAAACAAGTATATTACGAGAACATTATAAAAGACAATAAAGACAACTCAAAAAAACTCTGGAAGATTGTTCAAAACCTAACAAAAAGCCAGAAAAAATATGAAAAAGTAACAAATTTAAAAAGTGAAACTGGAGATGACATCACTGATACGGAGGACATTGCAAATGAGTTCAACAAAACATTCACAAACATGGGAAAAAAATTGTCACAAAATATAAAAATTGACAAAACGGTAAGATTTAAAAAATACAGAAACTTGAACTCATTTGTTATGCTTGACACAAACCACCAGGAAATTCAAAATATAATTCGGAATTGAAAAATAATAAATCACCTGGCTATGATGATTTGAAATCGGAAACCCTCAAATCTATATCTGAGTATCTTGTGGAACCATTGGTATACCTTATAAACAAATGTATGTCAATGGGAATCTGGCCTTCTGCGTTTAAGGACACAATCATTATCCCAATATACAAGAAGGGTGAAATTGCCTTGGCCAGTAACTATAGACCAATATCGCTCATAACAAACTTTACCAAAATATTTGAGAAAGTATTAAAAAATAGACAACATCATTCCTCAACCGCTACAAAATTTTATCTGATAAGCAATTTGGTTTTAAAGAAAAAGTATCCACACAAGATGCCATCACATACTTGACGAATAAAGTATTTTCTGCTCTCGATAAAAGTATGCCATGTCTGTGCTTATTCATAGATCTGGCCAAGGCATTTGACACCGTAAGTCATCCACTACTTCTAGAATCTTTAGAAGATATTGGAATAAGAGGAAAACCCCTGCAGTTGTTTGAAAGCTACATTTCAAACAGAACTCAAAGTGTCAGAATTGGGAATATATATGGCAATAAATTACCTATAGAATATGGAGTTCCCCAGGGTATAGTCCTGGGTCCAATTCTATTTTCAATATATATCAATAACTTGTACATTATGGAAAGTAGAGGTGAAGTCATAGGTTTTGCAGATGATACGGCTATTTTTTACAGAGCGACTAGCTGGAACGAATTACAGATCAAAGTTCAAAATGATATTTCACATATCAAACATTGGTTTGATCAAAAATTATTAACCATGAACTTGGAAAAAACTCAGTATTTGCCATTTACCTGCTATGAATCTAACAAGCCAGATTTCAATTCCATAGATATAGGTGAGAAAGGATCGAACCGGCGTATATATACTACCGGCAAAAAGTGTCAAATACTTAGGAATTTTCATTGATGACCATTTAAGATGGGATGTCCATATTCAATATACAAAAAAAAAATACAGTTCATACTATATAAATTCAGATTTCTATGTGGTATATTACCTAAGAAAGAGCTGAAAGTTGTTTATTTTGCACTTGTCGACAGTCATTTGAAATATGGGATACTGGCTTGGGGAGCAGCACGCAAAAAACATATAACCCCTCTAGGAATTTTACAACGAAGATTCTTGAAACTACTGCTGCATAAAAAAAGAGACTACCCAACAGAGCTCACATATAAAGAATCTGGAGTATTTGATTTGAGGCAGGAATTCTTCTATAAATGTATGATCAACTATCATGCAACCAATAAAACTGAAAATCGTATACATAAATACAACACACGTCAAAAAGATCTACATCCCATTCCGTTCATGACTAAATCAATCGGTCAAAGATCAAACGAATTTTTGGCCCCAAAACTTTTTAATATTCTCCCGAATGAAGTGAAAAACCAGCTTAGGAACTTATTCAAAAAAAAATTGAGAACATATATACTGGACACTCCTAGAATTATCGTACACAATTCAATAGAAACGTCAGTAGGATAGAGTTAAATGAAAAAGAACATATTATATCTTCATTTAAATATCCCTCATTTGATCCAAATTGGAATAGTAGACGGAACTTAGTGATAAATATGAACACTATCATTATCATAATGCTTATTTTTCATCGTTTAATGTTTATTATTTGTTGTTCATAATTTACTGTTCACTGTCCATTGCCCATTAATAAATGTTTTTAATATTATACATTTCATAATTTATATTTTACATGATGCATTTTACATTCTATATTTTTTAAATTTTCTCACATTTTTTTTTATATTCTATATTTTATATTTTATATCCTACATTTTAAATTTTACATTTATATTTTATAATTATGTAATAGTATAGTAAGTAGTATAGTTCAAATTTTATTAAGCACATTTATATCACCCTGTTCTTTTTTTTTATATATATTTTTTATTTATAAACATTTGATTTGATATTTTCTTCGAAACAAGTGCTTGCACTTATCGCTAAAACGCATTATTACTTCTGCCATGTAACTATCCAATTTTTTGTATTTGTATTTATTGAGTGAATAAAGTTATTAATCTGAATTCTGCCGTTTCACTCATACACCTTGGAGTTCCCTATTATTCAGCGAGAGTAATTATAATACATTTTACAATAATTGTCTGGTTGCTAAGTGGAATATGGTGCAGTTTGCCGATGATCCCTTTCTGTCGTATCATAATATACTATCCAACTGCTTTGAAAATTCCTTTCCCATTCAAAAAATTAAAATTGAAAAAGAAACAAAAAAGATTGGTATTCGTATTTCTGCTATAAACCTGAGAAGCCAATACTACAATAATTATTTTGTATTACCACAACAGAAATTTCAATAGTAATAACATCACCAGGGAAGCCTGGCGTGTTGTAAATGACCTTCGAGGCAAACGTCCTGTATCTAATGATATCCCTTTAGACCCAAACATTCTTAATGAATTCTACTGCTCCATAGCCGAAAGTCTGGCGGAAAAAATAGAAATGGCACCAGATCCACTACTCTTTATGAGAGATATTCATGTCTCTGACACATTTTTTCTGTATGACACGGATTTGATTGAGCTAATGGATTATATCTCAATAAGAATTCTCGAGAACATGCCCGTATTCACACTAGAACTTCTTGTCCAGTTAATCAATGAGTCTTTCTCAAAGGGTATTTTTCCGAATTTCCTGAAAGTTAGTGTTGGTACACAAAGGTGGAGATACTTCAGATCCTTCAAATTTTCGACCTATTTCCCTCACAACTTTGTGAAAAATTATAGAGAAAGTGGTCAAAACTAGACTGATGAAGTTTATATCCGCTCACCAATTCTAAATCCTCAACAATTTGGTTTCCAACCACAAAAAAGTACAGGTGCCGCAGTCTTCTCTTTTCTGAAAGAGCTTTATAGTAAAGTCAATCTTAGGGTGGTTTGCGCAGCAGTATTTTGTGATCTGTCGAAAGCCTTCGATTGTGTAAATCATGGAATACTCTTGGGCAAGCTCCAATGTTATGGCTTCCAGAATCAGAGCCTTAGTTGGATTGAGTCCTACGTAAATTATCGTACCCAATTCGTAAGAACAAACACAAACTCAAAAACAAGCTTGGTTAAACATGGTGTGCCTCAGGGCTCTGTACTGGGGCCTATCCTATTTTGTTGTATTTCAATGATTTGGCTAACCTTAAGATTGATGGTAGATTTACAATATTTGCATACGACCCAACCAGCTTCCACTCGAAAATTTCTAATGATATCTCCAGTGTGAAAAGGTGGTTCAACTCCAATTTTGCTCTCTTGAATGTAGATAAAACCAATCTCTTATCGTTCAAATGTAAATTACCAGATATTCATTTGAGTACTGAAGATGTCATTGAGAAAGCATATACGAGTAAATTCCTTTGGAATCCATCTGGACTACAACCTAGATTTTGAAAACCATGTGAAGTTCTTGAAGCATCTGGGTGCTATGTTCTGCGGATGGTGTCGAAAGAAATGGGTTCAGCAACTGCAAAAGTAGTATACCACGCTCTGATTGAATCTCGTATTATGAATGGCATACCCTTCTGGGGTATCTGCAGTCACCAAAACTTCAATAGTATATTTGTTCTTCAAAAGCGTGCAGTTCGTTACCTCTGTAAAGTTGGACCCAGAGTATCTTGTAAGCCGCTGTTCTCTCTGTTATTTATTCTCGAAACTGTGTGTTTAGTACACAAAAATAAAGCATCATAAGAGGCAATCATTGGTATAACTCCCCAAAATAATAATTCCTATTCCGACTTCAAATTTAACGAAGAACTCTCTGATTTATAGTACACTCAAACTATACAATCATCTCCCACCCATCTACAAAAACATTGTATCGCCACCTCATTTTAGGAGATCTATAAAAATCTTACTGATAGATGAGGTGTTTTATAGTGTTCAAGAGTTTCTTGACAAAGATTGGAATGGTTAATTTAGATGTGAAACTCTATTGAATACTTTTAGCTAGTTCATTCATTCTCAACTGCTCAAGTTAGATGATATCTGTTTGTTCCTTTTGGTTACTGTTGTTCTGTTTCGTGAACAATGTATTTTTTATAATTGTGACAATGTTATATATTTATATATTATTTATTTATATGACTTTATCTATGAGATGTAACATCTTCCGATAATAAAGTATATATTGATTGATTGATTCGATGGCGATTAGCAAGAAAACTTGGTTTTTTATAACAACTGTCATTTGGTATTGGTTCCCGATTGTCTACAACAGGACGTCACGCATACAATTTATCTTCAAGATGTCCCTAGAGAAAAAATCTTCAGGTGTCAAATCTGGTTATCTTGCGGGCCAGGTAGAGGTGAATTATGACAATTCATTTATTAGTGAAGCTGTCATCTAAGCATTATCTAACTAACGAAGAGCTCTGACATTTTGTTTCATCCTGTTACAGCCAGAAATATTATTTTTCATGGTCGGAAAATTGGTTAATTGCATCTTCCAGAGTGAATTTCGGTGTTCAAGTTCTTCATGGAAGAAATAATGCGAAAATCATTTTCACATTGAAAATGCCGCACTATCCATTTGTTTCAAAAGATCACTGGTCTCTACATGGCATAACAAAGTGGGGACCTACCCATCTTCTATAATTTTAGAATCTCATGGTTCTTCCATTCGAAGAAAAAGTGGCGTCGACAGTATTTTGGGAAGCAGTCTAATTCCTGACTTGTCAGTTTCACTTGTCACACCACGTGTTAGATGAATATGTTTAACATCATTGAAAGCAACCTCAACAAAGTTTTTCCCTGGTGATGGAAATAAACATTTCCAAAAGCTTGGATAAACCTTAAAGAATTAACTTTTTCATTGCTGCTTACGCCAATGTTTTGTATATATATATATATATATATATGAAAATTTTTTTTTTTTTGAACTTTGGAAAAAATATTAATTAATAAAACAAATGGTTGAGAATGAAAAACTAAGAAACTAAAGGTGTGATTGGGCGTCCTCTTGCTCATAGAAGAGGATGAATGCTTCTCCACTTATAAGGGATTTTGGGAATATCGGTGATACTCTGGAGTCATTGTACTTGTACCATGTGCCTGCATAAGGGTGTCTACAGTAAGCCGTGTAGTGTCCGCTATAGATTCTTCCACTATGGTTGGACACAGCATATATATATATATATATATATATATATATATATATATATATATGTACAATGTCCGTCATAATTGGGGAAAAAATGGGTCAAATTGACAGGATATCGAAAAAAATTCATTGAGAAAATGTGTTTGGAATCCAACAAAGACCTCATATACCAATTTTGAACCAGATTTAAAAAAAAACAAAAATACCATTTTATTTCTCTACCCTTACTAAGAAACATTATATATTCTTGTTTTATCTGGAAACAGTTTTAATAACCCAAATCACTTAGTTCGGGTCAAAACTGAACGAATATTTGTGGAATAGAATTTTGCGGGAGATTAATTATTATGAAAACACTCTTTAGTCTTGTCACTAGGGGTAGTCATGCCCTGTATATTGATGCACATGAGTTCATTCAAAATTCTCGAGCCGTAAATAAAATTTAAACCAACGAATATTTGTAATTGAAACTTATCAATACATTATTTATCCTAATTGAATTTAGTATTGTTTAGGTGGATGCGGAAAAATAAAAAAACTCAATAAACAAACAATGCACAAATTTCCAATATTCTACGTGACCACTTTCGCGCTCCATACATAGAATTCTTCTGGAAAACATTTCGCAGCGAACATTTTTCATCATAGTTCTGTTGATCAGAGCTGCACAATTCCTTATACAAATTTCTAAATGTTCTACATTTTGAAATGGGCGTTGTTTATGAACATTGCTCTTCAGGTAACCCCATTAAAAGAAATCACACGGCGTTAGATCTGGAGACCTAGCAGGCCAACGATTACTTGAATATCGACATATCCACTGCTCACCAAACTCATTGCTGAACACTCCCACACTTCATTCGTAGAATGAATAGAAGCCCCATCTTGTTGACAGAATGAACGAATCCGCTCTTGAAATGGTTAGTTGTCGATAAATGTAGATATCTCGGTCCGTAAAAAGTTCAAATAGCGTTCGCCATTTAAATTTTGTCTGAAAAAGAAGGGACCTACAATTCGCTCATTTAAAATTCCACACCATACATTCACTTTGAAACTATATTGGTCCTTGGCTTCAATAATGAAATTAGCATTATGATCTGCCCACCATCTACAATTTTGATCTGCCCACCATTTGAGATAAAAGTTCCTTCGTCAGAAAATAGCAAATTTTTTGAGAAATCACGATTGTCTTCTAACATTCCCTGGAACCATGCCCAAAAATTAAATCGAGCGTCCCTGTCTAGCCAGTACTTGCACAAATTTTGGTTTGTTCGGGTGAAAGTGATTTCTGCCTTTTCTGCCATAATTTTCGTCGACACTCTTGCTGTCTCAGTGACTGTCAGTAAAACATTATTTACATTATTTTCATTCATACATCATGCTTCATGTCATACAACATGCTTAACGTGAACACTTCTATATTTGTTTTCAACTGAACCGGTTTCCTTGAATTTTTGCAATATCTTTGTCAACGTAGTAAAATGCAAATTTTGGTCTGGATGCCTTCCATTGAAAATTTCAGCTACTTATCTTGTGCTAATATGATAATTTTTGCCATATAGCAATACTATTTCAATTTTTTCTTGTATACCCAGTTTTGAAGCCATTTCTATCGATAGATTGAAAAACACAAAAACTGACAAAGAACGACAACTCCAACAAAATTGTCCAAAAATTATTGTGACATTTGTTGTTGTTACAACAAAAGTAGATCTTTTTTCAAAGCCGCCTTATAAGATTCAGAAATATAGCTTTACATACAATGTGTCCACGAATAGAGCTAAAAGGAGAGTTTTCCATTTGTGGATTAACGAAAAAGGGTCTACTTTTCTTCATAACATCATTTGGAGTACCAAATGTGGGATTTCAGTTCGGTATCCATTTTTCATCAATTTTGAGAGAATATCATCAGTAACGTGAAATTGAAACGAAATTGGCAAAAGAAGTCTAATAAACATATTTCTTAAAGTAGTTGGTTTCAACCACGAGTCTCAATTGCTGTCATATTAGTGATGATAAAAAATAACTCAATTATAAATAATCTCTAGTACATGTATCTAGCTATGAAATAAACCACTTGAGAAAATATGTTTAGTAGAGTTTTTCGTCTATATTTCACGTGCAAGTTATTTTGGATAGACTCTGCAGATACTTTATGAAAATCCACAATTAAAGAATAGGGATGAACTTCACTATATGTAGAGGAGTAAAACAATCTCAATTTAAAATTATAGAATGGGATTTTTCCAAAAATGGGAAAATTTACGATAAAAAAATAAAAATAAGCTATTTTTTTAGTGATATCTAACGGAAAAGAACTACTTTCCCGGCAAAAATCACGTTGGACGTTGAACTTCATCCAATAGATATTCTGAAAAAACTTTAACTAAATACCATTATAATATATGATTTTCGCTAAGTTAAAGTTAACTAAACTATGACACGTGTTTTGTTATACTATAGCTTCATCGAGTAGTTGAAGTTCAAATTTACTAACCAATATTAAAGTTAGCAAGGATAAATATTGTATTATTAAGTTTTAATTACAAATATTAGTTGGTTAAAATTTTATTTACGGGTTGAGAATATTGAATAAGCTCATGTGCATCAATATACAGGGCATGACTACACCTAGTGACAAGACTAAATCGTGTTTTCATAATTAATCTCCCGCAAAACGTCTATTCCACAAATATTTGATTAGTTTTGACCCAAACTTATGTGATTTGGGATATTAAAGATGTTTCCAGATAAAACAAGAATCTATAATGTTTATTAGTAAGGGTAGAGGAGTAAAATGGTATTTTTTTTTCAATATTGTTCAAAATTAGTACACGGGGTGCTCGTTGGATTCTAAACACATTTTCGCATACATTTTTTCTATATCTTATCAATTTGACTCATTTTTCGGCACCACAGACAACTTTTTTTTAAATTCCCGCCAAATCTGAGGTCACGTGATATAAGTCGCAACGGATTTTTTTGTTGTCAGACATGCAGAAACAAACCGCCATTAGAGTTTTTCAGAAATTTCAATAACATTTTTTTCCATATGTAGCCAACATTATGGCGGACACTGTAGATGAAACCATTTCAATATTTTTTGGAACGTAGTTCCTTATCGCGCGTTGCAAAAGAGGGCTAGACGGAATAAATTAAGACCAAAAGTTGTAACGAGACTTTCGCTATGGTTATAAGCCGTGCGGCGTGCGCGTGTTTCTCTGTCTGTCTCTCTCTCTCTCTCATAGAAAGCAAGCCAGTTATTTTCGTTTCGTCTTTCTATTTCACATTGAACAGTGTGGTATCGCGACGATTATTTTTTTTGAGTGTATACAGGTTTTTTGTACATAATAAATAATAAAAAATAATAACAATAATGAATCCTGACAGTGTTTCTGCACAAGTTCCGGATATTGCTGATGGAGTTAGGTAAGTAGAGATTTTATACAGACAATAATAAATGCTTATGTATTTTTAGCAAGTACGCATTATAACCTCTCTTTACTATTGTGCTAACCAACTCATAAGCGTTATAATCTCTCCATTATTGTGTGTTTAGCAAGTGTACGCGTCATAACTTTAATAAATTTAAAAGCAAATTATATTTTAATATTACAATATCAATGCGTATGTATTTAGCAAGCCGTGCGTGTTCTAACCTATACGCTGTTGTGTTTACGAAATCGAGAGAGTATATATAAATATATATATATATATATATATACACTCTGTTGTGTTTACAAAGTCCCGCGCATCTATGACGTGTACGAAAGAATAGACAGACAGAGTGCATATATATATATATATATATATATATATATATATAAAATATTATAACTTAAAAAAAAAAAAATACAATTCCTTCACTAATTAATCGAAAGGAACTACGTTCCATCCGGGTGTCCCTTGACACCTCTCAAGTTTTTTTTTATTTCTAATCATGAAATTTGCAAATTTCTTAAGCACCTCCGATGCCTAGAAAATGTTATATAAATAATGAAAATTCCAAATGATATGAGTTGAAGGGACTCGCATCAAATGATACAAAAAACTCAACCCAGTACTATAATTTCATTAATTATCTTGCAAGCGAAGCATCGAGGATTAAAATGTAAAATATTATCATGATGGAGTTCAAATAACTCACCCAGACATAAAGTCTCACAGAAAAAAGGTCATTAATCAACTTCAGACGATGCACATCCAAGGAATATAGTTGTGGGGTCGAACACCCTAGAAATATTCATTTGACAGGGTGACTCAATAGCGAGAGGCTCCAAAAATTCACTTATATTACGAAATTCATCAACTAATAACTCAACAAAAAAAATTGAGAGGTGTCAAGGGACACCCGGATGGAACGAAGTTCCTTTCGATTAATTAATAAAGGAATTTTAATTAAAAAATTTTTTAAGTTATAATATTTTTTTTATTATTAACAAATATAATGTAATATAAACTTAATCAGTAGGCTCAATTTTAGTACATACGCATTGATATTGTAATATTAAAATATATTTGCTTTTAAATTTATTAAAGTTATGACGCGTACACTTGCTAAACACACAATAATGGAGAGATTATAACGCGTATGACTTGGTTAGCACAATAGTAAAGAGAGGTTATAATGCGTACTTGCTAAAAATACATAAACATTTATTATTGTCTGTATGAAATCTCTACTTACCTAACTCCATCAGCAATATCCGGAACTTGTGCAGAAACACTGTCAGGATTCATTATTGGAGCGAAGTTCCTTATCGCGCGTTGCGAAAGGGGGCTAGACGGAATAAATTAAGACGAAAAGTTGTAACAACACTTTTTGCTGTAGTTGTAAGCCGTGCGGCGTGCGCGTGTTTCTCTGTCTGTCTTTCTCTCTCTCTCTCTCTCTCATAGAAAGCAAGCCAGTTATTTTCGTTTCGTCTTTCTATTTCGCATTGAACAGTGTGGTGTCGCGACGATTATTTTTGTTGAGTGTATACAGGTTTTTTGTACATAATAAATAATAAAAAAAAAATGATTAGTTAAGTAGAGCTTTTATCAGACAATAATAAATGCTTATGTATTTTTAGCAAGTACGTTATAACCTCTCTCTACTATTGTGCTAACCAAGTCATACGCGTTATAATATCTCCATTATTGTGTGTTTAGCAAGTGTACGTGTCATAACTTCAATAAATTTAAAAGCAAATTATATTTTAATATTACAATAACAATGCGTATGTACTAAAATTGAGCCTACTGATTAAGTTTATATTACATTATATTTATTAATAATAAAAAAAAAAATTTTATAACAAAAAAAAAATTATTACAATTTTTGATGAACACGGAACATTTCACGAAAACAGATGTACTGGTATTCTGGGCAATTAGAATGGACAATGAAAGAGTGAACAAACTTGCTACTCAAAATTAAACCGACGAAATACGGAACTGAAAAGTAAAAAATAAAATGAAGCTTCTTAGTCTCAATAACTGAGCTCCTGAACTAATGTAAGTAACTAATTTTGAGTCGGCACCAAACAAACAAGCAAATGAATTAGGTAGGGCGTAAATTGATGGCATCGAGTTGCGCGGTGACATTCTGATAATTTTTTTGAAGTAATTCAATGATTTTCGTTGAATGTTCTTTTGGCTCTGACTCAAAATTAGTTACTTACATTAGTTCAGGAGCTTAGTTATTGAGACTAAGAAGGTTTATTTAATTTTTTTCTTTTCAGTTCCGTATTTCGTCGGTTTAATTTTTTTTTTTAAATTTTTAGGTATTTTTCAATTTTGAAATCTACTGATTACTACCAACTTGCTTTTTGATTACTTCCAAAATACTTACTTACCCACCTTACTTCAACTATTACCAGTTGAATTATATGATTATCTACTTTTAATATTTGTTGTAATGTAAATTATTTTTGTTGTTCTGGTTAGTTTATTTCATTACTTTGTATATCATTCCATCCTCTCATAGAATATAATGATTGTGACGGATGTAGGAGAACAAAAATAATGACAATAGCGATATGTCATTGTCAACTACATAAGGTGCCAAGCGATAAATCAATTAATCCCCTATTTCTCCACCCGTAAGGGTGGTTAATTCCATTCGAAATTCAAATATGATCAACTATGAGGTATACCCTATCTAATAAAAGGAGAATCATCCAAATCGAAGAACCCAGTACAAAGTTATGCCTGATAGAATCGGTTAACGGACCAGAATTCAGAGGGTGAGTGATCAATATCCTTCATTTTGCTATCCTTAGGGGTGAATTTAATCTTTTAAATTCAAATGGGACCAACTTCGAAGTAGACCCTATCCACCGAAAAAAGGATTATCGGAACCGAGCGTCTCAGTGAAAAGTTATGCGTGGTCATACATTAAAAAAAATATACGCGTCGACTAGAGAACCTCCTCCTTTTTGGTTTTGTCGGTTAATAATATCGATATCATTGTAATAACAGAGCCCTATAGCCAATAGCCATAACAATCAAAGTATAAATTGAAATATATCAAAAGAATCTAAACCTGAACGTCTCAAATATATGAAAATATGAGTAAGGCAATCCTGAGTTTCATTGAAAACAACCTCAAGATTAGCAGTAAATTAAAGCCAATGTCTAATCTGGGTGAAAACGTTGAAATACCGAGAATCAAGTTGCTGAAAAACTGGTAAAGAATTAGAGATTAATGAATATATTTGATTCCTTCAACATAACGTCTTTATTATTTCCTATGTGTGCGGTACGGTTACATTGATAATGACAAATATGAAATATTAGGAAATAAAGGGCGAAGTTCATCTTCTGCAAATCAGGCACTTGCAGAAAATGTTCACATTACTAATCAACAATTATTGATTATCTATGTAAAAATATCGAGCGGGCTTATGTATCTTGTATGGATATATCCTCTGGACTGTCTGATCATGAAGGTATATTTAGCCCAGTTAATTAAGAGCATGAGACACTTATAAAAAAGTCAAACTTCAATAGAATAGAAAGCGCAAAAAAGCATTTCCTAAGCGACGAATAAACAAGAAAAATAATTAATAAAAAAACCTTTTAAAAGACAAACTCTTATTCAAATGCGCTAAAAAGTAGAAAAATAATAGTTTTGGATGTGTAACGTAAGTTATTCCGTGAGTTACAGATTCCAGTTCGAATACAAAAGCGGCAATCTGTAACTCATGGAATAACCAACGTCACACACCCAAAGCAATCATTTTCAACTTTTTAGCGCATTTCAATAAAAGCTTGTCTTCAAATATGTTTTTTATTTATTATTTTATTTTTTGTTTTTCAGTAAGTACGCTTTAATCTATGCATTTTTGTTGAAGCATCGTTATTATGAGGCTTTTTTCCTGCAACTTCTGAGCTATCTAGTCCTTCAATGAGGAGACCAGCTGAAGACTAAATCATCCGCCATCTGGGAGTTGCCATCTTCATTTTATGAATTTTAACTCAAAATCAATAATCTCGACTAAATTCCCCCAAATACCAATTTTCAATAGAATCGGACCATAATCACAGATATTATCGGCCATCTTGGAACCGCCATTAAATTTTGTGAATTTTGAAAAGAATTGAAAATCTTTGACCTTGAAAACCCCCATATACCAATTTTGAATCGAATCATACCATAAACCTAAATCTCGTCGGCCATCTTGGAGCGCCATTTCGTTTTTATCTATAACAAAAATTCCATGAGCCGCCATTTCAATTTCATGAATTTTGATGAAAAATTCATAATCTTCGACTCCGAAAACCCCCATATACAAATTTTGAATGGAATCGGACCATAATCACAATACTCCTCCGCCATTTTGGAGCCGCCATCTTGAATTTATGAATTTTGACGAAAAAATTCATGATCTCTGACCCCGAAAATCCCTACATACCAATTTTGAATCGAATTGAAACATAATCACAAAACTTGTCCGCCATCTTAAATTTTTGAATTTTGAGAAATTCACAATCTTCGTCCCCAAAAACCCCCACATACCAATTTTTAATCAAATCGTATCATAATCACAAAACTCGTCCGCTATCTTGAAGCCGCCATTTTACTTTTTTCTTTAACAAAATTTTAATAACGCATTATCACCGTAATTATGAACACCTGCCAAATTTTAGCTGAATCGGATGTCGGCAAGTGCTCCAAAAATTTATTACAAATTTTGAACAGGAAAGAATGTGAACAGAAAGCCTTAGGTAAAAAAATCTCATCTAAAAATCTAAGATCACCACATCACATAAAAGACAGTGAAAAAAGTTGATGTAGGGTTTCAATATATAAATATATAAATATATATATATATATATATATTTATATATATATATATATATATATTTATATATACATATACATATATATATATATACAGGGTGTAACTGAATAAGTGTAAAACATTTAAGGAGGTGATTCCTCATCGAAAAAAACCAAATAAATTACTGGCTAAGTGTCTTTTTGGTAGTACAAAACGTCAGGTTAATTTCAATATTGTAACTTTTTCAGTGCTTGTGAAAAAAATTGTTATACAAATTTTATGTACCCCCTTTAAGGGGCTGTATCTTAACAAGGGATGCTCCAATGAAGTTTCTTTATATGAAAGATCCTATCTTTTTTTCGATGAGGAATCACCTCCTTAAATGTTTTACACTTATTCAGTTACACCCTGTATATATATATATATATTGCAATGTAATGATAATTGTAAAAACAATAGTTGTTATGATAATAGTTTTTGTTATGAAATATTGATAGATAAGTATTTTCGCCCTGTATAATATGTTTTGATGTAATAATAATTGCTAGCTAACGTCACAGTTCTCTCGTCACGTTGCTGCCAATTGTTATCACTTTCCTTACCACAGCTAAACTCAGTTGGTACGCCCCTTGTCTCAGATAGCCGGTTCAGGCAATTGAGCCACTAGCCACTGCTTGATGTCATTTTCTATTCAGTGTTTATAAATACGATTGCTGATAATTGTGGAAAATAAGCAACAAAGCATCAAAAAGCAATTATTTCCTTTATTCAGGAAAACTTAAATTTACCTGGCCTACGATAGATAAATGATTCTATGGTGAATCTACAAATATTCATGGATAATCATGAGAAAAGTTCATGGGTAAAATATACACAACCTTACTTTTACCTTGAAAGTGAAAATTCCTTTAATAGTTCAAAATCAAGTGAAATAAAGTTTTTCTGATGGGATATGAGTTATTAGTGAAGTTGTTCAGTTCATAATGTGCACTAGGAAAGTTTATACCTGACGCTGGAACTGTCGCTGTTCAAGATACACCCGGATTTGGATTCTCTTTTACTCCAATGCTGTCAGGAACTTCAATACCAAGTAGAAGGAACCATACCAATCCAAATATCAGCTTTCGAATACTTGTATATGGTATACAAATAAGGTAATGTTGGTTTTCTGTTTATAATGTTGAAATTTATGAATTTTTCTTTCTCTCCCAACAAAACGTGGCATTCGTTTTCAATTTATTTTCGATCTCCTCGTGGCTTTGTTTTCTGTTACCTAGATACCATTTTTCCCCATTCCTTTTTATTTGAGTTTTTGAATTCGCGCACTATATTGTCACATTTTCACTGTTTGGGGTTGTTTGTCAGAACTTATGAATACAACTATTTTTACTTTCTTATAAACTATGTACAATCTTGAGTGATAATTGTCTCTGACACTTTTCCGTTCTTATTTTCTTACAATTTCAAATCTTACATTTGACCATACTGTTCCCTGATTGGGTATTGTCATCAAGAAGTTTGCTGTTCTCCCATTGGCTACTTTTAGTTAGATACAATTTCATATACTGTATGTTTCAAGCTTATAATTTTGTGGATCATATTCTATTCAGGATGATTTTGTAAGTTTAGACTTTTTTGTTGTCTTTTGAACAATTATGGTTTGTAATCATTATGACAGTGTATGAAATTGATTGTGTTATAGTATTTGGACATTTTTATCTATTCATTTATAAAAAAAAAAAAACTTAAAAATTAAAAAAATTAAAAATTAAAATTTTTGTGAGTTTTTTCCTTTTAATATATATAACTGTTTTTTCGTAACATAACAATATATATATATATATATATATATATATATATATATATATATATATATATTTCAATTTTGATTCTTGAACCATGTAGTATAGTATGGATTGTGGTTTTCTCAGGTTATGGTTCGATGGGTAAAGTAACCAAATGCAGGTTAAAACATTTTTTGGGTGTTTTTTTATTTTTTTATTTCATCACACAATTATGTTTCGCCTGGCTTCTTCAGATTTTTTTTGCTATAAAGAAAATATATATGGTAAAGCCACATTGTAATTGACATTGACAAATAGTTTTTTCTTACCTGCCGAAACAAATTGAATTTGATTTGGCATTTTCTGTTAAAATTCATAAAATCAAAATGGCGGCTCCAAGATGGCCGACAATCTCTGTGATTATGGGTCCGATTCAAAATTGGTGTGTGGGGGTTTTCGTGGTCGGATATTACGAATTTTTTGTTTGGCGCCGACTCAAAATTAGTTACTTACATTAGCTCAGGAGCTTAATTATTGAGACTAAGAAGGTTTATTCTATTTTTTACTTTTCAGTTCCGTATTTCGTCGGTTTAATTTTTTGTTAAAAAGTTTTTATTTCATATTAAATTGGAAAGTAGAAGCCGTTTCCTCAAATTCAAAATACGTGTTGACACTCGGTCTCGAAGACCAGGAGGCAATTTTTACCGCAGACGGTACCGATAACTTTCCCTTTCCATCGTTCGATCTCGACGCACTTCAAGATAGAATGACAATTCGACGTGGAGGCAGGTGTGCCTTATGGATTTTCAAAATTGGTTGTGATAAATTTTCAATTTTTCATCGAATCTCATCATATGCCACGACAAATCCGCACAGCTGCCACATAGCGTTCCTCAGTATCGATAGGCAGCAGTTTTCACGTCTTAATGAACCGAAATATGAGCCTAATTCGAGGAGTGTGTGCATCCATTCGAGAGAATCGGCTTTGGAGAGGGTTCCTCAGAAAGAACATCTTTCACCATAGCGAAAGCCAGAAATATGCAATTGAAATCAATGAATAAATTTAGAGGGGGAATTCACCCTCGTATTCGGTCTATCCGGCGGTCAGCGACTAAAGGGGGATATTTCCATATTAACCTTCCGCAGGTTTCTTAATTTTTGATAACGTCGATCTGGCAAACCGATTTTTTCAAGGAATGATTATTGGTCGTTTTTACTTAAAAATAAATGAATATTTTTTATTGAACATAATATTTGACTATAATTTCCATGTACAAATACAAACACAAACGGATTTTTGAAAAAATTTTTTTTTTTGTAGGCTATAAAACAGCTGTATTTTTATTCAATACAACAATAATTTAACCAAAGAAAATATTCCTCTGATGAAAATAACAAAAACATAAACAGTAATGAATTAACATTAAATATAACAATATAATAGAAACAAAAAAATTGAATAAATACAAACTGGCAACTGAACAAACTAGTTCAAATTTTATCAATTTTCATTTTGCCAAATGCAGTCTATGCACATTCCCTGGAGATGCTGACTGATTCACTGACTTCCTCATACAGTCTTCGCAATCGCTCCTGTTCTCTTTCGTAACTCATTCTGACGTAGTCACACTAAAAACATACTATTCAGTTCAAGAATGAAGACGCCAAATCAAATTATACTTACCTCAGAGTTTTACACGAACGATAACGCCGGTTTCACGCACCGTATACTTATTTTTCTAACGAAGCAAACGCTCTATTCGACAGACAATGTAAACCTGACAAGATTCTTAATAGTACGAAAGGTACCCTGGCGGAAAGCGGGATTAATATAAACAGCAGAAAGTTAGCGCAAATATTCAAATCAGTCGGTGCGAGAGACCGTACGTTATAAGCGGAAGGTTAACAAGTATAGACTGGTTCACAAGTGCCATTTTGTTCCAAACCTGGAGGTCACTATGGTCTACTCCACAAGTTGAAAATGGTCTAAAATAGAAATACTGCTCTTAAAATTATGTGTGATAGCTCATTGGATCCGGAATAACGCCTAGAAAAATGTGCCAAAAGCGTGTATTAGCACATAAAACATTGCAAAAGTTATAAACAATTGAAGATTTGCCAATATTTCATAAATCATTGATATTTAAGTAATTCCAAAAAAAAATCTGAAAGGGGAGGAAATTTCCAATAAAAAACTCCACGCTCCCGGAACTCCATCTCCATTACTTATAATTTTGATATAACGCTGAAAATGGGTCTCCGAGCGACATTTTTAGGTTGCGCGCGCGGCGTCAAAAGCGAGTACGACACATTAATTAATTTATTTAAGGTATTAAATATTATTTTTAAAATTTGAAAAAATTACGGTGTATTCGGAACACTATAAATAATTTATTCCCGTTGGAAATTTTACTAAAAGTTATTTTTCAACAAGTTAAACGATTGTCAACTAACAAAATTTTCTCGAATTTCTGTCTTGATTGTAAATGAAAAAAAATGTATAAATAATTGTAGTAAAAATTTTTCGCTTCGTAGAGCCTTTCTTATATACATACTCAACAAGATCACGCCATGAAAGTTGAAAAAAATATTCATACTTTGTTTATAATAATTTTTGTACTTGAACAAAAACTAAAAAATCCAAGTAATGTTGTTGAAAAAAAAAATGTTTTTCTTAATCATCATATTATCGTTTTTTATCAATACAGATATAAATTGATTTGCAAAAAAAAAAATTCCCGCCATTTGTTGATCAATTTTTTATAAACAAATTGATTATTTCAATATTTTTGAAAAAAAAATTCCCAACTTCATTAACAAATATTATGATTTTTGACAAAAAAATGTTTCCTTAATAACAATTTTTAATTGTTTATAATCGTTTTTTTTAATATTTCTATTGTTTAAATAATTAGTTGAGATTTTTTTTTTTCTAGAAATCATAATTGACAGTCCTCTATGGAGTAACAATTTTTTTATCAACAATTCCATTGTTTATCAACTCACAATTTTTATAAACAAATTTTTAACTTTGTTAGATTTTTTTTTAATTTTAAAATTTAAAAAAAAAACCCAATTTTTCCCAATTTCAATTCCCAAAGTACAAAAAAAAATAGGATTTTTTTTTTCTATACTCTGTTATAAATGGATGTTTTTATAAATTTTGGAAGTTTCAGAAAAAAAATCTAACAAAGTTAAAAATTCATTTATAACAAATTGAAATTAAAATAAAAAAAAAAAAAAAAAAAAAAAACTTAAATAATTATTTAAACAATAGAAATATAAAACAAACGATTATAAACAATTAAAAATTGTTATTAAGAAAAAATTTGTTTTTCAAAAATCATAATATTTGTAATATAATGAAGAAAAAAATTTCAAAAATATTGAAATAATCAATTTGTTTATAAAAAATCAATCAACAAATGGCGGGAATTTTTGTTTTTGCAAATCAATTTATATCTTGTATTAATAAAAAAACGATAATATGATGACGGAGAAAAAATTTTTTTTTTTAACATTACTTGGATTTTTTTGTTTTTGTTCAATTTCAAAAATTATTATAAACAAAGTATGAATATTTTTTTAACTTTTATGACCTGATCTTGTTGAGTATATATATATATATATATATATATATATATATATATATATATATATATATATATATATATATATATATATAAGAAAGGCTCTACGGAGCGAAAAATTTTTACGACAATTATTTAAACATTTTTTTTCATTTACAATTAAGACAGAAGTTCGAGAAAATTTTGTTAGTTAACAATCGTTTAACTTGTTGAAAAATCAACGTTAAGTAAAATTTCCAACAGGAAAAAATTATTCATAGTGTTCCGAATACACCATGATTTTTTAAAATTAAAAAAAACATATTTAATACCTTAAATAAATTAATTAATTAATGTGTCAGACTCGCTTTTGATGCCGCGCGCGCAACCTAAAAATGTCGCTCGGAGACCCATTTTCAGCGTTAAATTAAAATTAAGAATAATGGAGATAGAGTTTTTCATTGGAAATTTCCTCTTCTTTCAGAATCTTGAAATTCCTTAAATATCAATAGTTCATAAAATATTGGCAAAAAACGAAATGCCATTTTTTTTTCATCTTCAATTGTTTATAACTTTTGCAATTTTTTATGTGCTAATACACGCTTTCGGCACATTTTTCTAGGCGTTATTCTGGATCCAATGAGCTATCACACATAATTTTCAGAGCAGTATCTCTATTTTAGACCATTTTCATCTTGTCGAGTAGACTACTACCGAAAATTATGATTTAGGGCGCATTCGATTCGAAATGGCATCTAAAAAAATGTTTAGCTGGAAAATTGGGGCCGGCAAAAATTGCAAAAGTTATAAACAATTAAGTAAAAACCAAATATATAATTTGGTTTTTTGAAAATATCTCAAAAACTATTTGAGATATCCGAAATTTAAAAAAATATCCTGAAAGAGCAGGACATTTCCTGAAAAAAAGTCCGACCTCCCGGAACTGTGCCGGCAATATTTATAATTTTAATTTAGCGGCGAAAAAAAGGCTGAAAACGCGCGGATTACCTCCCGTGCGTACCGATCGAATCGGACAACTGAACAAAAAAAATTATTTTAACCAGGTAAATATTAGGGAATGAAAAAATTCAGGTAATATCTAGACATATCAATAAACAGTAATATGTCTATTATACCTCTATTTTTCAATCAATTATGCTTTTGTTGATTAAAAAAATTTACTTGTTGAAAGTTATTGTAAAAACCCTGATAATTGTTGAACTAAAAACCTAGAATTTTTCAACCTCTTGGAGCTGTTCCTCAAAAGCTTTAAAAAAGATCCCTGTTGGAAAAATCGAAAAATGTTGATTTTTTACTTTTTTATTAACAATCAAAGGTATAAAAAAATTAAAAACGTATATAAAACAATTAAGGAAAGTTTTTTTTTCTATTTTACTCTCAATTTGTTTTCTTATCGCTAAAAGCAATATAAAAATAAATTTTTGAAATTTTTAACTCTCATTATTATAAACAAATGCACTGATTATTAGATTTGAACAAATTTTTCTCTGGGAACTTAGTCATTGTTGAAAATAATAATTAAAAAAAAACATTTCTTAAATAAAAAAAATTATTGCTAAAAAACGCACTTGCTAATTAACAATTTTTTGTTGTTGTTAATTATGAATATTGAGAAACCTTTTTTTTATCATTATTTATCACGTTCTCTCATATTGGAAAAAAAATATTTTTATTTACTTTTCATTCGTTTATTAAACAAATAATTTTTTAGCTTTAAAAAAGATCCCTGTTGGAAAAATCGAAAAATGTTGATTTTTTACTTTTTTATTAACAATCAAAGGTATAAAAAAATTAAAAACGTATATAAAACAATTAAGGAAAGTTTTTTTTTCTAGTATACTCTATCAATTTGTTTTCTTATTGCTGAAAGCAATATAAAAATAAATTTTTGAAATTTTTAACTCTTATTATTATAAACAAATACACTGATTATTTTAGAACAAATTTTTCTTTGGGAACTTAGTCATTGATTGAAAAAAACATTTCTTAAATAAAAAAATGTATTGCTAAAAAACGCACTTGCTCATTAACAATTTTTTGTTGTTGTTAATTATGAATATTAAGAAACCTTTTTTTATCATTATTTATCACGTTCTCTCATATTGTGAAAAAAAAGAGTATTTACTTTTCATTTGTTTATTAAACAAATAATTTTTTATAAACAAATAAATTTTTGCGCTATATTTTTTTTTACTAAAAAAATACTGAAAACAACCATGTGTCGTTTTTTATGGGAAACAAAATTTTTCTATTTTTTTTATAATTTCGAAAACATTTGGGCACTTTGACTTGTCGCTTCCTTTGTGTTTTTCTTCATTGCTAATAAAATAACTTATAAACTATTGAAGATACAAGTCTTTTTTATTATACATTGATCAATGAACAATTTTTACCGAAGCTCTAACTCAATTGTTCATTAACTTTTTCAATATTATTTATATAATTCCCTTGAAATATTTTTTTGACTTATCAGTTCAAATATCTTATAAACTATTAAAAATACGAAAAGAACAGCTCAAGTCTTTTTTATTCTTCGATAGTTAACAAACAAATTGAGCTTTTAAACGAAGCTCTGACTCAATTATTTAAAACTTTTCGGCTATATTATTTATGAATATACATCCAAAAAAAACTGTTTCGGCTTGAAATGTATATTGTTTATAATAATATTATTCTTCTATTTCAACTTTCTTCTTATTTTTCCTGTTATAAACAATGCAATGAATTTCATGTATTTTCCAATAGACTTTATACTTTTCACGCTCATTACTTGATATTAGAGTAATTTGGCTATCATTAAAATCTCATTTAAAATTTGCATGGATGTCTACAAAGATAATGTTCGGACGTTAACTGATAATATTAATTTTATTTTAACGAGCTTTTTTCTCACTTCTATTCTTATACTTTACAATTTTTAAATGTCCTTCGAATTCCGGTTTCAACCTATTGAAATAGTTCTTTGTTGAGTTGTAGAAACATCTGCTCCAGGATTTGAAGGGTCTAGCCCCTTTTCCTTATACCTGACCTAAAAATCACTTAAATAGCCGAAAAGTCTTCAGTATTTAAGTATTTAGTCAACAGTCAAACAGTGCACACATTTTTTCGAAATGATATAAAAAATATAAAAAAAAAAATTTTCATGAAAAACGACACATGGTTGTTTTCAGTAATTTTTTAGTATTTAAAAAAAAATATAGCGCAAAAATGCATTTGTTTATAAAAAATTATTTGTTTGATAAACAAATGAAAAGTAAATTTTTTTTTTCATAATATGAGAGAAGGTGATAAATAGTTTTAAAAAAAGGTTTTTAATTAGCAAGTCGTTTTAAAATTTTTTAAATCAAGAAATGATTTTTTTCTTAAAAATCCAATGACAAGATTCCCAAAAAAATTTTTGTTTAAATCTAATAATCAATGCATTTGTTTAAAACAATTTTTTAAATAATAAGAGTTAAAAATTTCAAAAATTTATTTTTATATTGCTTTCAGCAATAAGAAAACAAATTGATAGAATTAATAAGAAAAAAAACTTTCCTTAATTGTTTTATAACTTTAATTTTTTATACCTGATTGTAATAAAAAGTAAAAAATCAAAATTTTTCGATTTTTCCAACGGGGATCTTTTTTAATGCCTTTGAGGAACAACTCCAAGAAGTAAAAAAAATTCTAGGTTTTTAGTTCAACAATTATCAGGGTTTTTATAATAACTTTCAACAAGTAACATTTTTTAATTACAAAGGCATAATCAATTGAAAAATAGAGGTAAAAATTTTCTGCTGACGGATTATTGTTTATTGATATGTCTAGATAGTACCTGAATTTTTATTCCTTAATATTAATATTTACTCGGATAAAATAATTTTTTTGTTCAGGTGTCAGATTCGCGTATTTAGCCTTTTTTCGCCGCTAAATTAAAATTATAAATATTGCCGGCACAGTTCCGGGAGGTGAAACTTCCTTTCAGGAAATTTCCTGCTCTTCAAGGATATTTTTTCAAATTTTGGATATCTCAAACAGTTTTTGAGATATTTTCAAAAAACCGAATTATATATTTGTTTTTTACTCAATTGTTTATAACTTTTGCAATTTTCGCCGGCGCCAATTTACCAGTTAAACATTTTTTTAGATGCCATTTCGAATCGAATGCGCCCTAAATCATAATTTTCGGTAGTGACCTCCAGGTTTGGAACAAAATGGCACTTGGCACAATAGACGTTTATTTGACGTATATTTTATTTGAGGGAGAAGAAAATCATTTTGTGTTTCACGTACCCATTTGGACGACTAACTTTGTGCCCTGTACGAGTTTGTGCAAGTCCTTTTGAAAGCGTACAACTACTTGCACTTGCACTTGTCCCCGGATATTTTCGGCAGTGAAATGGGGAGGTTTGTTAAGTTGTCACTGAAATTATGAAAGTTGGAAATGGACGCCAAATATCCAATGATAGTCTTTTTCAAACCTCAATTTACCAAAGAATTGAAATAAAAAAAATACGAATGATGACTCTAAGGAATTCATAGATCAACTATCTCGGTCATCTGTATCTGTAAGTACACATTAACAACAACAAAAATAGAACTGTTGAATCTAAGCAAAATATCAAATACTGCAAGGCTTTAAGTACAACAATAGCATTCGAGCATCGAATACCAATCAGTTACCAGTGTATCTAAATATCAAAATATCAAATCATCAAGTATCGACTATCAAAGTATCAAACTGTCAAGTATCAAAATAGCAAAATATCGAGTAACAAAATGTCAAATTATCAAGTATCGAACTATCAAAACATCAATTATCAAAATATCAAACTATCGATGTATCAAAAATATCAAATTATCAAGTATTGAACATTCAAATATCAAAACAGCATTTATCAAAATATCAAATTATTGATGTATCAAAGTGTCCAACAGCCAATATATTCTAATTGGCCCCCCATCGCAGCTGTTGAATTTTATATACGATGTCCCTGGAGTCCGACAAATCCTCCGCAGAGTGCGAATCCAGATGAATACCAAAAAATATGCCCACAGGACCAAACAATATATCCTGAATTCGCCGAGTTTGGTCCGAAAACTATTCCCATTCAAGGATGATGCAAATATCACAATTTTCCAAAACTACAAGTGACAGAAAACGAAGTTTGACATCGAGCAAGTGACATAGTTGACCAATCAACTTTACCACCACAAATATAGTTTGCAGACACTCGCCTACAGATGCCGCTTCTACAAAGATTTCCTCAGGATCTAGAACCTCCTCTCCGTTTATGTTCAGATAACCTAGTTTCTAGATATCGTCCCGTCTGTCCAATGTACACTTTGGTGCATTCTGCACAAGGTATTTTGTAGATTATGTTGCTTTCTAGTTCATTTGGAGTTTTTGAATTCAACTTGGTGGAGTACTTTACAACTGTGTTCTCATTTTTATCACAAACCTACCTTCTCTGAAAGATTTTTGTTCTTCAATTCTCAACACTCTTTCACACAAAAAACTAACATTATCCCTAATCTCAAATACATGGCTCTACAACTTTCACATCCATCTCTCCAACATAAAAACCTCGAAGCAATTAAAATATATTTCTTAAAGAATAATTATCCAACAAAATTAATAAATAAATTCCTTTTCCAAGCTCATAACAGAAACATTAAATCATCGAAAGAAAATGAATTCTACCACAAAATCCCATATATACCGGACCTTTCTGAAAAAATGAAAATTGTGTTTACAGACGTTTCTTTCAATATTGGATTAAATGAGAACACAATTGAAATAAAAAATCCCAAATGAACTAGAAAGTAACATAATCTACAAAATATCTTGTGCATAATGCACCAAAGTGTACATTGGACAGACAGGACGATATCTAAAAACTAGATTGTCTGAACATAAACGGAGCATAAGAGCTGTTTCATCTCGCGAAATACGCAACATATGCATTTCAACATGATAACCCATGATAGCGAACACTTACGATAAAATAGAAGCCAATCTTTCACCAACCATGGATGACACTTGAACGCTTGGCAACATTGTTTCAATGACCATCGTGATTCGATGGAGCGAAAACCATCTCAGAGTTGTCGAAACAATGGCGTATCACATATACGAATACGTGTATAAAAGTATTGTACAATAAAACTAGTTCATTTATTCCAGAAGATTCTGAGGTCAAAATTGAACGTTACACTTTACTGAAGACGGATTGACCGTACGAGAAGACTCGGGCCGAGTCCACTCGTACAAGTACATTCGGTCCGAAAATACACGGAAGTCATCGAAGAGGTGCCAACAATTAGAATAAGGGTGTTTGCAATATGCCGTATAGTGTCCATTGGGAATGCTACCGCTATGATCAGATATGGAGTATCCATTCCATCCTGAGCAGAACATTGGTCCAAATTCGAATTTTGTATGGGAAAATTAATCACATTGTCCAATTTACTGCCATCAGTCGAAGAAACACGTTTTAAATGTATAACAAAAATTTTTGGAAATGTTTGTATACGAACCATCTTTTTGAATTCCCTTTTCATTCCACAAGTTGAACAGTATGGGCTAGCATCATCAGTCAGTCTCCTCTTCTATCAACAGTTCAATACATTTTGTTAAATTCACGACTTCGTTCAGAAAGGTTCAAAAGTAACGGAACAGTAATTACAAAAAGTACATATCAATAAAGATTTTAGCTGACCGGCAAATGTATCCACAATTTTGGAATTATGAGTAGACAGATATCTCGTCCAAGAAATGGAAGCTTTCTGATTATCATTCATGATAACAAAATCGTTTGGTGATGGATGATTCTCTGCACTCGCCTTGTTTCAAATCTTCATGTAAACCTACCAGAAGGTATGTACGAAACTCTTCCGAATGATCAAAGGAAGGAACAAAATTTCTGAATGGACGAAATGTGAAGTATCCACCGTTTTCCGAGAAGAATCAGGACTCCAGATATTTTCCATCAAAGATATATTTCACTAGATTTCCTTTCATTCTTGCTGTAGAAGTATTTAAATCCTCCATACAAAAACCATTCTTGAGAAATTCCAACAAAACCTTGGTGTTCAAAAGACACTGGATCATGCTATTCATAAAACAGGTATTTCCTACTTTCTTCAATCCTCTTATGTCAAATGTAGAAATGGAGTCTCTTGTTGTCATGGCATGCTGACTTATGTTTAACGAAGAACTATAGGTTCATTGTTTCTGTAATTGAAAGAAGGTGATAGAGAAACTGATATTGATTTTTTGGAAGGTACTGAGTGATTATCTTTGATAACTGATATATATCTCGTAGGAAAATTGGGACGAGGAAATAATTCATCTAGTAGATGCAATGGAAGAATTGCACCATTACAGAAGAAGCATTGCCCCTTTGAATTGCTATTCTAATTCTCTGTATCAAAAATGACGTTGAACGTTTATCTTTTGTAGCGCGGCCCAATCTCCTTCCAATTTCATGAATAAAAGACAGAGATTCAGGGCCAAAGACACCAAAAGTTTAGACAGCTATTGGATGGAAAAGATAATTATGTCCAAGTTGTTGATATTTCTTTCTTTTCGAATTCTCGCTGGATATTGCTGCAGCACCTACGGACTTGGAAGTATTTGCTGAATGAGACGCTGCAACTGTGTCAGCACAAGTGAAGTCCCACACCAAAGGTTTGCCACATTTCCAAGGTATCAGCGTCATACCATCAGGACGTTTACCAAGAGGTTCTAACACAGCTGGAATACCTGCCGATACCATAGAACGTTTAATGATATCATTGACTTGATAATGCTGGATAAACGACCTGCACTTTTATAACAGCTCAAACCATGAGTTCTTTCTTGGTGCACTTCACTACCACATATACATTTATGAGGAATTCAAATATCTAAACCCAGTCGCAGTCCAATAGATATCCTGAAAGCCACAGGTGAAGCATTCAGCCAAGCATGGGGGAGGAGTATAACGTGCCATGCCGCAGTGGTGAATCGGCTGCATTTACCGCTTTGATAAAACGGGTGTTTACAAAGTTTAAATAGTTCGGTGGTTGTTGCGGGCCATTTTGTTCAGCTTATTTAATACTTTATCTCTACTAGGTTATGTCCAATTAATATTTAGTTTTTATCCACGGATATTTGGAACTCAAATGGGACTATAATATATATATATATATATATATATATATATATATATATATATATATACAGTGTGACCCATTTAAAATGGAACCACCCCTGTAGAATACGCATTTTCCAGTCAATCTAAAAAAAAAAATTCTAATATTAGGCATCAAAAACTGTATCTTGACACAAATTTTCAAAACTTTTGTTTCATTTCCAAGGCACTCTATGGTTTTTTTCTTCGTCAAAAACGGCAAAAATTTATTAGGCAATTTTTTTTCCAAATTTAACTACACCACTGGATTCGTAGTCGTTATAAATTGAAACCATCAAAATTTCGTGAAGAAATATTGGTTAACAACGAAGTTACAACAACTTTAATTTTGGAAACAAAGTATTTGATTATAATTTTTATTTAGATTGCAGACATATTTGAAATCTGGCAACACTGTCGATACAAAGTAGAGCACAAGTGAATTTGTACAGCGAAAACCCGAAGTCAATAGCTCATTCCTTTCAACAGTTATAACTACTGAAAGTATGGTAATGTGAGCGATTTGTGGTGTACTAAATCACAGCCTACTATTGATTTAGTACAATACCTATGCCCAATGTATTAGTTCAGCTTTCCTCAAATTATTGATACCTTCTCTAAAAGCTTGTTTCAGTTGAGTTTTGCAGAATAAAAAAGGAACAGTTTTTTGTCCTGCTTTCTGTTTTATTATTGAATAAATAATTTTGATACTTTAAAACTTGATTCGGTTCATTTCGTTTTTATCGGCTATTGAAAACTGCATAACTTGAAAATGAATTTTTAATTTTCTGTTATTTTCGAATACACTCATAACCTAAACTCAAATAGATAATTTTGAGGGAATATAATTCACAAATCCAGTGGCGTAGTTAGATTTTTATTTGAAAATCGCTTCCACCAGAAATCGATCACATTGCCATACTTTCAGGAGTTATAACTATAGAACGGAATGAGCTATTGACTTCGGATTTTCGCTGAACAAATTCACTGGTGTTCTACCTTGTATCGGCAGTGTTGCCAGATTTCAAATATGTCTATAATCTAAACGAAAATTAATATCAAATACTTTGTTTCCAAAATTAAAGTTGTTGTAACTTCGTTGTTAACCAATCTTTTTTCATGGAATTTTCATGGTTTTCATTTATAACGACTACGAATCCAGTGGTGTAGTCAAATTTCAAAACAAAAAGTGCCTAATAAACTTTTGCCGTTTTTAACGAAAAAAAAAAACCATAATGCCTTGGAAATGAAACTAAAGTTATGAAAATTTGTGTCAAGATACAGTTTTTGATGCTTAATTTTCAAAAAAAATAATTTTTGATAATGACTGAAAAATGTGTATTTTACAGGGGTGGTTCCATTTTAAATGGGTCACACTATATATATATATATATATATATATATATATATATATATATATATATCTCCAGTTCAACCCAACCAATCGCTCCAAAGCGACATCATACCTATAGAAAAAGCCATAATAGAACCATATCCGACACTCCGAAGTCTAGACGTCTTCTCGGGAATAAATCCCCCACCTAGGATGGCGAAAGGCAAGAAAAACGCAATTGAAATCAATGAATATATTCATGAAAATACGTATGGAGCAAAATCCTTTGTTGACAGAATATAATAAAGCCAAATCCAGGACTCATTTGACGAGTTTATGAATTCTCTCGTCTTCCCCAAGGCAACGCTAAGGAAAGTCCTTTATCATGATCAAAGTAAAAAATACGGAGCGTGTAGAGACGGGTTTTCCTGAAATTTCAGGAAATCAGGTGCGTATCTGGAAGTGACGTTCACATAGTGAGAAGAACAACAACAAAAAATCACCATTGAAACTCGAAAATCTTCATTTGATCTACTGGAATGGACTAATCAATGATGAGTGAACTTGGTTTTCAATATCCAGCAAATCCTAACTTGAACGGGTAGGTCTATGCATTGACGCGAAAAAAAAAGAATGAGAAAATGGATTTAAGAAATATGATATGATGTGCAGTGATTTTTTTTTTGTTACATTTTTTTATCGGTATCTGTGGTCAAGCAACATTAGCTGTGTTAAGTATTAGGTTGGTAACTGCGCCTGCCAGAAAAAAACTCGCGTCATAAGACCCGAATAACTGCAATGTAGTAGCATATCACAGCTCGCAAGTGCCATATCAATGAGAATAAGATATAGCGAGAGATATGCCGTCCTTCATAGGGGACGTTTAGATAGAGGTCCTGAGTTCATGGATGCTGAGGTCGTCAAAAAACTATTCCACCTCTGTTTGAACCCCCTCATAGCATTCGACAAAATTCCCGGTTGGAGGCAGTGTGTGTCGCAATAGCGGTAGCAGAAATGAGCTGACATTAAATGAAAAAAAATAAATAATCAATTCGATTTATAACAGATTATTAACCATATAAAAAATCGTTGATGCAATTGAAAAATAAATGTTTCTTAGGTATCTTTTGTAATCAAATTGGATTCAGAAGTAAATGCAGTACTACCCAGGCTGCTTTCAAAATTGTTTCCAATATAGTCAAGGGTCTGGATGGATGTTGGTATTTCTCCATGTGATCTATCGAGAGCCTTTGACTGTGTCTCTCATACTACTCTCTCTATTATGGTGTAAGAGGCGTATTTCTCGATCTGATTCAGTCATACTTATGCAACAGAAAACAAGCAGTTCATATGAACAAATCACGTTCTAACTTTCAAAACCATTCACTTGGAATACCTCAAGGATCCGTTCTGGGACCTTCATCATTTATTATGTCCGGCTTATACTGATGCCACAACTCCATTGAATTCTGCTTCAGAGGCAGATAATCTCTACTTCACTATGGTGGAATCAATCAGAAAATTTGTTCAGTACCAACAACCTCAAATTAAATAACGAAGTCGCAAAATGCACGTGAAGTGTTAGAACTCCTTGGCATGATTATTGATGACAGACTGTTTCGATCGTCTCATATAGATCAGCTATGTCATAAATTATCAAGTTCGATATATTTGTTACGTAACATGAAAAACCAACTATGTGTCAACAAAATTCAAACATGCTATTTTGCATTCTTTTATGCCTATATAAATTACAACATACTTGTACCTAAAACCCTACACTGGATATACACGGCGATCATTCGCCCGACACTAACGTACGCATCCATCATTTGGTGGACCGGTACCACAAAGGGCAAGTCCAGAAATGAACTTGATAAAGTACAACGACTGGCTTGTCTAGGAATAACAGGTGCCATGGGGACGACGCCTACTACAGCTCTAAAAGTTCTACTAGGACTACCACCTCTGCATCTTGTCTTCGAGCATCAAGCCATGCGTGCTGCATACAGTCAAAGGCGCAAGCCAATGGATTTGTAATGGGGCAGACCATGGACACTCAGCTATCTGGATTTCAGGAAAGGACCCAATATAACCATCCCTACAAGGAAGGAATGGAAAGACAATGTGCCCGACAGACCCCCAAACCAACCTGGTACACAGATGGATCAATATTTGGGGGAATGTCCGGCGCAGGGGTCTACGAAGAAGGAACAAAGAGAGAAATATCAGTTCCCTTAGGCAAATATGTTCCAGGCTATACTCACCTGTGTCCAGGATAACCTCGACAATAAAAGTCGGGGGCCTACTGCCATCTACTCGGACAGCAAAGCTACTATCATGGCGTTAGGCGCAAATATGATTGTATCCAAACTGGTGTCCGAGTGTAGAAACGCCATAGAAAGTTTATCGAAAACAAGCAAAGTCAGCCTTATATGGGTCCCGGGACACTCAGGTGTCCCCGGGAACGAGGATGCAGACAGATTGGCCAAGATAGGATCGGGAAAGGCCCCAGTCGGACCTGAACTCATCTTGGGAATACCCAGCAGCCTGGCGATCTCAAATATGGAGAAACTGCTAAAAAGCAGTTCCCTGAAACATGGCAAGAGGCGCCAGACATGAGGCAATCAAAGCTCCACATAAAGGGGCCATCGGAAGAAATGTCTAAAGAGATCCTGTCACTTAACAGACGGACATCAAGACTGTGACTGGGCTCCTAACGGGACATAATCACCTGAACAGGCACATGTAGCTCATCGGGATCACAGATGATCTCCTATGTAGATGGTGCCTGGAAGATGACGACACATCGTCGCACATCCTCACTGAGTGCCCAGCTTTGGTGCACCAGAGGGAGATCAACCTTGGGAGCATAATTCTGAACCCAGAGGACGTCAAGGAGATTCAGCTGAGGAAGTTGCTGAATTTTGTCAAAGAAATCGGCATGCCCAGCTGATTTTCTTAGAACAAGTGGGCGCACAATGGGCCCAAATAAAGAGCCCACCTTGTGCGAAGAAGAAGAAGATGGGGTGATTCTTGTCACGCCATCAGGGTTTTCAAAAAGCAGAAAAGGGCCGTTAGAATTATAGCTAGTGCTGACTACAGCGATCACTGTCAACCAATATTCAGAGATCTCTTCATTATGCCTATTGTGTGGCCTATGTTGTGGTATATATAAATGAAGGAGACTTCATTTATATATGCCACAACATTGGAAGTACGCAAGAACAATCGAACATTTTCTGCAAACTCCGATTTTCATGAATCGTTGTTATCATTCCATCAACGCATACCTGAGTATGCATGTATGTCTTTTAATAATGTTTGTTAGTGATAATCTGTGACTTTTATATATATATATATATATATATATATATAGCTATATATTTCTGTCTATGTCGTTTGTATACTACTTTTTACCCGACTACAGCGAAGCAAAAAGGAGGGTTATGATTTTGACCGGTATGTATGTGGGTACATAGTACATATGTATGTATGTTGTTTTTCACTTGTGGTCTACCAATTGTGTTTCAATTTATATTGATTCCGTTGTGAAGATGACTTTGTGTTCTTTATTTCTTATACATTGAAATATATTACGTGTAAGTTGTTTATTTGAAAGATGATAAATATTGAATAGTTTGTACATACCAATTTCAGATCAGAATATTTTCTTGTTTCATACTTTTTAAAGCGTGATTTTTCAGTAGTCGGCTTTTAGTTTTAAATTTATTTTTCTAATATTTGGCTTCCACTTTCAAATATTTTCAACTATGTCATTTTACTCACATTTTAGTATTCGAAAGCCCTGCCAAATACATATTTGTAACTTGTCAAATAAATCTATACATCTATTTATCAATTAAAGAGCATTAAGCTTGTAAATTCCAACAAACTTTTTTGAAACCCCCTGTATATTCGAAAAAAAATCTAACCAAAAGTATACACTTGATTGATGTCTGTCAGCATCATACCAATAATCAATTATAACGATGTTGTGGTAGTATAATTCTGAAAACACTTCATTTTGTAATTCTCATTTTTGTGGATTGTAGTAAACTAACCCGAGTCCTATCTTTCGGTTTTGGGTACGACACTGGCGAGCCTGAAGGAAAGCAATTGAGTATGGATATTCGGGAATTTCCATCACGAGGTTTTCGGGATTCTTGGTTCATTTATTGGGAGCATTTGCATATTTTTACGTTTTCCGGGTTGTACTCCAGATGTTGTCAGGAATTTGGAGGATTTGATGACGATTAACGAGGGTCCCTATAAATCAATGAAATATCTGAACAACCTCATGCGTTGGTGATTAAAACTGGTCAAAATGGCCAAAAATCAATTTTTTACGAACACATTTTCAAACAATATACTTACCATCAACTTAATTTACATCAAAATAAAATATATTTTTTTATTTAATTAGCGTACTGTAAAATTGTAAAAAAATTTCTAGAATACTACAAACTACTTCCCGCACGTATTGAGGAAATCAAAGACTACAACCACCGCTATTCAAGATACCTTGGAGTAGAAAAGGGAAACATTCTCAATTGAATATTGATAGAAAGATTTTTCTGTGAATTGAAAAATCCGCGATTAAAATGAAGTTATTTTTTGTGAATGTTAGGGCCCTTTCAGAATATATATCAGATGTAGTTCAATGTCCAGCGTGGCTTTTGCCGGGGAAGTAGTTGTTTTCTGTTAGACATTCACAAAAAATAACTTCATTTTAATCGTGGATTTTTCAATTCACAGAAAAATATTTCTGTCAATATTCAATTGAGAATGTTTCCCTTTTCAACATGAATACCCCACGAGAGGTTATCTTGACGATGGAAGATAGTGACTGAAGTTTATCTTTCAGTCGCAGATGATTCCACATCTGATTTTATGAACATCCTGTTTATATTTTCAACAAATCAACCTTGGAGTACTTATATAACTCTCTTTAATAGTAACAAAAACTCACTATACATATTCTATGATTCAAGCCGTGCCTTTTGACTAAATAGATAAGAATTTATGGACCTATAGGCTGGAGGCTATAGGAGTCCGTGGGGTACCACTTAGTTGGGCGAAATCATATCTGTCTAACCGCACACAAATATCGATGTTTGATAATATTAAATCACTATCAAGAGAAACCACTATGGGAGTGCCCCAAGGATCATAGTTAGGTCCCCTTCATTATATTCACTGTCTACTGTATTGGCAAAGCTGACAGAAATCGTTTATTAGCAAGCAGAATCTACCAACAAAAATATCCGGAAGGAAGAACTTCAGGGTGTCTTCATTCCAAAAGTTAAGGATCGGTTTGAACTGACTGAAATGTGTCTTTTTTTTTTATTATTATTGTTTTATTACACTATTCAACAGATACAAGATCCAATTACAGAATAGGAATATACAGTGTGAACTATTCAACATGTTAGCTATATACAATAATATAAATCAGTGGACAAAAACAGAACAGTCCAGTTTTTTTATGGAGGCCACACTGCAACAAAAAATGTCAATGGTTTCATTCATCTTATTATATGTATTGCACATCCTATAAACAAGTGCATTCAATTTAACATTGGTGTGACAAAGTGGAAGGTAGAAAGTAATGTTTCTCCGAGATGTGTGTCTAGGAATATGAAACTCCAATATATCCAAAATGCAGCTGCAGTCCAAATTGTTGTGAATAAGGTTGAAAAGGAATATAACTTGTGACCTATTTCGACGAGATTCAAGTGAATCGACTGAAAATCTAGAAATTAGTTGTTCATGTAGATGACCTACGTCTGGGTAGTCGCCATCAAGTTTGAAACATAGATACTTCAAAAATTTTCGTTGGATATTTTCTAAATTAGATATATATACCTAATATGGTGCCCAAACAATTGATGCATACTCTGAATTTGATCTAACAAATGTAAAATATAATTGAAGAAGAGTTTTCTCATTCCTTCCAAAATCTTTTGACACTCTGTTATGAATCCTAATGATCTATAAGTTGTTTTGGTGACTAGCTCGATATGTTTAGCGAAAGAGAGTTTTTTGTCGAATGTTACTCCTAGATATTTGAAAGTGTCGGGTCTTTTCGATACGACATTGTCCAGTTTATAATTGTGAAGAATTGGATTCCGCTTGGCGGTGAAAGACATAACCTGGCATTTAGAAACATTTAGGAATAAGCTATTCTCGATGCACCAGAGATTGAGGCGATCCAGATTATTTTGGAGGAGAGTACAGTCTTCTGTGGTGATAATTTCATGGTATATCTCAAGATCATCGGCATACAGTAAGTGAGCGACGGAGAGAGTAGTTGATAAACATTATGAAAAATAAAGGCCCGAGGTTAGACCCTTGGGGGACACCTGACGTGGGGAGGACTTCAATAGACTTTTGACCATGGAAACTGACATACTGCTTACGATTATGAAGGTAGGATTGAAATAAAGATGTGAGATTAGGGGTAAGTCCGAAATTCGACAGTTTGTGAAGAAGAATTCCATGATCAAGCCTATCGAAGGCCTTCGAGAAATCCGTATAAATTATATCACATTGAGAGCTCCCATCGATAGTATCAGATAATTGCTACAAATTAAATTTGTTATCGTTGATCTTCCTTTGAAAAAACCATGTTGACTAGGGGTGATCTGATTCTTCACATGCGTATAAATATCATCATAAAGTAGGATCTCGAAGGTTTTCGAGAAATTATTTATAATTACTATAGGGCGGTAGTTGCAAATGTCTGATTTAGCCCCCTTCTTGTAGACCGGTATGATTTTAGATTCTTTCCATAGTGTAGGAAATGTATTAGTTGAAAGACATAAATTGAATAATGTACGAAGGGGGTTCACGAAGGCAGCTGCTCAATCACGTAAAACAAAGGAGGGGATATTGTCAGGTCCACTAGTTAATTTGGGTTTACATTTTTTCAATGAGACTAAGACTTGCTCTTCAGTCACTTCATTTATTACCAACGAAGTATGATTATTGAATGAGTCGGGAAAAGTGATATTTTTGGGAGTTGCATAAGACTGCTGAAAAAATTGGGCAAATGCATTAGAGATGTCTTGCGACTCAGATAGGGTTTGTTGGTTGAAGTTGAAGCTAGATGGTGAGGTGGCATTCCTTTTTTTGAAGTTCATGTAATTCCATAATGCCGAGGGGTTAGAGGTGAAATTTTCCTCTACATAGATAATATGATCGCGATGGAGTTTCATAATGTTGGACTTAATGTCTCTCCTCAATCTTTTGATTTTATCGAGATCATTTTCATCACCAGAATTTCTGAACCTTTTCCAAAATCTTTGTTTAAGACGTATGTGTCTGATTAGGGCTGAGTTATACCATGGTGGATAACTGCGAGTAGTTCTGATCCTTTTTGGCACATTCAGCTCTACAATAGAGTTCACTTTGTCATAAAAGGCACCGCAAGCAGTATTTGGATCTGAATATTGATCCATTATACCAAAAAGGAAATTGTAGGTGGTTGGATCAGTCAGAAAAATGAGCGCAAGTACTGTTGATGCCACAAAAAAATCCTCACTTAAGTACTAAGGAAATTGCAGCGGAAACGGATATTCTTAAAGTAGTGTGAACAGAATAATATTGAAACGTAAGTTCCACCCTTATCCTCTGAACCTAGATCAAGAATTGTATGGTAATGATTTTACAAATAGAGTTGCGTTTCGTTTTAAAATGAATGGCATGACTGATGAGGATAATAATACTTTAAACAAAATTCTGACCAGTAGCGATGGTCACTTAATGTTTGGGCAGGAATTATTGGAAATCGCATTATTGAACCCTACTTTTTCGACAATATGCTGAAAGGTATATACATTTTCTTCGCGAAAAAATCTTTCCAGAATGTTAGAAGAAGTAAGCAAGTTAATGAAACCGTTCAAAAAAACAATGTATGATACACATGTTGGAAATTATTTCAATGTTTCGTGGGGTTGCTTTCAATCGCAATCGCTCTTTCAGCAATATTCAACATTCATAATATAAAATGTCACTTTCAACATTTATATCATGAAAAGCTTTTATTGACTAAGTCAAAATTTCGTTCGGTTTTTGCAACTCTTGAACAAGTCGATTTATTGTCTATGTCATTCATAGATTACCTCAACTTTTTGCGAGATAGCTCTTAATGGATGAAAACCGGCGGCATAAATAATGAAATGGCAATACCGTCCGAAACGATAAAAGCCCTGGGAATTGGGATTTGGCATAGCAGTTATTTGAAGGTATAGGTGGGTGCTAAAATGCGGCTTTCTGAAATTATTTTCATAGGTGTTTTAGAGGATATAAGAAATTATTTGAAAAAGGCTGTTTCCCAGTTAATATAGTAAACGATACCAAACAACTTATATAACATAATTTATAATTTGTTTAAACATAATTTTTATCTTCTTCCACTAAATGTTTTCGTAAACAAAAAAAAAATGCGCAAAAATTAGTTTCCTAAGAATTCATTGACGACCATTTTAAAGAACTTCCAAATATGTTTTTTTTGCAGATAAAAGGTTCTCAAAATCAAAATCTTGTATAATTCTACGTATATGCGGACCCCTTAAAAAAATCCCTCTATAATTTGGCGTCTAAAATACCCGAAAAAATGTTGGGTAGATATTGAAAAGAAGTACCGCTTTGACGAAATTTTTTATCAGGCCCAATTTAATATGTAACTGTCGCAGAATTAGGTTCTGAAGATCCACCAAAGATGTAGTTTCAGCATTCATTACTCCTGAAATAAGTTAATTTCGGACAAATAGAAACAAAATTTTTGCGAAATCCAACAAAAACTACAAAACGGCTGGAATTCTGGATTCAGGTAGGTAAATGTATGAAGTATCCATTGAGTATTCACCTGAAGACGATTGCAGATACAAGCATTCGAAACGTCGTGAAAACCTTTTAAATCCATTAAGACGATGGACGTCCGAAACGAGAGTAATCAAGTTACCACATCGTCTACAACCTTCGAACATCCATTAAGGAATTCTTTAGCATACCACGGCCCTAAAAATAAAAATAAAACTAGAAACTTTTTGAGTTTGCTTATTTTTAGCTGTAACTGCAAACATAATGGAGATACAAAAACATGTTTTTAACAAAAGTTGTAGCTCGTGATTTTCTCTATAACAATAATTAATAAAAAACCTTTTCAAAGACTGCACTAAAAAGTAAAAAATAATTGCTTTGGATGTGTGACGTAGCTTATTCCGTGAGTTATAGATTCAAAAGCTTGTCGCGCAGTTTGAAAACAAAAGAGACAAGTTTTTGAATCTATAACTCACGGAATAATCTACGTCACACATCCAAACCAATTATTTTTAACTTTTTAGTGCATTTGAATAAAAGCTTGTCTTTAAAAAGGTTTTTTATCAGTTATTTTATTTTGTGCTCTTCAGTACTTAAGTACGCCTTAATCTATACATTTTTGTTAAATGAGGCCTTTTTTTCCTGTAAGTTCTGAGCTATCTAGTCCTTCAATGAGATGACCATCTAAAGATTAACTCATCCATCATGTCATATTCTCCGACCCCAAAAACTCCGACATACCTTTCTCCAATCGAATCGGGCCATAATTACAAAACTCGTCCGCCATCTTGAATTTGTGAATTTTGATAAAAAAATCATAATCTCCGACCCCGAAAACCCCCACATACCAATTTTGAATCGAATCGTACCATAATCATAAAACTCGTCCGCCATCTTAGAGCCGCCATTTTGTTTTTTTCTCTAACAAAAATTTCATAATGCATTGTCACCGAAATTATGAACACCTGCCGAATGTCAGCTCAATCTAATGTCGGCAACTGCTCCAAAAATGGATTACAAATTTTGAAGCGGAAAGAATGACAGAATGGCATACAAACGAAGAAAGTTAAATGAAAGTCTTGTGGCAAAAGAGCTTGTACCCTTTGAATATGGTATGGATGAAATTGTTGATCGTGGATAATTCTCCAAACTGTGAACTGAGTAGAATTGAGAGCTTCAGCAATTATTCTTGTACTTGTTTCTGGATTCTCCTCGAGCGTTCAAAACAGCTTCTCCCAATTCGGGGGTTCGGACTGCTCGTGGTCTTTCAATAATATCAGCTACCCCCTTGAAGCTACCTGTTTCTGCCAAACGACGGTGGAGACTGGTAAATGTTGGAGCTGAAGGCAGTACTCGATTAGGAAATCGCTCCTGGTAAATACGTCTTGCTTCGCGCGCATTGACATCCGCAAGGCCATAAACGAAATGCATATCGGCTAAGTGAGCATTATTGTTTAAATAATACATTTTTTCAAAATTAGTGTTTCGAAACTTACAGAAACTTCAACAAAACAATAAAACGTTTAACTGTCACATAATATGTAATTACTAAGATGTCTAAAAACATGGTGTATTCACTTATACCTGTAAAATATTGGGACAAACTGGGGGACACCAGCCCACTTGATAAAGGGAGTTATCTAGAGTTTCAGATGGCGCCGACGTCGTTTCTTGTCATAATTCAGTAAACTGCATTTACATACCACACAGGGTGTTTTTGTGATTTGTGTCTCTGATTCGTTCTGTGATTGTGCTTTTGTCGCCTTTAAGGTTATGTCAATTCGTTGTGAAATATTTTGAGGTTGATCGATTGATGTAACATATTTTAGAACAAACTATTCCATGTACTTATGTCAGTGTTATCAGGGTTATTATATATTGTCAGTATTATATATATAATAACCCTGAGTGTTATATAGAATTTTCGAGAGGGTTTCGAAATAATTCTAATTATGAACCTACCAATTTATTTTGTATGGTTAATTTTCTATTGATACAGCTCCACCAAGTTGGTACTTATGTATTTCTGTCCCTGTTTGCTTGTGATAAAAATCTTATGATGGAGCGGATAATGATTTTATGAAGTGCTGTAAATTACATACAATTACTTAATTGAGCTTTCAAACCAATAAAAGTACAGGAGAGGCAATCTCTTTCGCTTTCTGAAAAATCTATATTCTAGTCTGAAGGAAGTGTTTTGCGACATATCTAAAGCTTTTGATTGATACGTAAGCTTCATCTCTACAGCTTCAGGGGACGAAGCTTCAATTGGTTCAAATCCTATCTGAGTGAAAGAACCTCTCAGCTTTTTGACAAATTAAGAGGTGTTCACTATTTTGGCAGAGAACACGACTATCTTATCGCAAGAACTCAAATTACCTTCATATAGCGGAGTAAAAATAGCTTAAAATCCTGCATTATTTTGGAATCCTGGAGGACTCCATGGATTTTCCTAAAACCATCTGATATTACTTAGGAATTGCTTGCAGAAAAAAGTTCGTGCACTGCTTGTTTATTGATTGTTTAAACAATGAAAAACAATTTTGTTAGGAAAATTTTAACCAAATTGATGCTATAGGGGTTTTTGAGGTCGCTGAACCAGAATATGACATTGAAAAAACGATGGCGTAGCCAGTCGTAAAGGTAGATTTCATGAATGATAATTTACAGCTACTTATTTGTTATTTATGTGTACATCTAAAAGAAAAAAAATCGGGTAAAATTTGTGAGATAGTGAAGCTCTATCAAACGACTTATAGTTTGCCGATATTGGGTATGGAAATGAAATATTGCGAAGTTTTTCAACAGCTGCCATTTTGGGACTATTGGACCATTTTCGAAATTAGCCGAGGTATTCATGAGAAGTATTTTTGTTTCATTCGTTTGAAAAATGTGGCCTCCACTCAACAAATTTCGTTATATCCCATATATAAAAGTTTCAATATCACATTTTAAACTAGCGTTTTTGAAGCATGGCCTCAAAATTCAAATTTGTAATTTTTTGAAATTATTCAATATTTTGAGTTCTGTATTTTTCAAAATACATTTTTTTTAATTGTCCTTTTTTTATTTTTCATGTTGAGAGTAATCTGTGAACATTTCAGTTATTTTGAAAAAAAAAATAGACTCTAGACAGGATCATGCTATAACGTAATTTCATTTACGTACTATTCCTATACATATTTTTTTCACTTTTATCAACATGACTTCTCGTTAGCTGCATTTTTCTTCTTTCAGTAAAATTTTTGTTATTTTAATTTAATCAATTAGATAAAAAGTTATAACAAATTTAGTGTAAAGCGCTCGTGGCTGTGTGCTCCTCCAGCGCTGCACTTCAGAGTCGCTGCCTCACATTTTTTTCTGCAGCTTACAGTTTTTATTTTAAAGAAAAATTTTATCTACCTTCTTGATGTACATTTTTCCATTTTTGCGAGTGGCACCATTATTTATTCATTTTTTTTATATTCACTATACAATGTAATTTGGCAACTTATTTGTTAAATAATTGATTAAGCACATACTTTACGGTTGGTAACTTTTTATATGTTGTTTCTTACATCATCACTAATGTACAGTAAAAAGTTCCCGCAGTCCCCTTACTTTCTGAAGCTAAAATCTAATATTATTCCACTACTAGTATATGTATAAATTAATTTGAATCTTCTCTGAACTTTTGCCCATTGGAATAATTTTCCAACTTGTAATTGTAATGTATCTAGTAACTACCAAGTCAAATAATTTTATTATTACTTTTATATTTATTTTTTATATTATATATATTTTGTATAAAATGTTTCCCATGAGATGACAGGAAAATTCTAAATATAGTGGATATTTTCTTCCAAAGAGCTATGGGACCCTCTGGGACGGTTCGGAATTCACTAGCCAAAATCAATATATCTTCATAGAATGAAAAGTCCACGCTTACTTTTGAAATTCATGTGTTTATTAAAAAGTGATAATCATCCTAATCATAGTCATTAGCCTTATCGATCTTGGGAGTGGGCCTTGTTCTTCCGAACAACTGCTTGGTTTAGATCGCCCTCCTCTGATTATCTCATGCGGGGTGTTACTGAAAAATGAAAGAAAAGCATTTAGATTATTTTTTTCTCCCCTCATCTTTGTTAGTAGGGCTCACCTTTTCCGGCGAAGTCATTCTAAGATAGCTGGAAGCAGCCTAGACTGTCGCACACCAGGATTCATCGATTTCTCAACTTCATCAACAGAATTTATGATATCTACAATGAACTCTCTGAATTTGTTCATGTCAGAAGGTTGTTAGAGAGGTAATAGTCCGGCAGAGATGGGCAGTGAATGGCTTGGTAATAGTTTGTATCGGAAAGTTTAACAATGTCATCGGGGACATTTTCCAATCCCCTCTATTTTCAAGTTAATTCATCATCTAGAGACATCAGTCTACTATCCTACCTTTTCTCATTCCTTCGTGGAAGTTTTCTTGATCCGAAAAAGACCATTTGAGAAGAAATCACTTTGAAAAAATCGCCAGGTGGACCTCAAGAAAAATTTGATTTTTGACAGACAGATGTAAACATTGTAGTAAGTTTCGAGCATTTCATCTCATTTTCGCGTCAACTGTTCTGAGCGGGATCTTGTTCGTAGACTATAATCTTTGTTAACAATCAATTCACAATATTTTGCATAAAGCAATGTTGACAGAAAAAGAAAATTTCAAAGGTTTGAAGTTTGTCATTTTGCGTGACACAAACAACAAACATTCCTTAACCGCGCCATCTACTAATGAAGTTCTAGGCAGAATTTAACGTTTTTCATTTGTTGTCCCCCAAAAATTCTAAACAAAATCGAATCAGTGAATACACCAGGGTTTTTAGACATCTTAGTAATTACCAAAACTACTACTTAAACGTCAAATTCATTTCCTAAGCATTCTTGTGAAAAATGCAGAATAATGGTAATAACTTCAACACGCATCGATTATCAAATAATCGACTTGGAATTTTCAAGTCCAAATATCTAGAAAACGGTTGCTTATAGCGACTTGTAACAAGGGTAGCTTTTTTACGTAGATATGATAGGGAATTGATTTTTCTACTGAAAAATGTGCTAGAAGTACGCTCAAAAAAGTTATGAATCTTCAAAAAAGAAAAAGACGTGTAGGTGGCGCCCCCTACGAGTAAGAGCAATAATAAATAGGTTAATTGTAAAACCTCTCAATACCAATTTTCGTTTGAAAGGTCAGTATTTCGAAAGTTATTTAAAAAAAACGAAAATAAAAATAACAGTAGGTTCGAATTTGACACCTCAAAAAACCTCTCAATACCAATTTTCGTTTAATTAGGGTTAGTATTTCGAAAGTTATTTAAAAAGAAACAAAATAAAAATAAAACTTCAACACCCTGTATCTTGGAAACGAAGCGTTTCCGAACATATATTTATTTGGACATTTCATATTAGAATATTGTGGGAAATCACCTCCTGAAGTTTGTCAAAGTAGTTTTGAATCACCTGTATATACTTTTGTATGTAAGATAGATACTCTATGTTTAAAATGAATGTAATGTTGTCATACAAAATTACTTCCAAATTTATAATGAAACATATAATTAGGCGCATATAATTAGTAAATAAATAATTGAAGAGAACGGCTGTTTCTTACAATTATCGTTGAAATATTCATTGAAACAAATACAATAAGGAAGAATATTAAAGTAAATCTGTTGATTGGGAGAAAACTTTTTCATGATAAAGTAGAAAGTTAGAGGTTTCCCCAAATCCATGTTGTTGTTGTATATCGATTTCAAAACTTTCTAGGAGGTCGAGTTTTCCATCCGGAATTATTTCCGGCATTGAGCGTCAACCAGCATTTGAATAAAAATAAGAAATATCTCCTCATAAATAAAACTTATTGCACTTAAACATATTCCACGCTTCTACGTCCTCTTCCCAGGCAAGAAATATATTAAATCCACATGTCATTCGTAAAAAGTCACAGGAATCCGTCAGCCTTGAGGCAAAGAAGGGAAAAGCAAATGCGAGATAAAGAGTTTTATATTATTATGTACCTACTGTTTCACGACAGAATTTATGAAAAATTGCACAAAAACTAGTTTAAGAAAACACTTTGCGTTTGCTCAAGTCGGCATATGGACTGGCTGTTGAGGGAAGAAATCCAATAACTCCATCATATTTTTCGAGGGGAGTTTGGTTCCATGGAAATGCCTCCAGAGATTTTATACATCATTTCGGAGCCTCTTGAAAAACTCCAGGAACCCAAAAATTCCAGTTGAAGTAGACAATTATTTTTATGAGACAATTAACACATTTTTTTTATTTCTCTTCATTGTGTACTTTTTCCCCTTTTCGAGGCAACTCGATAAGAAGACTGGCTGATATGGATGTGAGAAATATCGTTGGATCAGTCCAGCGACATGCGTTGTCGATGGACGAAAGTTTATGTAGAGGGTTCCACTTCGGTTGTTAAAATCGTCGATTTTTTATTAAAACCTTTTATCTGGGTATTTTTAACTCAAACCTGTTGATTTTTTGGGTGTTTCTGGTTAGTGTGTTAATTTACTTTAGCTCCATGGAATTTTTAGAACTCTAGATGCCCACGTATTTTGTGGGTAACCCATAAATTGAACTGATGCTCAAACGTCATTTCATGATAGGGCACTTCGTTGTTTCGATTTTTGAGAATATTTGTGGAAACTTCGGGCCCATTATAATAAATAGGAATTGATGAGTTGTATCGATATTTTCATGATACGATAATTTGGGTGAAGTTTTTGAGAGCTTGTTGATGGTTCTTACAAGAAACCACGGCTTCCAGGCATGATCTGAAGTAAAAACAGCTTGACTGCCTAAAGAATTATGTCAACCTTTCAGCAAATGTCAAAATATCCCTAAACAGCTTAGGCATCATTGCAACCTCTTCAGTCACAACATAATATGCCATGATTGTTCTCGGCATTTTTAGAAATATACCAGTAAATGTTACAAATACTTATCCATATAACTTGAATAATTGCTCCATGTTCACATGTCTGTAATGTGTTTTGTTCACCATTTCTTCATATTATCAAATAACGACCATTCTCACTGACATTGGAAGTAAAGTTACACTCTCACACTTATCAATTATATTATAGATGTTTCACTGTTGTAGCTCCCTAATAATGACAATATCCATTGTCGAAATATTGGAAATATAATGTTATTATAGTACACATGTGTATTGCTGCTGTCCCAAATAGTACCATAGACTATATATTATATATTTATTTATATATATATTGTTACGTTAGGTAATTAAAATGACAATTCTTTATTATTATTAGGTATCTAAGTTATCGTGGTTCATGCTATGTTGGTTTATAACTTTTCCATGCTTTTTACTATTCTAGAATCTTATAACATGCTCTAGTCAACGCATTTGTATCAAAATGTCAGTCCTGAAGTATCTCTATTGTCGTAAGTATGTGACCATACATTCACGTTAAATACCCAATAAAATAATATGGAAATTTAAATTCATGAAAAAACTCTGTATTTTAAAAACTATGCGAGGCAATCAATGAAATATAAAATTTATGAACACGGAAAAATGTCAAATATGAATTTTATCCAAATCTGTAGATATAATATAAGGTCTAGAATAGTACATTGTAAATAAAATCATTAGAATAAGTTAAATTTTGTGAAAATAAACAAAATGTGCGGGTTGCCAAGAGGAAATGTAACAAGTTTTGGGAGAGATGAAAATTTGAGAAAAAACGAAACCATATATGAAATTTTTGGAAGAAAAGTTATAGTAAATTACAAAAAGAAAAACAAGCAAAAGCCTCCAAGAACGTGATAATTAATTCAGACATCAATGGGAGAATGAACGCATAAGAAAATTCCACTCACCTTAGTAACAGAACAAGAAATCCTGTCAATGCCATTTTTAGGAACTAAAGTTGGTTTGATGCAAGGAAGCTGTATTTTCCAGTAGCACGAATACTTCAAAGATGCAGCAGAACAGAACACAAGAAGAATAACAAGGTATTTAATACGCAGAACTGGCTAAAGTGCAACGTATCAGGTCTAGAAACTCATATTGTTATTTGATCACTTGTGTCCTTTTCGGTTAACATTTAATAATTTTTTATGCTAACGGACTTTTTATAACTTCCAAACATTCATTTGACAAGTATTTATCACAAGTAACAAATTTCACCATTTCATATTATTGTTTTTAGTTCAATAAGGTAGTTTACGCAGAGTAGGTCAGTTTTAAGGATTTATTTAAATAAAAAACAACCATTTGACGATTTTTCGCAATCTGTGTTTTTATCTATTGAGCAACTAACCTTGATTTTCCCCACTACACAGCGTATTTGACATCAAGCATTGCGCCAAGTTGGCACTATTGAACCTTGCTGCTGATGATAGAGATGACTCATTCTTCTTAGGCGTTCCGACTAAGCTGAGATAAGGTAAAAAGAGTGTTGAAAAAGGGTAGGACAACATAGCCGGAGTTTTCGTTTTTGTTATGATAGGTATTCATTTTTTAAATTATTAAATAAAAAAATAAATTACTGAAACAAATTTATCCATAATATAAATATAACTAAGGCACCCATCATAACAACTGGCGACCAACGCGGGCCAATTATAAATAAATGATTAAAACCCACATAACAATATATATATATATATATATATATATATATATATATATATATATATATATATATATATATAGGTATATAAAAAATCTGGAACTGCAATAAATGTTTTTACACGATATCTGGAAAGTGTAGAGTCAAGAACGTACGTTTTGTATTTTAATTTAATAAAGCTCTAGTGTCAACATTACCAACACACCAGATAATACTGGTAATAAATATCTAGGAAATAAATTAAAAACATAAACTGATATTTTGTCTATATTGTTAATTTTGATCCACAATTCCTATAAATACTATAAATCTTTCAGAATATTTTCCTCTTTTTCTCTCTATTTCTCTCCCAATTTACGCTATACTTACAAATCGAGGTTTCGACCGCTCAAAGAAGTTTATCTTCTGCCACGTGTACTGAGCGGCACGCGCTCTTCTTTAAAACATATCCGACTCTTTTCTAATAAAAATAATTGTCTGAAATTACAACAGCGCCCGAGAATGAAAACTAGTTCGCATTGGCACAATTATCACGCTGAATAGAATCGCTTGAGAAGGGGAGCATAAGAAAAGATTCACCCTCAGTCATTAGATAACCAGAAGGAATTGTTGAGCGCGGTTGGCCCGAGGTTACATGCTAACTAGGGGGACACTCTGTACGCCTAATTTAATTTTCGTGTAATCCATCCCTCCAGTCGCACCCTCTTCAAAATCTCAAATGGGCTTATAATCTTTAACATACATGCCATTCCGTTTCGAACTTGGATGTGGTGTCGGATTCCTTGGGCCCTATTCTCCGATTCGTTAATACTCTATGTAGGAGTAATGGTAATATTCGAACTTTGGAAAACAATTAAACTGATATCCTAAAAAAGGAGAGTGAAGTCGTTTGTTTGCTTATAAAGTGCTTCTCAAAAGTCCTCTCCCCCCCTCTTATTTTTGGAACGATTATACATAAACAAGTGAAATTTGGAAACTGAATATTAAAGGTTGTAAACTTCCCTACTAGTGATGATAGATGACGAAATCGTCAAAGATGACGTCACAAGGCCATTGTGACCAATAATTTTAAATGGAACCCTACGGCAAGCGACACCTCTTTCTAAAGGTATCGAAAAAACCTATTCAATGATACTAATTTTGTTTGTGTTTATGGCAGTTTTGGCAACTCGCTTTTAAAAAACGCAAAAATGTGATGAATTAAATCAGTTAAAATTCTAAATTCAAGCTCCGCCTCTGGATAGTTGTCAAATAAGCTGACGTTTTTGTTAGTCTCCCTAATTCGACGTTTTTGTAATTGTCCAAGTTTTTGTACATTTCATAATTTGTGTATTGTTGATCGAACGTTTAACTGTTTTAGCAGCTTTTGGTACTTTTAATATTTTTGTACATTTTAATAATTTGTTAAACTGTTGTGAGCCGAACGTTTAAGTGCTTCAAGAAGCAAAATGGTACGTGCTTTAGGTGATAAAGTAGCAGCGATCCTTATTCTTGGTGAAACTGGACAAATTATTCATGCAGCAGAACGCATTTTTAATGAGAGGTTTCCCGATCGTCCCGTTTTGAGGACTTATTTGAGGGAGCTTCTTCGTAAGTTTGAAACAACGGGTAGTATTAATGATGCGGAACGATCTGGCAGACCACAAATTTCTGATGAGAAAAAAATTTATATACTGGTAGAAGTAATATTTAATCCTACTTCTTCAACAACTCACGTTGCATCTACCTGTGAAGTCAGTCGGAGTACAGTACACAGGGTGTTGAAAAAAAACAAATTTTATCCATACAAATTAAAAATGGTTCATCAACTCTCAGACGACGACCCAGACCAAAGACTAGAATTTTGTGAAAAAATGGAAATGAAAATTAACCAACAGCCAGACTATGTCAAAACAATTTGTTTTAGTGACGAAAGTACTTTCTATCTAAATGGAAATGTAAATACACAGAATGTGAGGTATTGGAGTGACGCAAATCCTCACCTGTTTCGTGAAACACATACCCAATTTCCCCAGGAGGTGAATGTTTGGGCATGTATCCTGGGAAACCACATCGTTGGGCCTCTTTTTTTAAATACTTATTTAACTAGTGAGGTTTATCTGGAGCTGTTGCAAAACGCAATAGAACCGTTAATCCTTGAAATTTTGGAAGATAATCCAGATGAATTCGGCAATTTGGAAATAACATTCCAACAGGATGGTGCTCCTCCACACTATTACGGTGCAGTGAGACGGTATTTGGATGAGGAGTATCGTGGTAGATGGATTGGACGACGAGGTTCAACGGAATGGCGAGCTCGATCACCGGACCTCACACCTTTGGTTGGTGGGGGTACCTTGAATCGAAGATTTACGCCACTGAACATGACAATATTAACGTATTGTTGCAGACACATTTGCAAAACACATTTGCAAAAGTACGAGAAGAGTTTGAAAATAGGATATTTCACTGCCAGGAAGTGAATGGAGGTCACTTCGAGCAATTTCTTTGAGTAGATACTGATTCTTAAATCTGTAATTAATATCATACTGAATGTAATTTAAATTTTAATGTTTATTAATGAGCCATTAAAACTGCCATAAACAGAAACAAAATTAGTATCATTGAATAAGTTTTTTCCATACCTTTTAAAAGAGGTGTTGCTTGCCGTAGGGTTCCATTTAAAATTATTGGTCGCAATGGCCTTGTGACGTCATCTCTGACGATTTCGTCATCTATCATCACTAGTAGGGAAGTTTACAACCTTTAATATTCAGTTTCAAAATTTCACTTGTTTATGTATAATCGTTCCAGAAATAAGAGGGGGGGAGGGGACTTTTGAGAAGCACTGTAGATCTTTTTTTATAGTCGGGAAGGTTAATCGATACATATGGACATAGGCTATGTTTGATTCCGAAAGAGTATAGATTCATTTGCTTCTACACAAAGGTTTACAGCTCGTACTTATACCTACGATGGAATCGATGCATCTGAGCGGTTTATTACTCCATGCCTTTATTTTACTGACTTTACAGGGTGCTGAAGTTTTAAGAAGAAATTCAATTTTTTTATGATAACTTTGGTATGACCCTGCTGTACAACATAATTTTCAATTCTTGCCAGTGTGTCGTTCGTGTGGAATTTGCACTGAATCATTTTAAAGAGAAAAGTGATACGCCACTGCTTTTTCTTAAAGTATTTTTGAAATCCTCATTCCTTTCTGAGCAAATCTGGTTTCCTGATTTTTTCATTTATTTGCACTCGTTAGACCACTTACGAGAAACAGCAATTTATGTAACTTTAAACAAAAATTAATTTAAGAGAATAATTTCAAACGGTAAAATTATAAAATTAAAGTAATCTAAATACATTTTGGAATGCTAACACAAAATTACCCTGAACGCACAAAAGTAATAGATTAAATCAGATGTTCAAAATGTGAACCTCTTGCATAAACCGGGTGATTCTCTAAGATGGCTCACCCCTATACATTTTTTATTATTGAAGATAGAAAAACGAAATTTGGGGGTTGTGTATTATAGTTCAATTTAAATTTTTTGACATATTTACTTGCTTTGCCGTACTTCCGGTTTGACCGGAAATGACCCCAACTTTCGATTTTTGAATGGGACATCCTATATATTTTTACTTATTTCGATCGAGAATGACATTCTAAATCCAACAACACCTCACTTGTCAATATTTGACAAATAAAGTCATTTTTATTCCAATTTTTATTTTTCGATCTAGAATGCCATGGATCGTGTAAATCGCTTCATTCTTGATCAAGTAACATGGGAAAAATACGACTTTGAGGCTTATGACTCCACAGTCGTTTAAAGAATTATTCAAAAGTCGCAAATTAGTCCATTAAGTTTCTAAATTTTCAAAATGACCTCCTCCTTGATCACGGCAAAGTTCAACTTTTTCAATTGTTGCGCGAACCACATTGATTAGCTGTTCCGCAGTGATGTTCTGGAATGCCACCCTTACTTTATACTCCAGTCCTTCACGAGTAGCTGATGCTGTGTTATTGTTCCCCAGAGGAGTAAGATCTGGTGATCTAGAATATGAAAAAGAAATCATACATTATGAAAAAATATGACAACTTAAGAATGTACCTCGCAGACCACTGAATAGGTCCATGAGTGCCAATCCACTTTTCTGGGAAGGTGTCATTCAGATGTTCTCTTACGACTTGAGAATTGTGAGGTGGCGTTCCATCTTGTTGAAAATAGATATCAACTTGGTTAGCCAGTGGCAAATCTTCAATGAAATCATTAATTTGGTTTCTAAGGAACTGTAGATATTTTTCCGCAGTAAGTTGTCCGTCGAAAATTATTGGCCCCAAAAGTTTTCCTCCGATAAGACCCATCCAGCAATTGAAACCAAATCGCTCTTGAAAATTCACTTCTTGCATCAGTTCTAAGTTTGTTTGAGACCAGTAACTTGTATTATTCCGATTGAACAGACCCAAGTTGGTGAATCGAGTTTCATCTATATAATATACTAAAAATACTAAAATACTAAAAAAATATACTAAAAAGCTACTTATCTGGAAGAGAACAACGAGTAACTATTGATGGAACAACAAGCGAGACTAGGACTGTATCCTACGGAGTCCCACAGGGAACATTACTAGGACCATTGCTGTTTACAATTTATATAAACGGACTACTCGAAATAAAAACAGAAAGAAACATCTTCAGTTTCGCCGACGACACATCTATTCTCTATAAATCTAATACATGGCAGGAATTGAAAACGCTGGTAGAGAATGATTTTCTGCGAATAGAGAAATGGTTTAGATCCAATAAACTGACGCTGAATTTCGATAAAACAAAGTACTTACCGTTTTCCTCTTATACCAGCAGCTTACCGAATATGGGTCCGCTGAAAATAGGAGAGAGCTACGAAATCCCAGGAGGCAAATCAATTAAATATCTTGGGATCGTAATAGATCGCCATCTGCGGTGGGACCTACAAATTAGAAATGTTGTGGGAAAGGTAAGGGGATTATTACATAAATTCAAATACCTGAGAGATTTTCTGGATATTGGAAATTTAAAAACATTATACCATGCACTAGTCGAGTCTCAATTACAGTACGGAATAATTGGATGGGGCGGAGTGACTGATACTTACGTATAAAATTTAAACATTATACAAAAATATATTCTTGAAATAATGTATCGTGAAATACCTACTTACCCTAGCGACGACCTGTTCAAAGAATCCGGTGTACTCGACGTGAGACAACTATTCTGTTTGTGTTTATTGAAAAATATTAAAAAAGGCTGTATAGCTTCACAGTCTACAAACCATGGCCATGCCACGTGAAACAAAAAAAATAATGTAATATATAGGTCAGCGCAACGCATCTTACCTAGGTCCTCGTCTTTAAAACATCCTACCAATACCTATAAAAGATATTGCAAACAAAAATTGCTTCGAAAAAAGCCAAAATATGGATAATGGAATCAAATAGATTTTTTTTTGGAAAATTTATAAATCAGATATGATTCTGACATTCATCAATGTTCGCAACTTATCGCTTATCTGATTTTAATGTGTTATATGTATATATGTGTGTATGTGTATGTATGTGTGTATATATGTATATATGCAAACATATGTGTGCTGATGTATATGTATGTGTATACTTGTTCGTCAAATGGCATGAGCAGTCACGCACAAGTGGTATATCAACTGATAATTGATATGCACACTTCAGTGACCTATTCATGTTTATTTGCCATGAGAACAGCTTATGGCTTTTACATTTATTTATAGTTGTTTTTACTATTTTTTTAAAATATTATAAGACATTTTATTTATACACAATACTTAGCATAGTGTTTTTAATATATTGATTAAGGGTTTTTAAAATAATTCATTTGTAGTATCATATTAAATATTATATCATTTTCAAATCATCATAATCCATCTTCATGTATCATAGGCAAACATAGTCACGCACAAGGAGTATAACACTTAAAACTGTTATACACTTCTGTGGCTTTCCTATGTTTATTCATAATATTTTCAATTATATATGTTTTTTCATTATTTTATGCGAATAAACATTATTATTATTATTATTATGATTATTATTATCTGAATAAATAATTGTAAATGGAAAACGTACATCTTCTCTGTATTTAGTCAAAAACCAGTTGCAATAAGTTAATCTTCGGTTGTGGTCGTCATCGTAAAGATGTTGGTACTTGAATGATCGATAATTATATTTGTGAAGAATTCTCCAAACGGACGAATAACTTATATCACACTCAGAAACAATTTGGCGAATTGACGCCGTACAACTCACCTCAACTTAGGCCAACACGTCTACTTTTTTTTCTTTACTAACGATGAAGTTATTGGCATTTTCTTCTGGTTCATTTCGCATTTTCCTTTCCAGTTTTGGAAAATAATGCCGAGTGGGATGGCGACGATTAGGGAATCTCTGAGCATAAATTCGAGCTGCATCAGTTGCATTCTTTTTTGCTTCTCGGTAAATTAGCAACCTGTCAATTTTCTCGTTTCTAGTATAATTTTCCATATCAAATTATAAACTACGAAACAAATAATTTTTTTAAAGTGACAGCATATTCATTAACCTATTTGTAGGTAGTCCTAGCAACAGCTTCAATTGTTTGTCACGGATAACTAGAATAACAGGTCTTAGTATACCGAATACGTATTATTTGTTATTAGGTATGATCGCTTCTTGCAATTATTCAGAAAACTAGTGAAAATAAAGTGAAAGTGTGTGATATCAAATTATTCGTAAGAAAATAATCTTTCTCAAAAAGCTAACGAGTGACCCCCTTTCCATTTGAAAAAATCAAGTTAACTGGAAAAATTCATATTTGCGACTTTTAAATAACACTTAAAACGATTGTGAAGTCATAAGCCTTATAGAGGTATTTTTCCCATGTTACTTGATCAAGAAAAAGAAAAATTGGAATAAAAATGACTTTATTTGTCACATATTCATCATTCTCGATCGAAATAAGTAAAAATATATAGGGTGTCCCATTTAAAAATCAAAAATCACCTGGTATGTATGTCTCTGCTTTTTTTCTCATGGACTCACGTACTCTTTGAAAAATGTCGAGACTGTTTCTAATAGTTTCGCAAGAAATTATGATGGGATTCCTCAACTGCTCTTCAGTATGAATTGGTGTGCTGTAAACCAATGTTATAAGATGACCCCACAGGAAATAATATAAACTATTAAGGTTCGGGGATCTAGGTGCATGATTGCAATTTTTGTTTAAATATTCGCTTTCAATTTTTGTTCACATATTCGCGCGCCAGAACGCTGAAGTGCGATGGCGCCCCGTCGTACAAAAACCACAGTCGATTTCTTACTAATATGGGAACATCTTTCATCAAAGCTGGCAATTCTCCAACGAGAAACTGCCGGTAATTACGCCCATTCAACCTTGCATGAAGAAAATAAGGTCCAATTAAATGATCACCGCATATTCCAGCCCACATGTTAACGGAAAACTGCTCCTGGTGACGGGATTCCAAGATTGCATGTTGGTTTTCTTCAGCCCAAAAATGATTATTGTGAAAGTTTTGGACGGCGTTTCTGGAAAAATTGGCTTCATCGGTGAATAAAATTTCAGTATCAAATGGATTTTCATACACTTTTTGAAGATACCATTGGCAAAAAATCATCAGTAATGGAAAGTCGCGATGGTGTAGTGCCTGAACCCGTTAGATATGGTAGGGATATAATAAGAAATCATGTAGAATTTCCCAAACAAGCATATGTGAGATATTCAAATTGTTCCCAATTTTTCGTGTACTTAATCCGGGATCTTCCTCAATTGAATTCAAAACCACTACCTCAATTTCTGGTGTTCTCACAGTACGTTGTACTCCTTTCGGATGATTGTCTGGTTCAAAACTTCCCTTCTCGCACAACCTTCTCTGAATGTTTGAAAATGTTCGTGCATCCGGAATATTTCTATTTGCAACGCGGTCTTCATACAAACGCCTATCTTCCAAAGCGTTATAGTTTTCCCAATATCAATTGCAGAAGCATAAAAAAGTCTTGCGGCGAAATCCTGTGAGCAGCAGTGGCGGAGATAACTAATTTTATTTAGATATTTTAAGATTTTAAAAATACTTCATAAATAATGAAAAATGAAAAAAAATTAAAGACAAGCTTTTATTCATACAAATACATTAAGAAAGAAAAATAATTTATGTCTTTCAAAACTAGAATATCCTAAAACGTATTTCGATCGGCACACACCAAGACCACAGACGCTACTGGTTTTTAATCTTTCAGAGCTATTAAAACACAAATATTACGCGTGATTTATGACCTCCCGTCGTATAGACACACCTGCTAGCATTGATGTCTGACTTGATTGGCCCAGACGAATCGGTTGTAAAACAGACAGCCGTCACTCAAGTCCACGTTGACTAGCGGGCTCTTTGTGCTGACGGAAACTGTATACAAGTAGTACAGATTATTTTTCCTTCCGTTTCTTCGCATATACGCTCGTGTTAGCGAAGTGAGTATTTGCTCCCTATAGAAACAGCTTCTGCAATTGATATTGGATGGACTATACCATCAGCATTTCATATTATTACGTCACAGAAAATGTTAAGGTCCCCGCTGGGAGACCTGTAACAGTTCATCAAAAAACATTTTTGGTTATTTTCACTCCAGGAAATACCACATACTTCAATGTCCTTCTCTTTGCAATGGTAAACTCGGTTTAAATCTTTAAATATTACAGAATCTCTAACCCAAATGCCCACGCCACCTTTTTGGTGGTCTGTGCTACAGAATGAGCTTGCTAGAGTGAAGCCCGGTATAGATATGTTGTTTATAGAATCTGGTTTTTCATTTATCTCAGTCAAACATAAAAACTTTAATTTGTTGTAAACATACGTGTCACAATGGAGTTCGTTTATTTTGTACGAATTAATGAGAACTAAAAGATTCGGTGAAAAAGAATTACACAAAATCGAAAAAACGTTGTACGCATGCTCCGAATGGCCATAACTTAGTATTCATAGCCTTTCTGAAATTATGTTCAAAGATTGTGATTTTATAAGAATTGTAAATACTAGGGTATTTGGGAGTAATGCTTTCACATTTTAATTCATGGAAATTAATTTTCAATAGTTCCGTCAGATCTTCAGGTGGATCGATTCTGTAAACATGTAAATGTAGGTATATTTATTTATTTATTTATTTATTTATTGAATACATCCAGCAGGTTCGAAAACCCAATTACAGGTGTACATAATGTTTATTGCGAACATGATTTCATAATTAGGTAGGAATTACAAAAAGAAAAATTAAAAGAAAATTCGAATAGCAAAGATAAAACATAAAACTATATCTAACCCATTAATTAATTTGGTAATAGGCGATTTATTGTATGTTTGAAATTTGATAGGCTCGAAAAGAAAATATCTACGTTGTTTAAGTTATTATAGCTTCGACACATTGTCGAGATAGGACAGTGAAAATGATGAAGCGTGTGCGGAACCCCAATGTTGAATAGTAGTCGAGATCTGGATGTCACACGCGGAACATTGAAATTAAAAAAAGATAGTAGGGTTGATGAGTCTATTAAGTTGTTGACAATTTTATACATAAATATCAAGTTGCCTTTTTCACGGTGCTTTCTTAACGAGCACAGATCAAATTCTTCGAGAAGCAAGTTGTAGTTGTATCCTCTTTCAGGATAGATTCCGTGTTTTTCAGGTAGCAGAATTTTAAAAATTTCTTTTGGATACTTTCAATATTTGAGATGAATTTCAAGTGATTGGGATTCCACACTGGGCTACAGTATTCAAGCTTACTTCTAACATGAGAATAGTACAGGGTACGTAGAGTGTCTATTGAGGTGAATTCCTTGCAGTTCCTTATCAGGAATCCCAATGACCTGGTGGCGCTTGAGATGGTATTATCAATGTGTTTCGAAAACGTTAACTTAGGATCAAATGTAATGCCAAGGTCTTTAAATTCAATAATACGAGTTAAGTCAGAGTTGTTGATTTGATAGTTAAATTGAACTGGAATTTGTTTCCGAGTGAATGACATAACTTTGCATTTATTAATATTTAATCCTAGTTTGTTTTTCTCACACCAAATACAGAGATTTTTTATATCCTCCTGTAGTAAGTTGCAGTATATACACCTTTCACACGAGAATCTCCATTAAAACTTCCCACAACCATTTGACGTATTCGCTTTCTTCCGATCGCTTCCTTCCATTGCTCCTGAAGGTGTTTGTTTGTCATTTCTATCGGAATTTATGTCAATATATCTTTTTAATTTCAATGTATTCTCGACCTGGCAGAGCCGGATTAAGAGGGGGCCAAACGGGGCTGCAGCCCCGGGGCCTCTACAAGAGAGGGGCCTCCACAATATAAATTTTTAGGTAAAATTTCCTAACAAATACCGAAGGATATGCAAAATTATATATAAAAAATCTGATAACGAAAGAGCAGTTCTCCCACACTTTTTCCTCTCATTTTTCGTTTTAAACATTAAATAACATGTTTCGTATTCTTGTCAAAATCCATGGTTAATATTAATCTTCGATCTGATGAATCATGTGTATATGCGAGAAACAATCACCAAGTAAAACATCATACTATTATACAAAATATTATATCGTATCGAAATTAGCTGTAAAAACAAGAACAATTGAATTTAAAAAAAAATATACGTTTTTTTTATTAAATGGAGGATTTTCTGTCGATGTATTCTTCGAATGACACAAGTGATCTAGATACACAATAAAATTCAATAATCATAAACAAAAGAAAATAATATTTCAATTTATGAATATGATTGCATCAAATTATTTATAAGAGCCCTGTGCGCATTCCATAATAGAACAAAAGTTCAAATTCTGTTAACTATTTTTCTGCCGATTCTACTTTGCCCGTGTTATATATATATATATATTACCTAGTTTATTTGTAGCTATTGTTAGCTTCACCCTATATGGGTTGTAGATTGGAACATCGCGGTGTGACAGTCACGTCAAGCGATTGACATATATTCCGATCTGACGGAATTCATTTTGTAGAATCTTATCCGAAATATAAAATATAAAATACCAAAGAGAGGTTATTTAAATTGAGTAACCAAAACATAACATTGGTGGTTCAGAAAGACCAATAGCATTTGGCTCGAGATTATTGAATCCTAGCGAACTTTCGTATTCTCAAATCGAAAAAGAAGCAGCTGCTATAATTTTTGGGGTCAAGAAATTTTTTCAGTACCTGTATGGTCGAAAGTTTTTGCTTGTCACTGACCATAAACCGCTGCTCACAATTTTTGGAGTTAAAAAAGGTTTGCCAATTTTCGCTGCCAATAGATTGCAACGGTGGGCACACATACTCTCAGCATTCAATTACGAAATAAGGTATATTAACTCAGCTAAAATTGTGCGGATTCTCTCTCGAGATTACCGCAAAAAATAGTTCACTGAATAATCCAAATAAAGCCTCTTATGTTTTTTTATAAGGATAGTATAGATTGCATATCTTATATGAATTATATTAAAAATTCTGATTTTCCAATTGATGTTCAAACTATACGAAAACACTCTGCGGTAGATCCTATTATAGGAAAAATTATATTTTACACTGAACATGGATGGCCAGCTATTTGCCCTAGCGAAGAACTTAAACCCTTCTTCGTAAGGAAAAATCAACTAACCGTAGAGAGTGGGTGTTTAATGTGGGGATATAGACTGATAGTACCCACTAGGTCCAGAGATGATATTCTGAAAGAGCTGCATTCTTCACATTTAGGAATCGTAAAGATGAAATATCTAGCTCGGTCTTATGTTTGGTGGCCTTTAATTGATAAACAAATTGAACAAATAGCTCACAACTGCAATTCTTGCGCAGTTTTTTCAAATGCTCCCCCCATTTCATCATTATTAGTTTGGAATTGGCCAAGGAAAGCTTGGAGTAGATTGCACGCTGATTTCTTTGGTCCATGTCTCAATAAATATTTTTTAGTAGTCGAAGATGCATCATCCAAATGGATAGAGTGTTTTCGAGTAAATGAAATGACTACAAACACTACAATAAAGATCTTACTGACTGTTGAACGACTGATAGGTCTATTTGGATACTTCGCATTGAACAAGTCGCATACCTCTTGCTGAGTTCTGGTTCTATCTCCGCATCCAATAAAAATTAAAATTTCTATGCGTTGGGTTTCACTTAAAGTAGCCATAGTTCACTTTTAGAACCTTTTCACTTAGAATTTGTGAAGAATATTTGTTGATATTTCGACTGACATTTATTTGACACTAACTTGCCTATTATGGCATCAATTTGTGATTGTCTTTTGTTTCCATTTTAGACTAGGAAATAGCTAACTATGGAAAGGATCCATTGGTGTAGTAGAGCACTGACTCACTTGTCTGCCAGGGCAGTCTAAGGGATTAGAGCCTTGGCTCAAAAAAGTAAAATTTTGCATTTTTAACACGCTTTTATTATCTTTACTTGTAACTAAATAACTCACAATGTAATAAAATCTTTGAAGTAAATATTCACCCACTTCCAATCTGCCGAATAATCTGAAATTTGTCACACATATCAAGGACCGATGACAATACAAGAATTTCATAATCATAATGTAATAATAATAAAAATATATTTTTCCAAACGCCAACAATCCTAACTCACCAAATGAAAGTATTTGGTTGCAACAAGATGGCGCACCCCCGCACTATGCACGTGATGTTCGCGAGTTTTTGAATAACTGTTTTCCTAGGAGGTGGATTGGTAGACGCGGACCGATAGAGTGGCCCCTAAGATCTCCAGATCTTACGCCCCTGGATTTTTTCTTGTGGGGTCATTTGGAATCGAAGGTCTATGTAGATAGGCCGCAAAATCTACAAGAGTTGAAAAATCGAATTAGGATCGAAATTAACAGAATTACTCCGGAAGTTATTCTCAATGTGCAAGAGGAATGTGTCCGTAGATTTGCTTATTGTCAAGAGACTGGTGGATGGCATTTCGAACATCTTATTTATTTGTTCTATTTTGTTGGATATAAAGTTATTCTCTTATTGAAATAAAATATTAATTTTTGTTCACCCTGTACAAAAAAATATCTAAACAATTTTTATCATTGAATGCAGTATTGAAAGGCTTTTCAGATGAGGTATCACAAGACATCTATTCCATTTAAAAAAAATTACCGATTACGTCAACATGTCAAAACCAGTGACATAACCCTCTTTAGAATATACATAAAAAAATCGGCATTTTGAAATTAAAATCGACCTATTTTAGGATTTTTGTCAAAAGTACATGGCTTGCGAAATATCGAATTTGTTCCATAATTTTGACGCGCACTGTATATGTTTATATTAATGTAGGTGTATGAAATCGTATATCTATGTTTCGCAAACACCTAGTGTTAAATATTGATCTTGAATTTTATTATTTTACTACATGATACATTTTTACTTCCTGTTTGTAATTTTCACAGTCACACACAAACTGGAAACATTTTATGTGACTTCTCTCGTTTATTAACTTATTCCCTACTCCTGCCTATGTTTATATATGGTACCTGAAGTTAATAAATTATAATTATTATTAAATTATTATTATATCTGCAAACTCAGAATTCGTAAAATGGACCATGTTTTCTTAATAATATTATTAATTTTGATGACTTGAATACGTGACAACTAGATTAGGTAGGCAAGTGTCAAAACTGTTTATGTTTACAAAATAAAATCTGCTTCTTACCTACTGGATACGTTTTTAATTCTTGATAATACCCAATTTCTTCGATTTTTCTGTTAATAAACTCAAAGATGCCAGCTTCGCATTCTCAAAAATCTCTGGAAGAGTCAAATCGAATTCGCCATCACTTGAAACTTCCATATTTCAAATCATTTCTGACTTTTGTTATATATGATTTCTGACGATTCATTCATAGCTCGTTTCAATACAGCATTAAAAATCTTGAATTTGAAATTGGTGCGACAAGTCAAAAGTTCAAAATTAATATTCATGTTTACCTTATAATGAATAATATTTGATTCAAGATACAAGTAGGGAAGACTGTTGTACCTTGATCATAGTGTACCTTGGATCACCCTTTAGTTTCTTGACCAATGCTGTCATCTACGTAACAGAACTGTACCAAGACAATGTTCACTCAGTGAGTGCAAGCAAAAGTAGTTGTCCATGTTCTATTGTTTTCGAGTAAAATATAAATATTTATTTTTAGCTCGAAAAGTAACAACTTTTGGTTCTACTATTTATTTTTTCACAAGTTGACGATTGGGTTCTGTGTTTTAAATCATATTCCACCTGAATTTGTTATGCCATATGTCAGTATTAAATATAACCCAGAATATTGAGGAAGATAAGTTTGTAAAAACGCACCATCATGTACCTTGGATCGGTTAGAACTGATGGACAGTTGTGGTTCCAAGTGGACTTTTCTAGCTTTAACGTTAACTATTATTGTTAAAATTTAACTAATATTCAGTAAAATCAAATTTACATACCTGATTTTTTTTGCCACTTAATTTTAAGTTATATATTTCATATTATAACTATTCATACACATGTATACAAATAAAAATTAGGTTATACTTTAATACAATATTATTCCTTCTTGTAATGAAACAATATAATGTAATTTCTGTATGAAAATGTTGTTTTTAATACATATCATCTACCTTTTAGGTACAAGACGTTGATGATCCAAGGTACACTAGGGCGGGATCCATGGTACATTATGGTCTTGTACCATTGATCACATATCAATAAAATATCAATAATTTTTTTCTGTAACTGTTCAATTTTTAAATTCTCAAAAAATTCATAGTGTGTAGGAATAATGGTGATATCAGGAGAAACTCTTTCCATTATTATATTTAAAAAAATGGCTTGTAAAAAAATATAAAAGTGAATTGTGATCCAATACTACGCGTAAACATTCTCCGTCGGCGAGCGGTAGATCAAAAGAAGATCAAAAGAGCCGATAGTCAACGTGTGTTTGAGTGACAGCTGTCTATACGTTGAGACTAATAAATCACCAGTTTCAGGAGGTCTGAGTAAATGAAAGCCAGTAGCGTCTCTGGTCAGGGATCGAAATAGGTTTTAAAATATTTTATAGTTGTGTTGTGTTTTGATGGAAAATATGGCTTTTTTTCGACCATGGGAAAATGGAATTATCATTATCTGATTGCCTATTAATACATACTTCCTCGTTTATGGTATATTTTTTTATTTTAACTCATTTTTAAAATATTTAAATATCTAAATAAAATCTCCGCCTCTGCTCTGCTCAAAGGATTCCGCCACAAGACTGGACTTGTTTTTTATGCTTCTGCAATTGTAAATGGTTTGACTATACAACAGTCTCCCCTAAGTATGTAAAGAACATATTTTCAAAAATTATCCTTTGCGAAGCTTTACCGGACGGGTTATATTTCAGAAAGACCTGTACTGAAATTATCATTACAGTACACTCTTCGATGTAGAAATAAAAAAGTGTATACAATCGGCCTATTTCTTCGATCGATAAAGCACATATTTCTATGTGGTCGTCGAAAAACTACATACACTGCATCCCAAAAGTCCCCTCCCCCCCCTCTTATTTTTGGAACGATTATACATAAACAAGTGAAATTTGGAAACTGAATATTGAAGGTTGTGAACTTCCCTACTAGTGATGATAGATGACGAAATCGTCAAAGATGACGTCACAAGGCCATTGTGACCAATAATTTTAAATGGAACCCTACGGCAAGCGACACCTCTTCTAAAAGGTATCGAAAAAACCTATTCAATGATACTAATTTTGTTTGTGTTTATGCCAGTTTTAATGGCTCAGTAGTAAACAATAAAATTTAAATTCCGTTCAGTATGATATTAATTACAGATTTAAGAATCAGTATCTACTTGAAAAAATTGCTCGAAGCGACCTCCATTTACTTCCTGACAGTGAAATATCCTATTTTTAAACTCTTCTCGTACTTTTGCAAATGTGTCTGCGGAAACAGCCTCACATTCTGCAACAATGCGTTGTTTTAAAACGTCAATATTGTCAGGTTTAGTGGCGTAAACCTTCGATTTAAGGTACCCCCACAGAAAAAAATCCAAAGGTGTACTGCATCGTAATAGTGTGGAGGAGCACCATCCTGTTGGAATGTTATTCCCAAATTGCCAAATTCATCTCGATTTTTCTTCCAAAATTTCAAGGATTAACGGTTCTATTGCGTTTTGCAACAGCTCCAGATAAACCTCACCAGTTAAATAAGTATTTGAAAAAAGAGGCCAGACGATATGGTTTCCCAGGATACCTGCCCAAACATTCACCTTCTGGGGAAATTGGGTATGTGTTTCACGAAACAGGTGAGGATTTGCGTCACTCCAATACCTCACATTCTGTGTATTTACATTTCCATTTAGATAGAAAGTACTTTCGTCACTAAAACAAATTGTTTTGACATAGTCTGGCTGTTGATTAATTTCAGTTTCCATATTTTCACAAAATTCTAGTCTTCGGTCTGGGTCGTCGTCGGAGAGTTGATGAACCATTTTTAATTTGTATGGATGAAATTTGTTTTTTTTCAACACCCTGTGTACTATACTTCGACTGACTTCACAGGTAGATGCAACGTGAGTTGTTGAAGAAGTAGGATTAACTATTACTTCTGCCAGTATATCAGTTTTTTTCTCATCAGAAATTTGTGGTCTGCCAGATCGTTTCGCATCATTAATACTACCCGTTGTTTCAAACTTACAAAGGAGCTCCCTTAAATAAGTCCTCGAAACGGGGCGATCGGGAAACCACTCATTAAAAATGCGTTCTGCTGCATGAATATTTTGTCCAGTTTCACCAAGAATTAGGATCGCTGCTACTTTATCACCTAAAGCACGTACCATTTCGCTTCTTGAAGCACTTGAACGTTCGGCTCACAACAGTTTAACAAATTATTAAAATGTACAAAAATATTAAAAGTACCAAAAGCTACTAAAACAGTTAAACGTTCGATCAACAATACACAAATTATTAAATGTACAAAAACTTGGACAATTACAAAAACGTCGAATTAGGGAGACTAACAAAAACGTCAGCTTATTTGACAACTATCCAGAGGCGGAGCTTGAATTTGAAATTTTAGTATCAACTGATTTAATTCATCACAGCTTTGCGTTTTTCAAAAGCGAGTTGCGAAAACTGCCATAAACACAAACAAAATTAGTATCATTGAATAGGTTTTTTCGATACCTTTTGAAAGAGGTGTCGCTTGCCGTAGGGTTCCATTTAAAATTATTGATCACAATGGCCTTGTGACGTCATCTTTGACGATTTCGTCATCTATCATCACTAGTAGGAAAGTTTACAACCTTTAATATTCAGTTTCCAAATTTCACTTGTTTATGTATAATCGTTCCAAAAATAAGAGGGACGGAGGGGACTTTTGAGAAGCACTGTATACGACAATCGTAACAGCTCTAGTGGTCGCTCGGTTTATTCTGAATACACATTGTCTAGAAAAAAATTGAGGGTATTAATCTTGAATATACTATGTAATATGAAATCTTGAACTTCCTCACTTTTGTTAGTCACAGATGACCCGGGTCATCTCATTTCCATATCTTTATAGTCCACAGCAAATTGGAAACTTATTCATGGATATTACAACCTACAATTATTCAGATAAAGATCGACCCTACATGCTAGGGATCAACGCTCTCTGAACAACAATAACACCACAGAAACATTGAGTTACGCTTATTTGTGGTTGAATTGAACGGACTCTTACAACTTCAATTGTGAGATAGCCATAATTTTCTTTTATTTTTTACTAATTCTGACTTTTTCGTTACAGAAAACGGTCCCAAAGATGTGATCGGCTGCGGCAGTTGTTCAATATGGACGTTCCATGGACTTCCTTCATCATTCAACTTACTTTTATTCTGTTCATCTTGGAGTTCTCGTCTACTTTCAAGCAATCGGGTGAGCAGAAATTATTTATATTAATTTTTCCATGCACGTACCTTATTGAGACGACTCCACGTGAATTTCAAAATTGTTCATGATGTAGTTCTGTGAACAAATCCAACAATTTTTTTCGAGATGAAGGCCCAATGAATCAGGTGAAAAATTATATATATATTTATATATATATATATATATATATATATATATATATATTATATATATATATACAGTGTCCGTTATAAAGTTGGCTACATATGGGAAAAAAAATTGTTATTGAAATTTCTGAAAAACTCTAATGACGGATCGTTTCTGCTTGTCTGACAACTAAAAAAGCTGTTGCGACTTATATCATGTGACCTCAGATTTGGCGGGAATTAAAAAAAAGTTGTCTGTGGTGCCGAAAAAAGGGTCAAATTGATAAGATATTAAAAAAATGTATAGAGAAAATGTGTTTGGAATGCAACGAGGACCCCATTTACCATATTGAAAAAAAAACAAAAATACCATTTTATTCTTCTACCCTTAATATAGTATATTCAAGAATAACGTAGAGTAAATTCTCAGAAAACAAACTAATTTGGTATGCATATTTTAGTACCTGTGCTTATCGTACAACGGCAATATTTCAGCTTGATTCACATTTTTTTCGTCTACAATTTTGCACATCACCCTAGATTATCGTAAAATGTATTTACCTGCTATTGTTAGAATAATAGGCGTACTTCCAGGAATTATTTGATCGGGTTCCTTCATTATTATCAGAATAGTTTTGTCCAGTCGATTATAGGTGAGTGAAGAGATCAGACGTAATTGTGATTTTTGCGATAGTTGATAGTGATTTTATCAATTAACTTGTGATTATAGATCAGTGAAAAAATTAAAGATGGACCATTTATCACTTAACGAAAAGAGTGTTATACTGAATGTCTACAATTATTTTAAGCAACAGAATCCTTCTAATACTGTTGAAAGTATAGTTGAAATGTCGTCTAGAGCAATGGGATATGGAAAATCAACTATAAATAAAATTTTAAAAGACGAAAAATCGGCTGGTATAACCTCGCCCAAACCGAGACCAGGGCTACCAAAATCATCAAAAGTGAAGCTGGATGATTTAAAAAAAATGCAGTTCGTAGGATAGTCCATTCATTTTTTTTTTAACAAGCCAATTCCAACTTTAGATAAAGTTTTACAAGTTATTACCGATGATCCTGATTTGCCCACAATAAGTAGAACTGAACTTTGGAAAGTTTTACATGAATTAAACTTCAAATACAAAAAATTTGGCAGACAGTCAATGCTTATCGATTCCGAAGATATTGCATGTTGGAGACGAGACTACCTACGAAAAAAAAAATAGGACAGGAAACAAAAACATTTATTATTTAGACGAAACGTGGGTTAATGAAGGGCATTCTGTAGGAAGAGGAAAGACAAAAACATAAAAACAGCTCGAGAAGCATTTCTGCAAGGATCTTCAACTGGTCTCAAGGAACCAACAGGTAAGGGTCGACGACTAATTGTTACCCATATTTTTTTTTTTTTATGTTCTGGTTCCCACGAAAAGGGATATCCTGTAATGTTCAGAGAACATCGTGGGAACCAAGGGAAAGAAGGTAGGAGTTGGTGTTCTTCTTAAATTTCTGAAGGTTGTATGCCTCGGGGAACACCTCCCTAGGCAATGAGTTCCAAAGCCTCGCTGTTCGTTGGATGAACGAGTCTTTGGAAAGTGATGTTCTGCAGGTCTCCAAAGTGACCACGAAGGGGTGTGATGACTGAACTTGACGGGTTAATCTCGAAGAGACTGCCAAAGCAGGAACGATTGTTGATATTTCAGAAGAGCCTCGCCCATGAAAATATCTATAAAATAGAGACAAATCGCCAACTTTTCTACGGTGTTCCAGACAAGTGAGCGAGTTTGTAGTGTAAATGGATTTCTCGAGGAGGGTCTACTTTTGATTGAATAAAAAACACCTGTGTTTATCACTGAGACGTGTTTGGAGAATATTTCGAACAAATGATTGAATTCATACCTAAAAATTAAGTTATTGTGATGGACAATGACAAAAGCAGAATTATTAGCCATTGCCAACATTCATAAACAAAATTATTAAAAATATGTCGTTGAGGGGGAATTGAATACTTCACCTACCTCCCTATCATTGTGAGCTCAATCCGATTGAATTAATATGGGCTCAAGTCAAAGGTAACTTGCTCGAAATAACACAAATTATAAATTATCAGATCTGACTAATATTTTCCTTAAATCAATATCTGAATTAACGACAGAAAATTGGAAGAAATATATTAATCACGTTATGGAAATTGAGAAAAATATGTGGGAGCGTGATCATATTATTGACAGTAGAATAGAGCCTATAATAATTGATCTTGCAGCGGATGACAATTAATATTGTTTATATGGTTTTAATTGAATAAATCGTAATATTTTACATATTTCTCATTTTATTTTGTTTTAGTATAGTTGTTCAGATTTTTGAACACTCTATATTGAACTTACGTATATATTAAATTTAAGGTAGGTAGTTTAAGAAATATCAAAACTTGTAAATAACAGTAGAAACCTATAATTCTATATTTTCAAATACTAACAAATTACAAAAATATTCATCATACACTTTGTGGAATATATTCATTCAACGTTTATTCAAATTAAATAAAACGTAGCATTTGTAAATTATGCAAGCCTATGTATTTCGAGGTCTCGGAAATTAGTGTTCTGAGAATTTACTCTACGTTATTCTTGAAATATACTATGAAAAACATTATACATTTTTGTTTTATCTGGAAACAGCTTTAATAACCTAAATCACATAAGTTTGGGTCAAAACTAATCAAATACTTGTGAAATAGGTGTAGTCATGCCCTGTATATTGATGCACATGAGCTTATTCAATGTTCTCAACCCGTAAATAAAATTTAAACCAACTAATATTTGAAATAAGAGAAACTCAATAAACAAACAATGTACAAATTTTCAATATTCTACGTGACCACCTTCGCGCTCCATACATAGAAATGTTCTGGAAAACATTTCGCGGCGAACATTTTTCAACATAGATCTGTTGATCAGTGCTGCACAATTCCTTATACAAATTTCTAAATGTTCTACATTTCGAAATGGGCGTTGTTTATAAACGTTGCTTTTCAGGTAACCCCATAAAAAGAAATCACCCGGCGTTAGGTCTGGAGACCTAGCAGGCCAAGGATTACCTGAATATCGACCTATCCACTGCTCACCAAACTCATTGTTCAACCGCTCCCGCACTTCATTCGTAGAATGAATAGAAGCCCCATCTTGTTTTGAAAGAATAAACGAATCCGCTCTTGTAATGGTAGGTTGTCGATAAATGTAGATATCTTGGTCCGTAAAAAGTTCAAATACCGTTCACTATTTAAACTTTGTCTAAAAAAGAAGGGACCTACATACAATTCACTCATTTGAAATTCCACACCACCATACATTCACTTTGAAACTATATTGACTGACGACACCAATTGAGGAAAAAGTTGCTTCGTCAGAAAATAGCACATTTTTTGAGAAATCACGATTGTCTTCTAACATTGCCTGGAACCATGCACAAAAATAAAATCGAGCGTCATAATCCATGTTTTGCAGTACTTGCACAAATGTTGGTTTGTATGGGTGAAAGTGATTTTGCTTTAAAATTCGTTTAACAGAGGTTTGAGATATTTCTGCCTTTTCTGCCATAATTTTCGTCAAAACTCTTGTTGTCTCAGTGACTGTCAGTAAAACATTGTTTACATTATTTTCATTATTTACAACAGGCTTAACGTAAACACTTTTATATTTGTTTTCCACCTAACCAGTTTCCTTACATTTTTTAGGTTATTTCAGCTACTTCTCTTGTGCTATGATAATTTTGGCCATATAGCAATACTATTTTTATTTTTTCTTGTATACTCAGTTTTGGAGCCATTTCAATTGATAGAACACAAAAACTGATAAAGAACGACAACTCCAACAACATTGTCAACAAGTTATTGTGACATTTGTTATATTGTTTCAACAGAAGTAGATCTTTTTTCAAAGCCGCCTTATAAAATTCTCAAAAATATAGCTAAGTCATTGAAGTTCAAATTTACCAACCAACATTAAATTCAGCAAGTATAAATAATGCATTATAGTTTTAATTACAAATATTAGTTGGTTTAAATTTTATTTACGGGTTGAGAATATTGAATAAGCTCATGTGCATCAATATACAGGGCAGGACTACACCTAGTGACAAGACTATATCGTGTTTTTTTTTTTTTTTATTACACTATTCAACAGATACAAGATCCAATTACAGAATAGGAATATACAGTATGAACTATTGGCTATATACGTTAATATAAATCATTGGACAAAAACAGAACAGTCCAGTTTTTTTATGGAGGCCACACTGCAACAAAAAATGTCAATGGTTTTATTCATCTTATTATATGTATTGCACATCTTATGAACAGGTGCATTCAATTTAACATTGGTGTGACAAAGTGGAAGGTAGAAAGTAATGTTTCTCCGAGATGTGAGTCTAGGAATATGAAACTTCAATATATCCAAAATGCAGCTGCAGTCCAAATTGTTGTGAATAAGGTTGAAAAGGAATATAACATGTGACCTATTTCGACGAGATTCAAGTGAATCGATTGAAAATCTGGAAATTAGTTGTTCATGTGGATAACCTACGTCTGGGTAGTTGCCATCAAGTTTGAAACATAGATACTTCAAAAATTTTCGTTGGATATTTTCTAAATTAGATATATATACCTGATAATATGGTGCCCAAACAATTGATGCATACTCTGGATTTGATCTAACAAATGTAAAATATAATTGAAGAAGAGTTTTCTCATTCCTTCCAAAATCTTTTGAAACTCTGATTATGAATCCTAATGATCTATAAGTTTTTTTGGTGACTAGTTCGATATGTTTTGCGAAAGAGAGTTTTTTGTCGAATGTTACTCCTAGATCTTTGAAAGTGTCGGGTCTTTTTAATACGACATTGTCCAGTTTATAACTGTGAAGAATTGGATTCCGCTTGGCGGTGAAAGACATATCCTGGCATTTAGAAACATTTAGGAATAAGCTATTCTCGATGCACCAGAGATTGAGGCGATCCAGATTATTTTGGAGAAGAGTACAGTCTTTTGTGGTGTTAATTTCATGGTATATCTTAAGATCATCGGCATACAGTAAGTGAGCGACGGAGAGAGTAGCCACAATGTCATTGATAAACATTATGAAAAATAAAGGCCCGAGGTTAGACCCTTGGGGGACACCTGACGTGGGGAGGACTTCAATAGACTTTTGACCATGGAAACTGACATACTGCTTACGATTATGAAGGTAGGATTGAAGTGAAGATGTGAGATTAGGGGTAAGTCCGAAATTCGACAGTTTGTGAAGAAGAATTCCAAGATCAAGCCTATCGAAGGCCTTCGAGAAATCCGTATAAATTATATCACATTGAGAGCTCCCATCGATAGTATCAGATAATTGCTCCGTGATACAAATTAAATTTGTTATCGTTGACCTTCCTTTGAAAAAATCATGTTGACTAGGGGTGATTTGATTCCTCACATGCGTATAAATGTCATCATAAAGTAGGATCTCAAAGGTTTTCGAGAAATTATTTATAATTACTATAGGGCGGTAGTTGCAAATGTCTGATTTAGCCCCCTTCTTGTAGACCGGTATGATTTTAGATTATTTCCATAGTGTAGGAAATGTATTAGTTGAAAGACATAAATTGAATATTGTCCAAAGGGGGTTTTCATAATTAATCTCCCGCAAAATGTCTATACCACAAATATTTGATTAGTTTTGGCCCATCCTTATGTGATTGGTTATTAAAGCTGTTTCTAGATAAAACAAGAATGTATAATATTTCTTAGTAAGGGTAGAGGAATAAAATGGTATTTTTTTTTTTCAATAAATTTTCTCGATATCTTGTCAATTTGACCTATTTTCCGGCTCCATAGACAACTTTTTTTTAAATTCCCGCCAAATCTGAGGTTACGTGATCAAGTCAAAACGGATTTTTTAGTTGTCAGAATCAGAAACGTAAGATTAATTTTATACAAAACAATTTTTTTTTTTACGGCACTTTATATAAATTAAAAGGTTTATTTGAATAAAAAAAAAAAGTGGAATAATAGTATATTATGCAACGATCATGTAATGATGGTTATTAATACACGGCTCAACATTTTCGTATGGTTTATGCGAGTGTATTAATAACCATTACATGAGAGTTGCATACGCTATTTTTTCTACACCCTATAAATAATGAAGAACTATAAATATTATATTTATATTTGTATTGAACACAATAACAGTAATTACTCGTATTTCTATAAAAAATTCTACAAAATTGTAATTGATGGTATTACCTCGGGTATTACCATGGATATAGGAAAACTATAAACATCCTATTTATATTTATATTGAACATAATATTTGTAATTAATCTGATTTCTTAAAAATATTAAGTTTTTTTATTGTGCAGCTTGAAAAGTTTATTCCAGGTCCCACTGATCTGGAAGTGGAAGGAATATTTACATTTATTTCATTATTGCTAGTCTCAATAGAGTTCAATATCGTATTGGAAATGCTGATTTTATTCTGAACCGAATTTTCAATGTAGCCTTCCGCCACTGAATTGGATTTCCAGTCACCATGACGTTTTAATGCAGTAATATCACCACCGGCATCAACTAATACGGTTGCAGATGTCCTTCAAAAACAATGCCCTGTATATAAATTCGGATCAGGCAGATTTAAATATGTTGTTATTTACTTCCCTAAATTACCAAATCTATTAATACCAATGTTTTGAATTATGCATTTTCCTTTAAAATAATTAAAGAAAAAAGAAGGGGTGGGGCAAATTTTCGGCCGTAGATTCATATATTTTTTACTAATTTCGTAGTATTTGCCGGTAATTGTAAATGTTCGTTGTACTTTTGTTTTAGTTTCTACCACATTAACTATTAAGATTCCATTCATATCTTTGACATTTTCACATTTTAGGTCATGTAGTTCATGCCTTCGACATGCTCCCATTATTCCAAAAATCATTGCTACCTAAAACAAAAATATAAATTAAAAAAATACAACAATAAGAAATAAAGAAAAGAAAAAAAAGAAAAAATTAAATAAAAAGCAGGATGACCTAGGCTAGCTTCGAACCCGCGTCTCATACTGTAGTCTATAGTTCAAATCTAGCGCCTTAGCCCGCTTCGCCACGAGTTAACTTATCAAGTTTTCTCGACATTAATGAAATATATAATGCATGAGTCGAATGGAAAATGTAATCATGACAACATTTTCAAAAATGCAATGTTTGGTAGATACTTAATTTTATAAATAAAAACTTTTCATCGGGTGCTTCGTCGATAAACGTTTCTATTTGTTCAGGTGAAAATATTTTTGATTTTTTTCCAACATGTCCTTCGGACTTTCGCTTTAATAAGGCTTGTAGCTTCTTATATTTAGGAATGTCTATATTATGGTTGATATTTACCAACGATTTTATTATTGAATAATGTGTCCATGTACTAGATGATTTCATAGTTTCCATCAATTCCTGAAATTAAGCAATCAAAACATTTTCGGAGAATGTCGAAATATTATTTGTATTTCTCCAGTCCATAAACCGTTGATATAGTTTTTCGTACACTTTCTTAGATTTTTGGGGTAAAATATTTTGTACTGCATTTTCTGCTTTCTTCGATATGTGTGGAGGAGTCGATAGTAATTCTTCCATATCGCTGATATCAGACGTTTTGATAATATAATTGTCGAAGTTTAGCTATATTCTACGAAAATTTAATACCTACTGATTTTGACAAATAAAACAATTAGATAGGAATCTAGGACAAACGTCAAATGCACAGCATGCTTGATTGAAAGTATGGGTTTCTATTGATTAAAAATCTGTATCGTTATGAAAAATCTGTATCATAAAGGATCTCATTATGAAACGGATTATGGGCATATAAGTGTATTATTATAGTACGGGTGTAAAAAAATTAATAAAGTTACAGAGTGTTTTTTTTACTTCAATATGGATTATCTTAATGAAATCTATATAAAAAATTCAGTTTTTTTGGAAGCAAGTACGAAGAAGTAATTTGGTATCGTGCAGAAGTGGCAGTAAAACGCTTAGGAAATGGGAAATGGAGTTTAGACCGAGGAAACAGTTTTAAGTGGGCCAATTTTTCAGCTCAATGTCGGTTTATCCCCCGGTCTCCAGTAAATCCACTGGGTGCCATAGGCACGTGCAAGACGGTACAGAAGGGAACGGAGAGTAGATTGAAAGCGATCATTTCAGGCATATTTTAGTTGAAAAGTTTATGCCTTGTTTAGAAGTCCTTAAAAAATCTCATGAAAATGTCTTCAGGCGGATATTCCTCACATTGTCATTAATACAAGTGAGCAATGGGGAGCTTTGTTTGTTGAATGTATGTACAGTGAGAATCAAAAAGTTTGCTGTCTCAAAATATAGATAAAAAACCTATAAAATTTCAAGGAAAATTTCACTCATGTGTTGAAATGTCCATAAGAGGTGTGGAATTATCGCTGAATTACAGCGGTAATCCACCTACTATGTGGATTATCGCTGTAATTTTGTGCGCTAGGTGACAATTCAACTGCAGTGACGCGATTTAAAAATCGGGAGTGTATGTTTCGCGATTGCCATGGAAGTGACAGAGAGGCTTATGACCATAGCAACGCGTACCTGAAGTAAACAGGTACTATAATTTAGTCAGTGTTTCATATTTAACGTCTAAAATGAATCGTTTCGGGACTTTCAAAGAAGCTGAAATCGACACGCAAATCGAAAAAAACTACTCCAGCGAATACAAAGAAGAACAAGAAGTTTGTATGGAATCAGTTCATGGATTTTTGTGCAACAGGAGGGTATAAATTGGAACGAGAAACTCTATTCTAATTCTAATTCTAATATGGAAACGTCATTCCACCAAAGCGCTGCAGTCACAGCCAACTTCACAGAGTTTATGTTAGCGCATAAAATTGCCATTGATTTTGCATGGGTCATTATTAATTTTCCTTTCTCTCTAGTAGTAAAAAATTATTTGTAATATGAAGAAATTTATTTATTGATTCCTACTTTTTTTTACTAGTGCAAAGGGATAGTAAAAAAAATTAAAACCATTTAAAATTCAACATAGGTATAGATAGGTTTATCAATGAAGAAGGTACCTATCGTCCAATTAACACAGACCTACATCTTTTCCCTAACCTCTAGTACTATAATATTGTATGATTTTAATAGAATATAATCAACTTGATTCAATGATTGAAACCTTATTCTACTAGAATACAAGGAAATGGAAAAAAATTATAAGTAATCGTATAGCCACAATATAACACTGACTTACATTTTTTCCCTATGCTCTAGAACTATATAACATTGTGTGATTTTAATAGAATATAATCAACTTGATACGAAAATTCAAACCTTATTTTACTAAAGTGCAAGAAAATACAAAAAAAGATTTTTTTAAGAAAATTTGCACCTCGAAAAAAATTTCGGAAATTATTCAAGCTCTAGGGAGATCATAACGGATAATTTTTGGAGTTCTCAATTCCAACAAAAAAAAACACTGAATTAATTTCCCTTGGTTGGATTCGTCTTAGATTTTGACATAATTCAAAAATATTTAGTCCGTATTTTTTATGTCGTACCACTATTGGCATTTCGAAAACGATCAATGATACGAAGTTGGTTAAATTAGAAAGAAATAAATTTATTTTAAAAAAGTGTACCTAATATACATATTAATTCAAAATATTACAACAGCATATATATATATATATATATATCTAAATTAAAAATTGAAAAATATATTTTATGATTAAACATACATACTTTAACTAAACTATAACATGAAATACTATAATTTTTTTTAACTAATATTATTATTGGTGTAATATTCACTAATATTCTTTTTGAACATTGATAGACTTGGGCTACACTTAATTTCATTTGGTAGAGTATTGAAATCATTAAAACCTTTGAAAAACAATTAATTGAGTGTTTCTTGTTCATTCTTCTGATAAATATATTTCTATTGCTTCTTGTGTTATATTGATGTATCTCAAAATTGAATGTGATGTAGTCTTGGAAATAGGATGGAGCAAGGTTGTTCAATATTTTATATATAAATATCATGGTGCGTTATGTTAGTATCTGACTGTAGGGAATTCAACATTGTATCTATAGGGGTATATCGATTTACCATTAAGATTATTCTCATCCCTCGGTTTTGGAGTTTTTGTAATTGTGACATTTTATTTAAGTTGAACAGATATTACACGGAAGAGCAACAGTCGAAATGCGGTTCAATTATTGTTTTATATACAGTGATTTTCGTTTCCATTGATAGGTTACTAGAGATTCTGGGGAAAAATATTTTTTATTTTTTTATAAATATAATCAAAATGAGTTTCAAAAGTCAATAGATTGTCCAATTGAAATCCTAGATATTTAATATTATTTACAAATTCAATTTCTACATCATCAATTGCGAGTTTCAAATTGTTTTGCTTTATATTGTTGAATTTATATTTTGTTGTTATCAACATGGCTTTAGTTTTTGGAACATTCAATTTCAATTGATTTCTTTTCATATATTCGTTTACTTTTGTAAGTACCACATTCATATTACTGAGATTAGAGAAAAGTTGCCTACTGTAGTGAACAATCAAACGATGTTTCCAAATCGAAAATATCACGAACCGTTTTCAAAATATACAGGAAAAACCGAAATGGCCCGTTTTTTTTCTTTTTCTCTGGCGCTTCTATTTTTGATAATATGGAAATGTGTTAATGAAACTTTCTTCTCTGTTTCGAATTTGCTTCGATGTGCTGTACTTTTATTTTCAATACGACGTTTTGTTCTTCGGAGGTCACCCTCAACTAATTTTTTTCGAATTCGGACCTATATTTTTTTAATGAATTTGAGTAGTTATCATCTTACCGAGATATCTATCTAACATGTTTTTTGTTTCATCAAGGTCCGAACAATGAAAATTCCAACATTTATTTTCTACTGATTTTGCTCTTGCCTTCGCAGGCAAAAGGCGATATTCCACTTTGAATTACACATTAAACTTGAAACTATTTAAAATTAAGCCGAAAAACTATAAAAATAACAAAGAACAACAATTAATATCTCAAGTACACATTTTGTTAATCATCGCTACCGATGTATAATAAGGTGTTCAAATTGACGCTCACCATTCCTCAAACACATTTTCGCTCTAAAAATGGTATGTTTGTGGCAATTTATATAGCCTTGCATGCTCGTTTTATTGAAGCTCTCAACTCTTCCACATTCTCAAAAGTTGAACTGAACACTATGTCCTTGATGAAACCCCATATTGAATAATCAAGAAGAGTGAGGTCGGGTGAACGCGGTGGCCATTCAATAGGACCGTTGTTTCCTATTCATCTTCCTGGAATGGTCCTACCATCATTTCTCGCTACATCTCTGAGAGATACTTCCTCATTCTGCTTTTTCTTGTATTCCACGAATCCTGATTCAACATGAAACATTAAAAAAACTTACCTAAAACGTCTATTTCATTATAACCACCATTTCCAGTAATAGGGCAACTTTTATTCTTAGATTTCACAAATGAACCATGCTCTCGTAAACTTCTTCCAATACGTTGAAAAATTCTGGCATTGAGCTGACGACGTTCGGGATACATTTCTTGATACATAGCCAGAGATCTGGTGCTATTTCTCAAACACCTCGAATACACGAACATATCAACTTTCTTATTATTAAAAAACTCCTTAGTTTTTGGTTCAACGTGTAAATAATCCACCCTTCAGATTTGAATTCGTTAATTTGTAATCTGTCATTCACTTTCTTTTATTCAATTACAAGCAGCATCCGAGAAAATATTGAAACGAATCTTTCGCAAACACCGTTACAATTTACAAATTGTAACAATAACCAATTTACTTTTAATTTTTATGATTCCAAATAATTCAATTTGTTCCCCAGTTGCATCTAATAAGTAATTACTTATTGTATTTTTTTCAAATAAACGTTAATTATCGTTATTTTTTTATTTCACTATAAAAGTAATTCTAAATTCATGTGCACTTTTTATAGAAACAATATTCAAACAAAGACTGTCACATATAAAACGTAAGATTAGTCAGGCAACTCAATATACACGATCTAATATTTACATATTGTTTAATAAAATAGGTGGTCGTAGAAAAAATAGCTTACATTATTCGCGCGAAAGTGATTTTTCACACTCGTGTGATTGCCGCACCCGGCTTACGCCTCGTGCCACAATATTTCCCACTAGTGTGAAAAATGTCACTTTCCGCACTAGTAATGTAATATACTATTTCCTAACAAGTGCGGAAAGTGATTGTAAAATATTTAGTTGCTTTTGGTCAGAAAACTTTAAATAAAGCAAATTATTGACAACGAGTTTTTATCTATTTTCTGTCAGACTGGACAACTCCTGGTCAAAAATTCTTGCCTAGCCAACTTAACAATATATACATAATAAAGTATTAATAGTCCATTCGAGTATAGCAAACGACGACGTTACATTCTCCCCCCCTGCAGTTTAAAGGCATTTGATCAGTCCATAATTACTTTCGCTAGTTTTGCCACAGGTCTCTTGAAAATGCCATTTTTCGTCCTTACATTCGCCACTCTGATTTTGCCATCTGGTCCAGGAAAAACTTCTTCGATTCTTCCCAATTTCCAAGAGTTCCTCAGGGCATTATCTTCGATCATTATGACAGTATCACCCTTTTGAATAGGTTTTCCATCGTCACACCAAACGTTTCTTCTTGTTAATCCAGGTAAATACTCTTTCGTCCACCTTTTCCAATACTCATTTGCGATCCTCTGCACTTTTCTCCATTCTCGTTTCAATTCACATTGTCCCAGTTCTCCAAATCCATCTCCATTTGAATTCCCAAGAAGAAAATGGTTAGGAGTTAAAGCTTCCCAATCATTTGGATCGGTAGAGACTTTAGTAAGTGGTCTTGTGTTCACCATGTTTTCTACTTCGGCAAAGAGCGTAAGTAGGAGTTCGTCTTTCAATTTTTGATTCATGAGAATGGTATGAAAAGATTTTTAACTGAACGTATAAGACGTTCCCACACTCCCCCCATGTGCGGACTTGCGGGAGGAATCATTTTCCATTCGATATTTTTCAACTGCATCTCTTCTTCAAGTTTGCCTTGGTTGATGTCGTTGATCGCTTTTTTCAGTTCGTCCGTAGCACCACGGAAGTTAGTTCCGTTATCAGAAAAAATTGTTTTTGGGTGGCCTCGTCGGGCTATAAATCGTCTCAAAGCCATGATTGTAGAGTCGGTAGAGAGTGAGTATGCTACTTCAAGATGTATTGCTCGAATTGTTAGGCATGTGAAGAGAACGCCCCATCTTTTCTCTTTTCTCCTACCAACTGTAACAGTGAGAGGTCCAAAGTAGTCAATACCAGTAAAGGTGAACGGTTTCATTACTGGAGTTAGTCTTTCTACGGGAACTGTCCCATCACTGGTAGTTCTGGTCTGCTTTTTATTCTGCAGAGCTGACATGAAGCGAAAATCGATTTTACTGCTGATCGGCCATTCACGATCCAATATTTTTGCCGAATTTCATTGAGTACTAGTTCAACGCCTTGATGTCCATATCTCTCGTGGTAGTGTTGGATAAGTAGCCTTGTGAAACGATGTTTATTCGGTAATATTACTGGATGTTTTGCGGATTCGGTCATGAGAGGTGCCAAATCAGTCCTTCCTTGTATTACAAGGACTCCCCTGCTATCAATCATGGGTAAAAGTTTTTTTAGTCGACTCTGTTTTTTTATTCCTTGATTTCTTTGGACTGCTGTGAGTTCTCCCGGAAAGCTTTCCCTTTGGCATTGCTTTATCCAGAAAAGTTCGGCTGCTTGAAGATCATCCACTGTGAGTTCTTTAACAATGGCGACTGTGTTTCTCAAGTGTTTCAATATTTTGATGAATTTCAAAACTCTTGCAGTGGATCTTATCAACCGAATCCATTTCGAAAATCTGTGAATATCGGGTAATGGTAGATTTTCTCGAATAACTGTTACGACGAGAGTTTCAGTTTCTTTTCTTTGGTCATTGGAAGTGTGGGCAGGAAATTCTTTTGACGGCCACTTTTTCTCATCTCTCTCCATTAAAAACGTGGGCCCCAGGATCCAATTTTCAAAGTTCGTTGTGTTACTACCATCTTCGTTGTATGTTCTTGTAGCTAAATCGGCGATATTGAATTTTGTTGGTATCCAATTCCACTCGGTTGTTTCGGTCGATTCTTGAATTTCTCCGACTCTATGCGATTCAAATTGTCCTAAATGTCTTCCGTCATTGCGAATCCAATACAATACTGTGGTGGAGTCTATCCAAAAATACGTCTGGTCGATTTTAATGTCGAGTTCATCCTTGACTGTCTTCGCTATTCGGCTACCCATCACCGCTGCCTGCAGTTCCAGCCGTGGGATCGTTATTGGTTTCGTGGGAGCCACCCTTGCTTTTGCAAAGACGAATGAAATGTGGACTTCGTCGTTATTCAGGATCCTAAGGAATGCCACAGCTGCGAAAGCTTTTTTGCTGCTGTCGCAAAAAACGTGGAGCTCAATTTTTTCAGCTACAGATATTTTGGGAGAATAACACCTCGGAATGTCTAAATTGTTGATTTTTTCAAGATCGGTCAACCATAATAACCAATATTTATGGATTTCGTCATCAACATAGTCATCCCATCCGATTCCGGTACGCCAGATATCTTGTACCAAAATCCTTCCCCGAATCACGAAATTCACTAGTAGTCCCAAGGGATCGAATACCGACATGACGATTTTCAAGACATGTCGCTTTGTAGGCCTCTCCTGATTGTTTTCATGATTAAAATTCAGTTTGAAAACGAGTCTGAGGATCCCACGAAAGCCCCAAAACTCTTTGTAAAAAATCGGAAGTTAAATTTAGATTTTCATCGAAGGACATCATTTTTATCAGCTCTTTCGAATTACTCGTCCAATTCACCAATTCGAAACCGGCTTTCATTTGAATTTGACTAACTTCTGATATCACCCTGTATGCTTCCTCTGGAGTATCCACACAATCCAAGTAGTCATCTACATAGTGACGTCTGGTTATTGCTTCGATTGTTCTCTTTGACGTTCCCATCTGACAGGCATTCAAATTTTTGACATATTGGGCACAAGTTGGTGAACATGATGCACCAAATGTCATAACTTGCATTTGGTAAACATCATAATGTCGATGTTGCTGACCGTCGCGCCACAGGAAACGTTGAGAATCTTGGTCTGTTTCAATTATTCTGATCTGATGAAACATTTCTCGAATGTCACTGGAAAAAGCAATTTGTCTTTCTCTGAACCTCATCAAAACTGCAACTAAGGATTGGAGAAGGTCGGGTCCAGTTAACAGGTTATTATTCAAAGATATTCCATGGGATTTTGCTGCCGCGTCAAACACTAGTCGAAGCTTGTTCGGTTTATTAAGGTTGGTGACACCAAAATGGGGAAGGTACCATGTTCTGGGGCCTTCTACTTTCGCTTCTTCTGTAGTCAATTTGCGAGCATATCCCTTGTCGATGTATTTTTAATATTTTCTTGCTTGAAGTCTGGATTTCTCTGCATCTGTCTTTCCACACATAATAATCTCCGGAAGGCAGATGATTTACTTTCTGGTAATGTCAGGTTATCTGTCTTCCAAATTAGTCCTATCTCGTACCGTTCTCCAATGTGATTCACTGTGCGTTTCATAACCTCTACCGCTTGGTCATTTTCTTTGTCTTTTTTGTCCTTGCAGTTGTAGAGACTACGAAAGCATCTAGCGTGAATGAATCTTTCACTATTTGATGCAAAATTTCGTCAGAAATGTCGTTTTCACAAATATGGAAACAGTACTTTTTTTCACTTTCGTCTTTTGTATTTCCATGGAGAATCCAACCAAGGTGAGTCTTAGTTGCTACTGGTAGGTTTTCAGGTCCTTGGATTATTTTTCTAGGAAGAGTCAGTCGAATATTATCCTGTCCTACGAGGATCATTGGTTGTTTTGTTATATCGGCTATTGGTATACCATTCAAGTAGGAATACTTCTGCCACTCTGTAGAGGAAATATATTGTTTTGGAAGGGATAAATTTTTCACAGAACGAACGTTCCTCATAGTGAAAGTTTTAGCCTTGTCATAATTTCCGGATACGGTCAAATTAACACAAACGGAATCTTCATGTCGCGCGGTCACCTGATTTGTCCACTGAACACATAATGGTTGGCTTTTTCCTTCAATATTCAATTCTTCGATAAGTGAATGGTCTATGAGGGTAACAGAAGATGCTTCGTCACACAAAGCAACTGTATGTATGATTTTATTAGAACTGAACAGTCTTACGTTAACCATTCTTAGGAGAACATTACTTGCACCATGTCCTGTCGCAAGAACAGATTGATTAACGTTCGCCTCCATATTGAGATCTGTTGTTCTTCCAGGAATATCGATTTCAAGGGATTTATCTTGGATTCGTCTTTATGTAAATCTGGGTGATGGGGAAGTCTACAACCATTGATGCCACAGGATTTTTTGAAACGACATCTTATGGTCTGATGATTGTTGCGGAGACAGGAAAAACACAATTTATTCATCGTCACAGTTTTCCATCTGGTTTCAACATCATCCGATTTCATTTTCGCGCAACTACTAGTTTTGTGACCATTACTATTGCAATACATACAGATCATTTTATTTTCTTTTGGAGATATTACTAATGTTCTTTCGGGTTTTCGATTATTATGGAAGTTTGGAGTTCTTACTACGGTTTTTGCGACATAATGCGTTCTAGGTGTTGTAACAAAACATGCTGCATTGGCTATTTGCATCAACCATTTGGAAAAGTCTTCAATATTGACAGCACCATTTTTTCCCAAAACTTCCTCCCCCCAACGGAGTTTTAACATATCAGGCAATTTCTGAACCATCATTCTTAATACATTTGGATTCTGCAAATGGGCATCATAGCGCAAAGATTTTATCGTGCTGACTAGAGAATTAACATGACTAGCAAACTGAATCAGATTTTCCATGTCATTTTCTCGGATCGAATAGAAAGTCTTCAATTTGTTCAAAATAGTATCTATGATTTGGTCCGGCCTACCAAACCTCATTTCTAGAGTTTGTATAACTTGCTCAATGTTCTCAGGACTGATCATCATTCCCGCAACTGCTTGTTTTGCTTCTCCTCTCAGGCATTTTTGCAGTTTTATCATAGACTCTTCTTGGGTATATTCGCACATTGAAGATATTTTTCTGAAATGGGATTTGAATGTCGGCCACTCTTCTGATTTCCCATCAAATATAGGAAAATCCTTTTCTATGGAGTGTCTTGCAAACAAAGCATTGGGCTTCATAGTTGAAGGTGTTTGAGTTTTTGTAACATTTTTTATCACCTCGCCCAAGGCTTCGCACAATTTATCAACATCTGATTTGATAACATCTTCGTTCCTTGGATTCTGAACAGAGATGTAAGGGTCATCATTTTTCACGAAAGGTTCCAAAGAATTTACCCAGTCAGTAACATAGGAGTTCACACGGGACACCGGGTTTCTTCTCAATTGTTGATTTTCTGCAGCTGGCATAAGTGATGATTTGGAAGAACATGATTCCACATTCGGATTATGAACAATAACTTTGGTATACACATTTCTATTTGATACTGAGTTCGATTTCACTGAAGTTGTCTGTGATCTTCTCTCCTCATATTCTATAATTTCAGCTTCTCGCACTTGTCTTTCCATCTCGATTAATTCCAATTGTTTCAAATATTTGACTTTTTCCATTTCCATCATCCTATTTTCTATGTCTTGTTTTTGTTTTTCAGCCTCAATAGCGAGTCTCCTCCTTTGGATATCCGTACTAGTATCTGAAAGCCTCGATTTTGTAGTGCGAATGGAATGGGTTTTCGGGTGGGACGTCATGATGTTGTCTTCTTTTGGGAGTTCATTTACATCATTGTCCTTTGAAATCACATTCGCATTGCCAAACCCTATTGGCCACTCAAAATTGGGATCCAAGGAGTGAGTACCTGCGTTTTTACGATGATTTCTAGCTGAATTTGACTCTGTGTCCATTCTGTGCAATTTCTATCTTCCATAGGACTTTTCTAAAGGCTCAAAGGACCAATGTAAAATATTTAGTTGCTTTTGGTCAGAAAACTTTAAATAAAGCAAATTATTGACAACGAGTTTTTATCTATTTTCGCAGACTGGACAACTCCTGGTCAAAAATTCTTGCCTAGCCAACTTAACAATATATACATAATAAAGTATTAATAGTCCATTCGAGTATAGCAAACGACGACGTTACAGTGATACTTTCCCGCACGTGACTGCCGTTCACCAAACAGTCAAGTGCGGGAGAGACACTTCACGCATGAGTTGGGAACATTATTTTTTCTACGACCGCATACAAATTTAAAAAGCATATTAAAAATATTTATATTTTATTTCAACATACAAAACTTTAAATGAAAATCTACTAATCATTATGAATACTTATATTAAAAACACAACTTGTTGCATCCTGCAAATGAGTAAGAAAAGCCGGTCCAGCGGAGTTAGTTGGTGGTAACTGGCTGTTCAGAGTAACAACAGTAGATAGCAAAGTGCATGAAGATGACGACGACGGAGACGGCATCGGTTGCAAGTTGTTAGTACATGAAAGAATTTTATTTAAGATGGTTTTCTTCTGTTTTTCGGAGTCCTCCAAGTGACCTTCAGCAGTTGACTTCCAGCCTCCAAGACGTTTTATGTTGGTTATCCCTTCGCCTGAATCTTCTAGAAACGTTGCCGATGAATGTCTGAAACTGTGGCCTGTGTAACGTTCTGGGTTAGGTAGGCGTAAATAGGTAGCGATCTCTGCCGGCATCTTACTATCTGTCACTTTGACGACGCTCGATGATATACCTTGGTTTTCATAGCAAATCTTTGGGCACCATACTAAACCACCTGACACAGCTTAGTTCAATTGTTATGTGGATTGATTGTAAAACATAGTTATATAGAAGTATCCCAATTCTTATTTTATTCTAATAATTAAAAAATAGGGAAGCAAGAAAAAAGTCCAGGTAATATTGAATATTAAAACCTAAATTAGTATAGTCCATCCAATATCAATTGCAGAAGCTGTTTCTATAGGGAGCAAATAAAAACTCACTTCGCTAACACGAACGTATATGCGAAGAAACGAAACGAAAAATAATCTGTACTACTTGTATACAGTCTCCGTCGGCACAAAGAGCCCGCTGGTCAACGTGGACTTGAGTGACTGCTGTCTGTTCTACAACCGATTCGTCTGGGCCAATCAAGTCGGACATCAATGCTTGCAGGTGTGTCTATACGATGGGAGGTCATAAATCACGCGTTATATTTGTGTTTTAATAGCTCTGAAAGATTAAAAACCAGTAGCGTCTGTGGTCTTGGTGTGTGCCGATCGAAATACGTTTTAGGATATTAAAATATCAAAATAAAATTAGTTATCTCCGCCACTGCTGCTCACAGGATTTCGCCGCAAGACTTTTTTACTATAAGAATAGTAATAACTACAGGTGAAATCAATGAAATGTATATAATAACGTCAAAATTGACATATCTTTATTTTTCCGCATTGTTCGGGCCTTGATGATGGAATTTATGGGCAGAATTGTAGAAACAAAAACCGGGTAAGATACATATGTGAACTCGGTAAGATGAAAACTACTCGAATTCACTAAACAAAATATAGTTCCGTATTCGAAAAAAATGAGTTGAGGGTGGCCTCCGAAGAACGAAACGTCGTATTGAAAATCAAAGCACAGCACATCGTTTTTCAACACATTTCCATATTTTCAAAAATAGAGGCGCCAGTGCAAAGAAAAAAAATTGGGTCGGTTTTCTCCGTATATTATGAAAACGGTTCGTGATATTTTTCGATTTGGAAACATCATTTCATTGTTCACTAAAATAGGCAACTTTTCTCTAATTTAATCAACTTCGTATTTTTTACCGTTTTCGAGAAGCCAATAGTGGTACGACATAAAAAATACGGACTATACAGGGTGTAACATAAGTACGTTAAAATATTCAAGTGACGTATTCCTGAGACAATTTTGAGAAAAAAAATCTATAAACTTGTGTCCGGAAATGCTTCGTTCCGGAGATACAGGGTGTTGAAATTGATTATTTTTGTTCGCTTTTCAAATATAATTTTTGCAAAAAATAAGTTATTTGCACGAGATTTGGTACCCGGGGTTTTTTTGACGTGGGAAATCATAATATCGTATTAATTTTCATGTAACATCTAGAGGGCACTGCGTACGCTGTCATTATTTATTTCAAATTGCCCTAACATTTTTGAAAGTAAACTTTTGGTACTTTTCATGAAAAATCCTTATTTCCACACCTTTTCCAAGTAAAAAAGGTACACTTCCTCAACAACGCAAGAGATGATCATTTTCGAGATATTTACAATTTTCTTTATCGATGCATGTTACTTAGCTCCTAGGGCGCTAAGTGAAGTTGCTGAGAACATTACAAAAACTAAGTATGTGGTAGGTCTTGTCAAAATAATTTACTTTTTTCCTATGAAATGTTTATCGAAAAATGATTTGTTTTCGAGATACAGATTGTTGAAATTTTTCAAAACATGGTTGGTTTTTGCAATTTTAGCTATTTTCATCAAACTTTATACGCAGTATACCCGGACAGACTTCTTCTGAACTGAGCATTATCAAACTGCTTAAAGTATAGCCAAATTTGATTTCAATAATTTTTGTCACTCTCCGCTTGCAAATTAAGTTAATCAAATCGAGTAGGCTATGAACGTTCGTTTATCACATTTTTAACCATTAATTGACAAATTCACAGTTCGGAGTTTATAAAGTGATTTTTTGGTACCATGCCCGACTTTACGAATGCTGAAATGGCTGATATGGTTTTTGCATACGGCTTGGCTGACGGAAATTCAACCGAGGCCAGACGCATCTATCAGGAAAGGTATCCTCAACGCGTCACTCCTTGTGCAGCGACATTTGCGAATCTTTTCCGGCGACTTTCCGAATCTGGAAGCTTTGAAAGAAATTCTGCAGTAGGACGGCCACGGACTACAAGAACTGTGGAATTGGAGGAGGCAGTTCTCGAAGAAATTCATGAACATCCAGAAACAAGTACAAGAAAAATTAGTCAAACTTTAAATGTGAGTCGCATGACCGTTTACAGAATTTCAAAGGAACAGCAATTATATCCTTATCATATTCAGCGTGTCCAGGCACTTACGCAACGTTATTTTCAACCGCGAATCGAATTTGCTCAATGGCTTCAAAGAAAAGTCGAACAACATCCCCAAATTTTATCGAAAATCCTCTTCACAGATGAGGCTAATTTTTCAAGAAATGTATCATGAACTTCCATAACAACCACATCTGGGCGGAAGATAACCCACATGCGATAACGCAAACCCATTTCCAAGACAGATTCTCTTTTAATGTATGGGTAGGCATAATTGGGGATCATTCAATTCGGCCCTATTTTCTCCCCTTACGTTTGAATGGAGATGCTTACCAAAATTTTTTGGAACACGAGCTTCTCCAGCTTATGAAAGATGTTCCCATTGGTCTCCGAAATCACTCTTGGTTTATGCCCCTGCTCATTTTAGTCTGATAGCAAGAAATTTCTTAGACATAGCATACCCCTAACGATGGATAGGAAGAGGAGGCACTCAGCATTGGCCCCTGAGGTCACCGGACCTCAGTCTCGTCGATTTTTTCTTTTGGGGACACCTAAAATCACTGGTTTATGCAAGCCCCATTGAAAACGAGGAAATGTTAAGGTGATCGCATCATAGCTTGCTGCGAAACGAAGAAACAGTCCCAACGGGTGCGGAATTCTTTGATAAGGAGAGCAGAAGCTTGTATTACTGTTGGGGGTCGTCACTTTGAACAGTTGTTGTAATAGTTGTTTCGTTCAATTTTTATATGTTTAATTGCCCAATAAATAACATAGTACTTCTCCGAATTGTTTTTTTACAAATTCCGAAATGTAGCACTTTCTAATTGAATAATTGAAACTGACAATTTTTTTTTATTTGGATTGATTAAGCAGTTTGAAAATGCTCAGTTTGAAAGAAGTCTGTGTTTAAAGTTTGATGAAAATAACTAAAATTGCAAAAAACTTATGACAAAAACCAACCATGTTTTGAAAAATTTCAACAATCTGTATTTCGAAAACAAATCATCTTTCGATAAACATTTCATAGGAAAAAAGTAGTTTATTTTGACGAGACCTACCACATACTTAGTTTTTGTAATGTTTTCAGCAACTTCACTTAGCGCCCTAGGAGCTAAGTAACATGCATCGATATAGAAAATAACATTTGTCCAGAGTTTTGTCTTAACCACGAAAATCAATTATGGAAGTATGTTTATAAGAGATATTGTAGAAAAAGAACCCAAGGGATTATTTGCAAATTTTGTCGCTGTCATTTTGACAGCATTGGTCAAAATTTGAAAAATGCTGACAAATCATTGGTAGAAATAGTATAAGGAGAAATAGTCTGAGATAATTTTTATTAATCAGTTTTTTGTTATGCGTTGAAGGAATATAGCATCTCGAGAATTCGTGGTCTGTGTAATATTGTGATCATGCAGGATAGTAGCTTTTTCAATTTGTTAACCATTTTTGTTCCTATGCTCGTGAAGAATTAATTGAAACGATTGTAATATCATGGTTTTCTTCATCGGTGATAATAATGTCTCGACGATGAAGTGGATGACAGCAATGTCCTACCGAATGAGCAGTTCGGCTTCCGCCGAGCTCACTCTGCCGAGCTTCAGGTTCTGAGGCTGGTGGAAGATACGATAAATTCATTAAATACCAACAACAGCGCCCATGTCATACTTCTTGACATCAGTAAAACATTCGATAGAGTATGGCACGAAGGCTTGCTTTCAAAATTGATAGACTTCCACTTGCCTCTGGGTCTGGTGAAGTAACTAGAATCGTTTCTCATGGGTAAGACATTCCAAGTCGAGGTCGACAAATGTCTCTCGGATTCGAGAGCAATTGAGGCCGGCGTTCCTCAGGGGGCAATATTGTCCCCTATGCTCTACGCTCTTCACACGTCAGACATACCCAGGAGTGAACACGTGTAGATTTCCCTTTACGCTGATGATACTGCCTTACTTTCTTCTTCAGCCGACCATCTGATGGGTGTCGTCTATTTGCAGAATGCATTAGACGACCTCTAGCAGTGGTATCTGGAGTGGAAAATAAGGGTGAATCCTGACAAAACGCAGGCTCGATGGGTCGCAAGAGAAACAACCCAGATAGAGGAGTGACTTTCTCTGGAAGGGAAATGAATTGGTTGGAGCAAATCAAGTACCTCGGAGTTACATTGGATCGCCGACTCACCTGGAGGCCACACGTTAAATTGTTAAAAAATAAAAAAACATAAGAAAATCGCATCACTCTATCCGTTAGTAAACAGGAAAAGTAAACTTTCCCTGAAAAATAAAGTTATGATCTACAAAATGGTTTTCAGACCTGTCATTTTGTATGCCTCAGCCGCCTGGGGCCAGACCTGCAGAACGAGCATTCGCGTCCTGGAACGGGCGCAAATGAAAATTCTGCGTATGATAACGAACGCTCCGTGGTACGTGCGGAACGAACGGATACTTGAGGACTTAAATCTTCCTTCCATCAGAAGTATCATCAGAGAACGCAATCAGAGAGTATTTGATTGTGCAATAGCCCACGAGAATCCTCTTGTGAGGGAAGCCACTGATTACAATATAGACGACCCCTCGCGTTTTAAACGTCCCAGGCGCTCTCTGGAGTGATGGGCTATATATTAATCCATACAGGGTAGTGAAAGCTGCATCCTCTATAGAAATTAATATTTTTCAAAACTTTCAGATGAAAAATTATTCCTCGGCTATTTTTGAGAATCACCACCATGGCAAGGACTAAAGATTCTTCTCTAGTCCTTGTCCAATCAAAATTCAAATTTTGTGAATGGCTGTGGCCCACTTGTTTTTATGTTGAAAGAGTGAGAGCCTTCGGGTTACACTCGAATATTATAGTGATAGTGATAATAAAGTCCAATGTGTTTTGACATTTTCCAGTTTTTATTTCATTTATGTTTTTCCAGAGTTGTTTTTATTTTTTTACAATTTTTGTTTGGAAGTATTCTTGTTTAGTTAACTTCATTATGTTGTTAAAATAAAGTTATTAACGTAAAAAACCATCCGAAGTCACCCCGGTACCGGGAATTTGCACGATGATATTCATTATCAAAAATAACATTTCGAACAACCCCTCGTATGTGAGCTCGATAGATCATCACACGAAGTTAGCGTCGGAAAAGACTCGACATAATCTTCCACGACTCCAGGAAGTAGTCTAACTTATTCAATCCCAACTTGTTCCGAGTACTTCAGAACTACAATGTATCAAAAAATTAAAGAAATCTGTCGGAATTCGAATCCCACAAGGTTTATGCGGGGCCCTTTGTGATACGTAATGTTTCAAACTTTCTAATCCAAGATGGTTGCCGGAGCGCTATTCACCGAGTCGACTTGTCAGCTCCTGTTGCTATGAGCCCCCTGGGAGGAAGACGAGCTGCTAGGGGGAGAATATCGCAATAATCTCCTGTCGTAATATCGCGGATAACAAATGATTTTAGTCGTTGGATTCGAATCAAACTTTGATATATACAACCGCATTTCATGCTGTACTGGATGTATGAGTGTTTCGGTTTTCAATTACTCACAGATGTCTTTGTAGATGATCTGCATGTACTTTCTCATTCTTCTTGCTGGTTTTAGACGGTACCCGTGTTTGATGAATGAAGTAAGACAAGACATTTTTTTCTTTTTTACTCAAGGTAGTTGTCGTGAAATCCACTTCCAATCAGATTGCGTTTATATTTATACCAATTTTAGTTAACATTATAATATTTTTGGAATGATTTACCACACCAAAAGCGAGATATAAGGCTTCAAAGTTGCAACGTTTAACACGTAATCCCTATAGTGAGCTACCGCGGGCACCACATTTCAAGGCATAACTAAAAACTCTCCATTCAGATCTTTTTGAAAAACTAGTATATTATTAAAAGCTGAGTAACAAATTTTATAGAAAAATATAAACCCGCGTAGCCATAAAGTTATTTAGTGATTGCCTTAAGAAGTTTCTAAATTATTGCGTATGAGAAGTGCAAGAGGGGGAAGGCTGAGAATCGTGGCAACGCATCAAGCAAAAAGTATAAACAACAATGAATGTAATATTATTTATTTTTAAATATTATACTAAATAATCACATGATTGACTAAATATTTATTTTCAAATCATTAATGATTTTGAAAAAAAAAGCCATATGAAGGGAGAGAAAATAAGAAATGAAATGCATAAAGCACACAAAGTCGTCTTCACAAAAGGTTCAATATAAATTGAAACACAATTGGTAGACCGACTGGCGAAAAACAACTACTTTTCTAGCAAATACGACGCAGAAAGTTGAATGATATTCACCTGACAATCCATGCAAAATTCCATATAAATGGATATTGTTCGCAAATGTTTCTTTCTGATAAGCTCGATTATGTTTAAATTCATGTCGTGTCCGCCTAACAATCCGCATACCGGTTTCAGGCTTTGGCCCTCATCAGTACGGAGTAGTCACCAGCCAGAGATCCGGAAAGCTCTGGCCGAAGCGAGACACAACATAAATTAAATCATCATCTAGCTTGAAACATCTTTAGGTGCGTGAGAAAAGACAACTTTTAACCGGCGGCACCTAGTGACAGAAAATAGCACTCCATACATTTCTCTTGCCTCGATAGGATTCTAAATAAAAGATTCATTCTCAGTAGGAGTGGCTAAATTGCCCTACTGGCATATTCAATGAAAGAAAAAGCCATATGAAGGGAGAGAAAATAAGAAATGAAATGCTTAAAGCACACAAAGTCGTCTTCACAAAAGGTTCAATATAAATTGAAACACAATTGGTAGACCGACAGGCGAAAAATAATGCATGGATTGTCAGGTGAATATCATTCAACGTTCTGCGAGGTATTTGCTAGGAAAGTAGTTGTTTTGCGCCGTCGGTCTATCAATTGTGTTTCAATTTATATTGAATCTTTTGTGAAGACGACTTTGTATGCTTTATGCATTTCATTTCTTATTAATGATTTTAGTTAATGCTTTCCTATTTTCAGTAACTCTAGGTTTTCCATTCCCCAATTTTTCAATTAGGTGATTAATCACAGCTTCTGCTCCTTCATCGTGATATATATGTTTCAGAAAATCGTATGTTATATTTTGTTGCGCATTTTTTTCAATAAATCCCGTGATATAAATTTTTTAAGGCACTTAAATTAGGTAAATTACAAGATATTCTTTCGTTCTCAAGACGCTCTGAAATACATTCTTTATATGATTTCATGCATGTTGATAATTATAACTCTTTACCAATGAAACGAACTAATTTTTGCAAAATCATACATCGCTTCGTGGATTTCACAACAGATACTTAAAATTGATGCAAGTCCTAAATGTTTTTCTTTCAGCAAATTCTCCAAACTCAAGACTTAGTGGCAGTTCCGACACTTCAAAATTTTCCCAAGTTCTTTGAGATTAACAATGCAATTTCCTTCACACACATCATTTTCATGAGTGTTTTCTCGAACCTTACACAGTTCAGACAATTTATTTTTCCTTTTTTCAACTTTTGTTTTATAGCAAAACCAACCATTTTTTGCGCGTAATCGATCCATAGCTTTGACTGCTTGTTCATAAGAGTATCTTGAACAACTAAATGCGAACGATCGTTGGATTGCGACGTTGCCAACAGTCCAGTCATGGCTCATTTGCTGTATCACGCATGCTAGTTGCGTTTCTGAGTGTATAGTTCCCTCAAAAAAGATCCCTCTGATTCAGCGTTTGCACAATCGAGCCTAATTTTTGACACTGTTTGTAGCACGACAACTACCTTAATATACTTACTATAAAACATAATGAATATAATGAGGGAATTTCCGCAATTGTAAGAGCTCGTTTTATTAGATCATTTACAGCATGGTGTCTCGAAAAACGACCCGAACTGAACTTACAGCTCAAACCATGTGTTCCATTTTCTTCAACAATAGATCCAATCCACATTTACATCTATGTCTAACACAAAGCGATGTTCCCAAACGAAGGCACACTGCAATCCTGAACGATTGGTCGTCCAATAGAGTACCCAAAAAAGCTACTGGGAGAGCATTAAGCCAAGCTCCTGATTCTTTAGAACTTACAGCATTGTGACGAGCCTTTTCAAATTTAGATTTAAATATGAGATCTCAGATCTATATTTACTGGATTTCAGGAGTTCAAGGAAATTGTGCTGGACAAAAATGTTGATTGAGTGAAAGCTCTAGTGCACGTATCGATATATTCGAAGAATTAAATTTGTATTTCGTGCAGAAAAAAATTATTTTATAAAATTATAGCACAGCGCTTTCGACTGTTAAGTCAGCATCAGTACTACCTGGAAGTAAGTGCTCATTTTTAAAATAGAAAATTATTTGATTTTAAATTGAAAATTATGAAATGAAAAGGGTCGTTACTTACTCGTCAAGTATACACGAAACTTTAGTAATAAACGTTTCAATTTGTTGATCTGACAAAACTTTTGACTTCTTTGGTTTATAGTTGTCACTTTGACGTTTCAGGAAAGCACGTAATTTCTAATATTTTGTAATATCAATATCTTCTTTTGTCCCAGGTGTAGCTCTCAGCAAGGAGTAATTTGACCATAACGTAGATACCTACAACTTTGTAGATAAATCGGGAAAGTGTGCAATCATGACATTTTCAGATCGGGAGGTCATCTTTTTTTTCTCGGCAATAATCCATGAAACGTTTGTAAGCGTATTCACATTTTTCCTTGGTATTTATTTGGCAATAAATTTAAGATGACATTTTCAGCAGCATTTACTAACCCTGGTGGTGTCCCGCACATCTGGACATCATCATCACAGTCGTTTTTAAATTTTAAATTTTTAATTTTTTTTTAGCGATAAGTAGGTATCAAACCATAATAAGTAGTGAGTCTCTGACTTTTGTCACAATAATAAACAAACAGTGATTGTCAGGGAAACGATTTCATAGGCAATAAGATGGTAATAAAAAATGGTTACGCATTTATAATAATTCCTTAATTTATGATAATGTTCATTGCGATTTCAGAAAAAATAGTAGCTTAATAGTAGTTTAACGCCTCAGCCAACAATTTACATTGTTGTCCGGGAATGTATTGCTTATACTACTAGTTACACAATGTACTATTTATAATAACTCATTACATGATCCAAAACTTTAATTTTCATGTTGAAATGCTGGAATACTGTAGTACGTTCATAGATAAATATATTGCTCATATAATCAATTGCTTTATCGAACAATCTTCCCCGTTTTATGGAAAAGTTCTGTTGGCATACCTAAACCAAAAAATAATAACCCCAAAGATTTTTCTGACTTAAGAATTGTAAGCTCTTACTTCCTGCTCTATCCCAAATTTGAAAAAAAATATATTCACAAATTTACGATTACTTTACTTCAAAAAAAATCTTCCTGATTGTCAGTGTGGCTTCAGACCGAAAAGGAATACTGAAACAGATATAACTGCCTATGATCGAGGTTTATCCGGTTGCTCAATTTCTCTAAGGCTACTATCAGTCAAGAGCTGCTTAGTGCAAAATTGAGATTTAAGATGCATCAACTTTTTTAATATAAGAATACTTCCTAAGACGTTCCAAAAGAATCTTGGTTGGTTGATCATACTCTTCATACATACTCTCAGGGGTTCCACAGGGATCCATAGATAGATAGTTAGATTTTATTTAACAAAGTTACATTACATGTTAATTGCAAGTCAGGTAGAGAGTGCAAAATCAATTAAAAAATAGTATAAAGACAAATACAACAGAAATATGTAAAATATGTAAGATTATATGAGGACAAATATAACATAAATATGTAAAATATGTGATTGAACAGGTAGTCACAACGTTAGGAAAAAGTTGAATTCAGATATTTCTCAGTACTATAGAAACAAATCTAAAGTTATAATGATTTCTTTTTCATTTTTAATGAATAGAAGTTGTGCAACCTGTAATCATCTGGTAGATGATTATATAAATTAACATTCAATGAATTTTTCTGGGACTTCAATAGTCTGTACCGAGGTGGTACAGGCAGATGTGAATTTCGTGTTCTATGATCATGGACATCCAAATGTCTAGAAAAGTCAGATTTCTTTTTATGTATTTCTAAAAGGGTATTATAGATGAACAACAAAGGTAAAGGTCTTCATAAATAACGGCTTACAATGTTCCCTGTAGTCAGCATTCAATATTATTATAATGATCTTTTTCTGTAATAAGAATACTCTCATAGAATGAGGTGAGTTTCCCCATAAAAGTAGCCCATAATTTATATGAGAGTGGAACAAAGCAAAGTATGCACTCTTCAAAGCATCAAGATCCAAGAATTTCCTAAGTTGCCTGAAGGCAAACATATCTTTACATAATTTTTTTGACAACTCTTCTACGTGAGCTGACCAGGATAAATTCAACAAGTAATTTACCTTTTCGACTATTATCAACAATGAAAAATGTATTTCTTGTGTTTTGTCTCCATTCAATTTCAATTGATTGCCTTCGAATCATCTAGAAGCATGACTCTTTTTCTCTGTTGAGTTACTTACTGTTTTGTCAGATGTTAAGATAGTTGTATCGTCAGCAAAGAGTACACATTTGTATGGTAACATGGAATGGCTAAAATCATTGATGTAAATCAAGAATAAAACCGGCCCCAAAACTGATCCCTGAGGAACACCATGTTTGACAATTTTGTTGGGAGAAAATTTATTATTCAAGAATACCGCTTGAGATCTGTTACTCAAGTATGATCTGAATAGTTCAAGAGAAGTAAAGAATGAGAGACGCAGTCGAAAGCTTTGGAGAGGTCGCATGCTCACTGTTTTCAAGACATCCAACAATCAGATTATTCACTTTTTTAATAGCTTCGGCTGTTGATCTGTTACTTCTGAATCCATATTGGTTTTTGTAAAAAATTTCATTTTGCACGAAATAATGAACTAATCTATTTTTCGAAATGATTTCAAAAATTTTACCTATAACCGAATAATAGAAATAGGGCGGTAATTATCAACTAGGGATTTATCGACAAAACCTTTGCCGATTTAAAACTGTCTGGAAAACGTCCTGATGTTAAACAAGAATTTAAGAGTGAAGTAAGCGGATCAATTATAATTTCGATTATACCTTTTATAATATCGCTATTCAGGCCATAAGTATCCAAACATTTCAATTTCTTTAGAGTACTCACAGCTTCAAGTTTTTCTGAGTGCAATATTGGAGCCAAAAAAAGGGTGTCTTGTGGATGCAAGAGGCTGCAGGAAACTCAATGAGTTTTCTTCAACAAGAGGTAGAGTTAAAATGAGGTTTTCAGCAATACCTGCAAAAAAATTACTGAAGGTTTCAATAGAAATGTCAGTTGCATGTTGTTGTTTAGGTTTTCGTTTGAGTTCATGATTTATAATACCAGCTACTCTCCTGCTTGTTGTCAGAATCTGTAATGTATTTGTTATAGGAAGATTTTTTAGCATTATTCAATGCTTATCTATAACTCTTGCGAAAGTTATTATAGATCGAGTAATTCTCATATTAGGCTCCTTACTATTTATTGTATATACAGCTGATATTTTGAAAAACTGTAAGGTGCAGGCTTTCGCGGATGATACACAGCTTTATCTGAGCTTTCAAACTGTTTTTTTTTTTCAGAATCATGTTTCTTTCCTGAACGATGGGAGGGCACATGGTTCCAATCCGGAGTTCGGCAGCCCATTCTCATCGAAGGACCCAGACTGAGCAACAAAGGACGATGCTTGAGTTCCGATGGTGATAAATTCCTTCTTGTTGATGAGTAAGTTTATTTAGTAGTAACTAGTTCAAAGATTCAGAGAGTTATGAGGTGATGGTTGGGACATTCGAAGGAAATACAGTGTGTTTTCAAATGTTCTTTGGGTAGGTACAGGAATATTAATTTCAAGAAGGGCAAATTGTAATACTTGTCACGATATCTTTCGATGTTCTGAATTTGAAATAAAATTTCATATTTGTCAGTATCGTGTCGTTTGAAGAATGATCTGCTAAAACTATTTCGCAACAAAAAACAAATTATACAACCTCTATCCCACATTTGGGTATACATTTTTTTTAAATCCTTTGATTATTGAAAATCAAAGTTAATATGTTTCAAACATTTAATGAATTTTCAAAAATTATTCCGTTATACAGTGACCGACAGAAAGTACGCATCATATGGAAAATTATTTTATCAATAAATTTTGACAAATATCGATACGTGCAATCGCTTCTGCATTAGAAAAACCCAGAAGACGTTGTACAGTGGCGTTCGCCTTTCCGTGTTGGGGTTTTTTTTAATTATTTCTCAAAACACACTTATTCGAATAGCTATCGAAAAATGTTATTCGCAAAAGTTGTTCGGAATGACATTTTATAGCTATGTACATGTTTTAAAAAATCTGAGTTGAAAAAATAAAAATAGTTTTTTTGCCATAAAAAATCAATTTGGAAAAACTTATTTCTGACAAAGAAACTCATTAGTAAAGCCAACAGTAATATTTCAAATGATATTCTGTAAATATTCGCAAACTATTTCTATTTTATTAATTTGTCATGTGTTCAGCTGGTTCATAAGAGGCCACTGGAATATCTCCAGGACATTATAATCCCGATACTATTTATTATTGATAAAGAACCATGTAACTACACAATTCTAATTTGAATTTTTTATTAGAACAAAAAATTGATTTAATTTTTGACATAACAGGAACATACAAATTCTTATCTTTTTATTTTCAAACAATTCAAAATAAAATTAGAAACTGAAATCATTATAAAAGAAACAATTTCATACATACTCGAAACTTTGTGATTGTCCATTATTCGACATGTCTACCCTGACGTTCAATACATGTAGTTGTTCGGGATTTCATTTCTCTGGGCACATTTCGCAGCATTTGTGGTGTAATGTTATTAATACATTGGCGTATTACTTCTTCTACATGGTCGATATTATGAAATGGCCGATGTTTATAAACCTTACTTTCGAAGTACCCCCATAAAAAGAAATCCAAGGGCGTCAAATCTGGGGATCTTGCAGGCCACGGGTTTTCTGAATATCGTCCACTTATATGGAAAGCTCTGACTTCAAGAATACTATGTATTGACGCTCCGTCTTGTTGTAAAAAATATCGTTCCTTCTTTCCAGTGGTAATCCATGTAAGAAATGAAAAAACTCGTTATTAAAAAACTCTAAATAATTTCGCGAATTGAAGTTGCCCCTAAAAAAGTAAGGCCCAACGATCTGCGTATCAAATATGCCGCACCAAACATTACTTTTGAATGAAAATTGACTTTTTGCCTCTATCGCCCAATTTGGGTTCTCATCAGCCCACCATCTACAGCTCTGGGAACTGACAGTACCGTTTGAAGTAAAAGTATGATGAGGCCATCAGTAAATAAAACTTTTGTAGGGAAATTTTGGCATTTTTCAATCATGCCTTGAACCAAAATGAAAAATCTAAGCGGGCATCGAAATCTCTATCGAGTAAGGTGTGGATGAACTTTGGTTTATACGCACGAAATTTATTATTCTTCTAATGGATTTTTCAGATATACCAGTTTGTTCCGGCCTCTCTGATAGTGCCATCTGTGGATTTTCTGTTACCGATAACAAAACATACGTACCTTCTTCATTAGTGACGGGCTTACTATGAGGATTTTTGTAACGATTTTCCACATGTAGCTTTAAATTTGTTTGAAATACTTACGCAACTCAGTAGATCCATGGATATTCTTATTTGGATATCTAGCATTGAATATATCTGCTGCTTCTCTGGAACTATGAAAACTCTCGCCACATATTAAGACGTGCTCAATATTTTCTTGCAAACTTAGCTTTTCTTGAGGCATCTCTAATTTTTGTTAACGCCCAACAAAATGTAAAATAACTTTTATAATGAAAAATACTCTACAAGAAAGACGATAAAAATACCTGCATAAATAATAACACTACTAAATCGTTTGACAACTCTTAATAACATATTAGCATTATTAGTCAATTGTTTCATGGCCTCTTCGATCATGATGAAATCTGCGATGCACGCAACAATGATAATATTGAAGGTATGTATAATTCCAACAATTTGCAAATTATCTATTTATTTTTTGTTCGAATAATTTGTCTGTATTAAAATTGTGTAGATACAAGGGCATTTATTAATAATAAACAGTATCGGGATTATAATGTCCTGGAGATATTTCAGTGACCTCTTATGAAGCAGCTGAACACATGGCAAATTCACAGATTTCAAATTTTCTTCGAATAAAATAGAAATATCTTGCAAATCTTTACAAAACATTATTTGAAATATCACTGTTGGCTTTACTAATGAGTTTCTTTGTCAGAAATGAATTTTTCAAATTGTTTTTTTTTTATAACAAAAAATTTATTTTTATTTTTTCAACTCAGATTTTCTTCAAAACATGTACATAGCTATAAAATGCCATTCTGAATCATGGTGGTGTTTTGAGACATAATTTTTACATATAACCAATTCATGGCCCTAAATTCCCCAATCCATATGAAAGAGTAGATGCTTCTTCTGAAGATATGAAAAACTGTATCATTCTTCAAGTCTTTGAAAGGGGCACGTTACTATTTTCATCAAACTTGAAGATATTTGATCAAAATACCCTCGAATAATGATGAAATATCTTGAATTTTCATAGAATCAATGTCTGAAATCTGACGAATACTTTTTCCTTCATTTTTTAGACTCATCTCATTTGTTAATAACTCAGAATGTCTACCGTAAGGACAATCACCTTCACCGACTCCCGAACTACATATACAATGTCAGTGGTAGGAATTAAATACAAAAAAAGATATTTTCAATGTTTTTTTTATTTTTACCCTAAGAAGTGATAATTCGCGGTAGATATTATGATTTGATGCAGAGAATGATGAAATATAACCAATTCATAGCCCTGAATTTCCCAATCCATATGAAAGAGTAGATGATTCTGCTGAAGATATGAAAAACTGTATCATTTATTTGGTTTTTGAAATAATGATGAAATATCTATAATTTTCGTAGAATCAATGTCTGAAATGATGAAAATAAATTCAGATTGTTTATCGCCAGTTTTGTTCTTAAGTCGAAATCAGACGAATATTTTTCTCTTCATTTTTCAGACTCTCTCTCTCATTTGTTAATAACTCATAATGTTTGCCGTGAGGACTATGACAATCATCGACACCCCAACTACGTATACAATGTCAGTGGTATGAATTATATACGAGAAAAAGATATTCTCAAGTTTTTTATAGTTTTACCCTAAGAAGTGATAATGGTGGTGTTTTGAGACATAATTTTTAAATTTTCTGAATATCCCACCAAACACAAAAAAAACGAACGGCACTGTACAACGTCTTTTGGGGTTTCTTTTGATGCAGAGGCGATTGCACGTATCGATATTTGTCAAAATTTATTAATAAAATAATTTCCCATATGATGCGTACTATCTACCGGTCACTGTATAAGAAACTCCTGTGCAAAATTCTAGACCCACCGGCTTAAGGTTTAAGCTAATTATTTCAGCACCCCATTCAACCCCCTGCCCTGTGGTGCATGTTTATGTTAGATATGTTCAATTGGTGATTCTCAAAGCATGTATTTAATATTAGACCAGGGTCGATAATTTTTTAAACAAAAAAAAATCATAGTAGGATGAAACCCATTGGGAAAGGAAGAGAATATAATAAAAATGAAAGGAAAAATAATTTACGGGCCATCTGAGGTCGGGAAGTGGAAGGGGGTGAGTTTTTAAGGGTAAAAAACGGTTTATCTCGATTTCCGGCAAAACTACAAGTCCTGTGGAAAAAAATTAAATAGCAACGTTGTAGGTAATAAAAATATCTACAACTTTTGACTCAACACTTTTTTCACATAACCTCAAAATGTATGTAAAAAATTCAAATAACCAAGTTTTTGGTTTTTTATTTTTATCTTTTACAAAAAAACTTTTTTATTCACGAAACTTACCTTTTTATGTCCCAAACACACTGTAATTTTTTTGATTTAAAATATTTATTTGTTAGCCTTATTTTGACTTAATATCGAAAAAGCACCCTAATTTTCAATCGAAAATTCTCCCGTCAAAATATCAGCTTTTTTAAAAAAGTCGGTGGGCTTTTTGTTCGTTGAAATCTCTACTTTCTGATGGTGTAAAAAAAATATACATTACTGTGGTAAATGTTCTCAGAAAATGCAAAGAAATAACAGGTAGTAAGGTCTAGACCCTCCTAGCCCCTTCCCCACTTCTCTATGAAATACCTTTTGATGGGCAAACATTTTCCGTAGGTCACTCAGGTATATAAGTTATCTTAAAATAGCAATAAATAGGCATCTACGCATATAATTTAAAGATTCTACAACTTTCTCAAAATATTGTAGATGTTGAAAAGGGAAACATTCTCAATTGAATATTGATAGAAAGATTTTTCTGTGAATTGATAAATCCACGATTGAAATGATTTCACATCTGATTTTATGAACATCCTGTTTATATTTTCAACAAATTAATTGTAGATGTCTTATTAAATATTAACTTTACGTTTCTTTGCATTTTCTGAGAACATTTACCATAGTAATGTATATTTTTTTTCATACCATCAGAAAGTAGAGATTTCCACCAACAAAAAGCCCACCGAGCTTTTTAAAAAAGCTGATATTTTGACGGGAGAATTTTTTATTGAAAATTAGGGTGCTTTTTCGATATTAAGTCAAAATAAGGTGAAAAAATTTATATTTTAATATTTTAAATCAAAAAAATTACAGTGTGTTTGGGACATAAAAGAATAAGTTTTCACCGAATTTCGTGAAAACAAATTTTTTTTTGGGAAAGATAAAAATAAAAAACCAAAAACATGGTTATTTGAATTTTTTACATACTGTAACGAACCTAGGCCGGACCTGTCGCCTCACGCGTTGCCATCGACAACGATGAGATCATCCCCGGAGATATTCGAGAACCATCCAGTCGCTCTGCCGCGGAAAACAACGGTCAATATTGGAAACAATTGGAACATGCCGGTCGCCAACTACCAGAATTCGAAACATCGAGAATGCTGTATCGGAGATAAATAGGCAACCCTCAAGTGGAGTCGGACAGTCTGAACGAGCCCATACGATCGAGCTATACAGTGGCGTAGTAATATAAATTAAGTTGTATATTTAAGTGTTAAATAAATTAGTAAAACCAAGTTAAGTTTATTTACGTTACAATTGGTGTCGGAAGCGAGATTTTGAAAATAAACCCTTGATCTGAAGAGTGGATATTGGCAAGTGGAACTGGCTCAGGAAGATCGAGAAAAGACTGCTTTTACCATCGGCTCAGGATTGTGGCAGTTCACCGTTATGCCATTCGGGCTCTGTAATGCTCCCGCCACATTCGAAAGATTGATGGAAACAGTACTGAAGGGACTCTCATGGAACACGTGTCTAGTGTATCTCGACGACATAATTGTGGTCGGCAGATCGTTTGAGGACCACGTGAAAAACTTGGAGGAAGTATTCCTGCGACTGAGGAACTCCGGATTGAAGCTGAGCCCTAAGAAATGCCATCTGTTCCAAAAAGAAGTACGATACCTCGGCCACGTTGTCTCTGGAGAAGGAGTAGCAGTGGATGACCAGAAGATCAAAGCTGTTAAGGATTGGCCCATCCCAAAAGACATTCACCAACTTCGAAGTTTCCTTGGTTTATGCACATACTATCGCCGATATGTGCTGGGATTCGCCAACATCGCTAAACCACTGACCAAGCTCACGGAAGGCCAAACAAAGTTCCAGTGGTCCGAAGAATGTCAAGACTCATTCAGGAAGCTGAAAGGAGCTTTGATCAACGCACCTATACTGAGCTATCCCCTACCCAAAGGGAAATTCATTTTGGATACGGACGCCAGCAACGTGGGACTGGAGCTGTCCTATCTCAGATCCAGGAGGGACAGGAGAAGGTCATTGGTTATTTCAGCAAGACGCTTAGCAAACCAGAGCGCAATTACTGTGTCACCAGGCGAGAGCTGTTAGCTGTTGTAAAGGGAGTGGAACACTTCTACAAGTACGTGTATGGAAGAAGATTCCTGTTGAGAACTGACCATGCAGCTCTCAAATGGCTCTTACAGTTCAAAAATCCTGAGGGTCAAGTAGCACGTTGGATCGAGAGACTCCAAGAATTCGATTTCGAGATCGAACATCGAGCCGGAACTAGCCATAAGAATGCAGATGCCTTGTCGCGAAGACCATGTCCAGATGATTGCTCACATTGCCGACGAGCAGAAGAGAAAGAAGCAACACTTTGTAGAACCGCGGCAATGGATGACAACTGGAATGACAGCAAGATCCAGAAAGACCAAGAGAGAGACCCCGACCTTGGCTTAGTCGTCAGCTGGAAGAAGGGCAATCGAAGACCATCATGGCAGGAAGTCGCAGGTTACTCGCCGGCTGTTAAGTCCTATTGGGCACAATGGAACTCTCTTATTCTGGACAATGGGATCCTGAAACGTATGTTGGAGGCCGATATTGGTGGGAAGACAGACGCCAAATAATTGTTCCCAGGAACAGAAGAGAGGAAGTGCTGCGGAAATCCATGATGGAGTCGCCGGAGGACATCTGGGAGTGACGAAGACCCTGCAGAGGCAACGGTTTTACTGGGCCAATTGTCAAGCTGACGTCCAGGACTGGTGCAGGAAGTGCGCTGTATGCGCTGCTAGCAATGGACCTCGAATACGACCCAAGGCCCCGATGCGTCAGTACAACGTAGGCAGCCCGTTCGAGAGAATCGCCATTGACATCGCCGGCCCGTTTCCCGTATCCGACCACGGGAATAAATACATCCTTGTGGCAATGGACTACTTCAGTAAGTGGGCGGAAGCCTATGCCCTGCCAACCACAAGCCATCACCGTCGCCGACGTCTTGGTGAAAGAATGGATATGTCGATTCGGTATTCCAATGGAGCTGCACTCGGATCAAGGCAGAAATTTCGAATCAACCTTTTCCAAGAAATATGTCTACTGCTGAACATCCGCAAGACAAGAACCACGGCCCTACATCCGCAGTCCGATGGAATGGTGGAACGGATGAACAGGACGATCAACCGCCACTTGTCCAAGGTTGTCTCTGACCATCAAAGAGACTGGGACCAGTATCTTCATTTGTTCCTGATGGCCTATCGATCCGCAGTACACGAGTCAACCGGTCAAACTCCTGCTAGTATTATAATGGGCCGAGAACTGCGACTGCCTTGTGACCTGAAGTTTGGGATACCGCCAGGACAAGACGCTGCGGGAGAGGACTACGTCAGCAAACTTCGGCGAGAATGGACGCATCCACGAACGAGTCCGGTTGAACATCCAGAGTGCCAGCGATAAAATGAAGAAGACCTATGACATCAAGGCCGACGCTGGAGGATTTAAGGTTGATGACCTGGTTTGGCTGTACAACCCCAAACGTCGTCGTGGACTATCACCAAAGTTGCGGAACTCGTGGGAAGGCCCGTATAAAATCGTGAAAAGGATAAACGACCTTGTGTACCGAATCCATAAGCCACCCGAGGAAACCAAGGGTCGTCCATTTCAACAGGTTGGCCCTACGCTGGAAACCATGACCAAGTTCGCACCCTCAAGCCACCGGAGGATGATATGACGTTCGAAGTTTATGTCCTTGTATTCAAACGGGCAGAAAGTTCTACATGGGGTTACTAGAGAGGAGTCACGAGACCTTTTCGAGGTGCCTGCTGACTACGCACTAGCGCACTGTGGCAGAAGATCTTCGAATGTCCAGGGCATCGCCGTAGTGTTCTCCAAGAAATTTGGTCAACTCCAAACACTGCGGGAGCAGAATCCAGAAGTTGGTGGGGTGCTACAGTTGAAGAAAGGCCAGAGAAACATCTACTACCTAGTTACCAAGAGGCATTCCCAAGATAAACCGTCCTATGAAGATGTCTGGAAGAGTCTCACCAAACTAAGAGATACTATGGTGGACCAGAATCTGGTGGATCTAGCAATTCCAAAATTATCCTGTGGTATTGATGGGTTGGACTGGAGAGTCATAAGAAGTATGCTGGAGGCGATATTCAGATCCAGCGGCGTCAAGATTTTGGTTTGCTGTAACCCTCTTCCACGACCGATCATGAAGACCGTGGAGTGTTACTTCCATCGAACTTCACGGTGCAGATATGGGGAGTCATGCAGATATCGTTACACTCCAAGGATGAAATTTCGGGACGAAATGTCTTTAAGAAGGGGGCAATGTAACGAACCTAGGCCGGACCTGTCGCCTCACGCGTTGCCATCATCCCCGGAGATATTCGAGAACCATCCAGTCGCTCTGCCGCGGAAAACAACGGTCAATATTGGAAACAATTGGAACATGCCGGTCGCCAACTACCAGAATTCGAAACATCGAGAATGCTGTATCGGAGATAAATAGGCAACCCTCAAGTGGAGTCGGACAGTCTGAACGAGCCCATACGATCGAGCTATACAGTAGTTAGTAATATAAATTAAGTTGTATATTTAAGTGTTAAATAAATTAGTAAAACCAAGTTAAGTTTATTTACGTTACAATACATACCATTTTTTACCGTTAAAAACTCACCCTCTTCCACTTCCCGACCTCAGATCGCCCGTAAATTATTTTTCCTTTCATTTTTGTTATATTCTCTTTCTTTTCCAATGAAATCCATGAAACCTGATTACGTTATTACGACCTGGAGAAAAACCACCAATCCACCGTTTGGTTAATTAAAAATGAGTAAAAGACAACAAAATGCCACTGAATTCATTATCGACTTCGCAATATCCTCGCACACATCAAAAACGTTGAAGGCACGAATAATTCAACGCTTGCTAGTTTCAATGAGACCAAGAAACGAACGCGAGGAATATAAAGAGGTATTGCGTATGTATGGTGTATGGCTCCGTTGAAGAACACACTCTCTGATCTTTTGTGAATAAAGAAAGAGCCGGGCAGAGTGTTAAATGAGGCAGGACTTCGCAAAGAATTCCAAGAGTTCTTTTCAAGTCTGCGAAACGGGCTTTTCGCTAAGCACAGCTCATAAACTGATGGAAATAAATATATCACGTACTGTGAGAAGTGAATGGAAGTAGCTCCGACATGAGCGTCGATGAGGGGGCACGCAAAGGTGAAAGAAGCGATTTGGTTACACACGAATGGGGCTGAGAAACTTTGCTTGAAATAAATGGAATCAGAGCCGGATTAAGAGGGGGGCAAACGGGGCTGCAGCCCCGGAGAAAATCTGACAACGAAAGAGCAGTTCTCCCACTTTTTCCTCTCATTTTTCGTTTTAAACATTCAAAAACATGTTTCGTATTCTTGTCAAAATCCATGGTTAATATTAATCTTCGATCTGATGAATCATGTGTATATGCGAGAAACAATCACCAAGTAAAACATCATACTATTACACAAAATATTATATCGTATCGAAATTAGCTGTAAAAACAAGAACAATTAATTTAAAAAAAATACGTTTTTTTTATTGAATGAAGGATTTTCTGTCGATGTATTCTTCGAATGACACAAGCGATCTAGATTCACAATGAAATTCAATAATCATAAGCAAAAGAAAATGATATTTCAATTTATGAATATGATTGCATCAAATTATTTATAAGAGCCCTGTGCGCATTCCATAATAGAACAAAAGTTGCAAATTCTGTTGACTATTTTTCTGCCGATTCTACAAACACTTTGCCCGTCTATACCTGTTTTTCCTATTTATTGGCGTTGACAAGTGTCCGCTGAGTGGCGCGCTTGTAACAGAGAAATCCCCGAAATCTGAAAGGATGACATTCCGCAACAAATGTAAATCCTTCTGAAAAAGGATTATCAAAAAGACCAATCTAAGCTGTTCTACTATCAAATTCTTGAAAACCAAAATTTCAAAGCTACATTCCCACTGTCTTGGCATGCAGCGTTTGAAAGGTTAGATTTGTTTAATTAATAAATAGGAAGTGCAGTTATTTATTCAACTTTGACAAAAAAATTCATAATCTCCGACTCCGAAAACCCCCACATACCAATTTTGAATAGAATCGGACCATAAACACAGAGATCATCGGCCATCTTGGAGCCGCAATTTTTATTTTAAAAATTTTGAAGAAAAATTCATAATCTTCGACCCTGAAAACTACCACATACCAATTTTGAATCGAATCCGAATCGGACCATACACATAAATCTCGTCCACTATATTGGAGCGCCAGTTTGTTTTTTTATCAAAAACAAAAATTCCATGAGCCGATATTTCAATTTCATTAATTTCGACGGAAAATTCATTATCTCTGACATAAAATCAGCAACTGAATGCTTTCCAGTTGCAAATATCCAAAGGCATGTTAAAAACTGAATGATTGGAGAAACACAGTTATTTCTGTAACAATAAAAAAATATTATTGAATTCTTTTATACTCAAATGAAACATATAATTTTTTTTTTTATTGGTGCCCCTTTTTACCCATTTAAAGCACGCCTCAGCGTGTTTAAATCGAACTTTAAAAAACGCGCGTTTTTTAAAGGTAACCATGACAACATCAACAAATCGAGAAACGTGAAGTCTAAATGATAAATTTTTGATTATTGATCTGACAGGAGTACCTTGTAACGTCAAAATATTACTCACAATTCGTTCATTTATATGTGCTCCTCCATCCATTTGATGAACTTTTCATATTCTTTTTTATATATATCACTGGATTTTCGCGGTATTAACCGCGATTCTGCCTCACTATTCAAAAAATCGATATTAGAATCATTCATTTTTGAGCTCTGGTGACAACAAATATTGATCTTTGGTAACAAATTGCAAATGAATGTTTTTCTCATTTCCATGACAACGAAAGGTATACTGATGTCACATCACGAATTCAACCTTCTTGCATTATTAGTTCTTATATCTATTTTTTGTAGTAATAATACCAGTATATATGATTTCAAAGTGCACCAATAAAAAAAAATAACGTAAAGTATTCGTGGATAACTGGTCTTAAAAACACTTGCTCTATTTCGAGCACTCCGGCTGCGCCGTCGTGCTCGAAAAATCGCGCGTGTTTTAAAGCCCTTTTAATCCACTTATACTTTAATATACTATTACTTACAGTTCATTTGGCTGTATGTATGATTAATGGAAGATTTTGTCTTACTGTTTCTTTGTAAAGTCGAAACCTTTTAAAAAATGTCAAGTCATCGAAATCTTCAAGCAAATTATTTCTAACATTCATATTTTTTGGAAATCCGAAATCAATGACTCCTAGAATGTCTGGATCATCATTAAAAATATCATAGCCATTTTCCATATCCATTATTGAAATTTTGTATTATAAATAATAAAAAAAAACTATTCAACAAACAATTATGTTTATTACAGTAAACGGTAGTAATAAGAAAAACATTAGGTTAGAGATACTAAAGTGAAGTTAGCCATAATATCAATTTAGTTCGTTTGATCTAAAATCTGAGCTTAACTGAGCTCTGCTAAAAATGCACTGGTGCAATAACATACATTTTAAGCTTGGCTTTTAATTTAAGAAGAGCTTAAAAACTAAGCTAAAAATTGTATTGAAGCAAACGGCCCTTAATTTCAAGACGAATACATTATTTGTGAAAAATTATGGGGAAATTGGGGTATATTGCTCATCAAGTATGCTGTAGATACAAAATTGAACGGAACCAGATTAATAACTTCAACTTCACGAACAAAACGAAAGGTTTGATTATTTTACGAATAAATCAATTTTTAAATAAGTCAAACATTTCGAAGGAACTGAATCAAACTTTGAAATTCTTGATGAAACGCTCAGAATATCCATTTTTCGATTCCGCAAACATCTCCAAGTAGGTTTACTCAGTTTCGGAAACGAGTGTTTCAGATTTATTCCCTTTCTCGTCACAAAATTCTAATTATTTGATAAAAATAAAAAATGTGCTATGGAAACAAAAATAACTTTGAGAAGTAAGAAACAAGTGTTCATCAATAATCTAATGAGTTCGTATAATTTATGTCATTAAATTTTTCAACAAACATGTATACAAGAGATGAAAAAGTAGACATGCTATCAATTTATGGCAAATGCAAGAAAAATTCGAGGAACGCAACAACTTTGTATGCTGAAAAGTATCCCAACAGACATCATCCATGTTTTCAATATTCTCCCATTGTGGAGAAACAAGTCAGCCAAGAAACTACCAGCCATGAAACTTGTATCATTGATGAGGTGACGGAAATCTCCGCTCCTACTAGGAAATTGTATATATATATATATATATATATATATAGATAAACTTAAAAAGCGAATCCTTATCTAAATACAAAATTTGATCCAAATCGTTTGAGCCGTTTTTGAGTTTCATATATATATATATATATAAGAAATCCACTTCTACACATATATATATATATATATATATATATATATATAAAGTCCGTTCCCTCCCTACTACGGCTGAGCTCTATCTTCAATAATTTTTTTAAATAGAAATCTGCTCATATTTCTCAACAGTTTTCTCAAATACACCTTACTCCTGAATTCAATTGTTTTTGAAATATTAACGTTTGTACAGTGACATTTCAAACCCAACCAAAAACACTAATAAATGTTGCTTTCAATCAAGTTTGCATTGGAAAAAATCGTTGTAGTGGTAACATCTTGTTTACTGTCAAACTGAACTGCTAACTGTCAAATGGTCCGTTGAGCGCCTAAATCCTTTTATGAAAAGTGTGATCATGGCTCGTAGTTTAGACGATAAATTTGAAGTAGTTTTGATATTTGGAGAAGCTGGAAGAAATGATCATCTAGCAGTCCGTATGTTTAATGATAGATTTCCCGAGAATCCTATTTCGAGGTCATATTTGCGCAAACTTTTAAATAAGCTCCAAGCAACTGGTGCGCTGAAAGATGCTCCAAGAGTAGGAAGACCGCCTCTTTCAGAAGAAAAAAAGGTAGAAATTGTTGCTGAAATGGTAATCAATCGGACTCAATCGACGTCTGCAGTTGCTGAATCCTGTGGGGTAAGTTCAAAAAGTGTCCAAAAAGTCCTAAAAAAAGAAAAGTTTCATCCCTATAAAATAAAATCCTGCATGCTCTCACGGAGGATGATCCAAACCGGAGGGTTGAATTTTGTGAGTGGTTAACAAGAACAATTGGAGGAGAACGGGGCTTCCTAAAGTGCAGACGAATGCACGTTTTTTCTTAATGGAAAAGTCAACAAACAGAATGTACGATACTAATCCGCATATTTTTAGAGAGGGACATACCCAGTTTCCTAAAAAGGTGAATGTTTGGGCGGGTATTTTGGGCAATCGCGTTGTTGGACAGCTTTTCATCAGAGGCAATCTTACAGGAGTTCTTTACATAAATCTTCTAAAAACTGAAATTGAACCTCGAATTAGACAAATTGTATTAAACAATCAGGAAGAGTTTGAAAATAGTAAAATCATATTTCAGCAGGATGGGGCACCTCCCCATTTCGATCGCATGGCTAGAGAGTTCCTCGATACAAACTTTCCTGGGCGATGGATAGGTCGCAGGGGAAGTACATAATGGCCACCAAGATCTCCGGATCTTACACCTCTAGATTTTTTCCTTTGGGGGTATCTGAATTCAAAAATCTACGCCACTGAATGCCAAACAATAGAAGAGTTGGAACGCAGAATAATAGATACATGTGAAGAAATAGATGAACAGACTTTCATCAACGTGAAAGAGGCTATATATATATATATATATATATATATATATATATATATATATATTGTGAATAACTTTTGAAATTCTATGTATATTGTGAGCCTAGGTAGAATATGGATAGATAAAAATGTCAAAATACTATAAAACAATCAATTTCATACACTGTCAAAATTATTATAACTCATAATTGCTCAAAAGACAATAAAAAGTCTAAATTTACAAAATTTTCAGGAATAAACAGTAATCAACACATTTATAAATTTGAAACATACAGTATATGAAACTGTAGCTAACAAAAAGTAGCCAATGATAGAACAGCAAATGTCTTTATAAAAATAGCCAATCAGGGAATAGATGGTCAGGTGTAAAATTGGAAATTGTGGGAGAGTAGCAATGAGATGGTATCAGAAGCAATTATTATTGAAATTTGTAAATAATGATAAGAGTGGAAAAATAATTGTATATATAAATTATGCAATATAAATATAAACAGTGAAAAGTGACAATTTAGTGCACCAATTCAAAAATTCAAATGAAAAAAACAAGGAGAAAAAGATGTATCTAGGCGATAGAAAACAAACCAAGGAGATCGAAAATAAATTTCCAAGCGGATGCCACGCAAAAATTTTACTAAAAGAAAATTGGAATAATCCCATCATTTGGTAAACAAAACCAATATTACCTTAATGATAACATATCCACGGATCCAAATGTTGATTTCCGCATCTATATAGTTCCTGATACATGATATTGCAGTCCTGACAGCGATTGGAGAGAGAAGACATCCTGATTCATGGTATAATTAGAACACCAACAGTTCCAACCAGGTATAAAACTTTAATAGTGCTCTTCCGGTCCTGAACTATTTCACCAATAACGAATTTCACATTCGAAGAACTTTATGTCACTCTATTTTGAACAATAACAGAAAACTTCACTCTCACGGAAAAAGTGAGGTTCTGTTTATCTATCCATGATCTGATTTATTATTTTTATCCGTGAATATTTGTTTGATTCACCCTAGTATAAGTTATTTCTCGTAGGCCAGGTATTTTAAGTCTTCCTGAATAAAGGAGATAATTGCTTTATGATATTTTGTTGTTTGTTTTCTCACAATGATCAATAACATACCAAAGACCATTCAATAAACTGAAGTTAGCCAGCAGTGGCAAGTGGCTCTATTGCTTTGAACCGGCCACTTTGAGATAAGGGCGTACCAACTGTAGTTTAGCCGTGGTGAGGAAAATAATAATTGTTGGTAGCGTGACGAGAGAACAGTGACGTTCGCTAGCAATTGTTATTACAGCATACAATACATATACAGGGCGAAAATATCTATCTATATCATATCAAATTGGCTCACAAGGAATAGCAAAAACTATTAGCTTCATTCATCAAATAAAAACAATTTATATTTTTCAATATATCAAAACATTACAAGTGTCGCCCAACGCGGTGCAAAAATATATTAATTATAATAATAATAAAAAATATATATTTCCAAATTCTCATAATATAACAATTGGCACCCAAAACGTGGGGCAAAAATATTACAATATTATATTTACAAAATATCATTACATAACAATTGGTGCCCAACGCGGTGCGAAAATATTTATAGTAAAATAATAATAAATTAGTATTTTTACAATTTGTTATTAATAAAATATTATATATATATATATATATATATATATATATATATAAATATATATATATATATATATATATATATATATATATACAAATGAGATACTCTGAAAAATTAAGAAAAATTGATTTGTCAGTTTTCGATTTTATTAAGAACAAAATTCTCGATATACAATCTAAATTTATATTTTCATCATTTCAGACATTGATTCTATGAAAATTAAAGATATTTCATATATATTTCATATATATATATATATATATATATATATATATATATCCAAGAATTTATCGTTTAAAGATATAAGATAAGATTATTAATTCCAACAAAATTGCTCTTACGTTCCTTGTCTAGTTCGTCTTCATCAAATAGTTGAAGATGTTCGTTATGCAACTCGTTTAAAAGTCACCAACGTGTCACAGCCATGTAAAAATGGCAATTTTCAAAACTCTTTATTGTTTATTCCCCACAGTCCACCCGAATCATCGGTTTTTCCTATGATGCTATGAGTAACAAGCACGTATTTCGTCCCACCAGTTTAATAAGAGGAACTAAATTCACTGTAAGGAGATATCAAAGATCGTAGAAGTAGTATATTATTTTTATCGTTTCTCACCCCCTTTGTGGATGCTCGCCAATGTAGTCCAAATAGAATAGAGAATCTTGAGGAGACAGCTGTGATAGATGATGTGCCATATTTGTCATGAAATATCTGCGTTATCGATGGCTGCTTTCTTTTTTCGAAAATAAAATAGATTAATGACTTTTCCCAGAGTGGCCATACGACATGGTAGAGTGGGCACAGAAAATGAAGGGGAAACACTCTCCGAATAAACAAGCTGGTACTGAATAGTAGAATATTAACTGTAATTTTCCAACCCATTCGCTTTCTTAGTAGCATTAGAGTTCGTATAATAGGGATGGGGTGTAATCAATTATGGAAAGATGAAATTCATTGTTAATCCAAAATACATACAAGTGACATACATTGCAGTCTACCGAGTGTCAACGTATTCTTGAGACAAGTCATGATTTTGCGTCAATTTGAGTCATTTTGCCAAACTGATGTAATCCCACTACTTGCCTGCAACCTTCCCCATTTGAATATTCAAAGGAAAAGTGGCACTTTAAAAAAAATCTGGACGGCATGCAACATATTTTCTATACAATGGCATATAAGTTTCGTTTATGACAAATGATCTTGGTTTGTTCGTTTTATTATCGCGTATTTTAATCAAGAGCTCAGATCCAAAATCTTCTGTCATTCAAATTTAATCGCGACATGCACCGGCAAAACCAAATATTAAAGCAATCTAAAAAGTAAACACTACTTAAATATCTAGGTAATTTTAAAATTCTTACATTCTAAACGTACCTTATTCATTAAGTATATATAATCTGGTGCTTGAGTAATAAACGTTTCAATTTGTTCATCTGACAAAACATTTGACTTCTTTGGTTTATAGTTGTCACTTTGACATTTCAGAAAAGCATTTCGAATATTTTGTAATATCAATATCTCCTTTTTAGTCTAGTCAACAAGTGCTTTTTTGACCAACTTTTTTCAGCAGTCTCCGAAAATTATGATCGAGGTGTCATTCGATTCGGAATGATTTTTGAAAAAAATTAAGTTCCGCTTGCAAAAATTGTAAAAGTTATTAACAATTAACTAAAAAAAAAGGGGGCTTTGGTTTTTTTCAAATCTGAAAAAAGATTCAAAAAGAGGAGGAAATTTCCTAAAAAAAGTTTTGATTGCCGGAATTGTAGGATTAATATCTATAATTTTCCCAGAGGGATGAAAATACGGCCGAAAACGGGTACTCTGGCTTGGGCAAGCCGCGCCCACTTTGGACACTTTAACAATAAAAATTATTTAAGCATACTAAATATGAAAATAAAAAATTTAAAAAATTCAGACACTAACTGAACAGATGAATGAACAATAATCCGTTTGACAAAAAAATGTATCACAATGTTTCAACTAGTTATTCAATAGTTAATTAATAATTTTTTTCTGCTTGAACATGAACATTGCAAGTGTGATAATTGATAAACTATAAATTTAAGATTTTTTTCCTCTCTTGGAGCAATTCTTGAAAGGTTCCAGAATAAAACCCCGTTGGAAAAATTAAAAAATTTTCATTTTTCAGTTTTTTATTAATAATTTTTGTTGCAAAATTAAATACTTAAAGTAATCATTGAAAAAAATGTTTTTTTTCAAATATTATTAACGATCCGTTTTTATGTTATCAGAAACTGCAGAGAAATAATTTTTTTATCTCTAATTGTTTAAAAAATTGTTATAAACAAATGCGTTGTTTAAAAGATAATTGAAATTTTGTTTATGGAATTTCTATCTTTGATACGAATAATGATTTTTAGAAGAAAAATTGTTCCAACAAAAAAATTTTTTATTGCTTAAAAACTCATTCGTTAATTAACAATTATTTTCTCCAACTTCTAATTAATATTAAGGAACCATTTTTTTTCTAAATCATCATTTGTTTTTCTATATGATATAAAAATGATTCATTTTATTCAATTTTTCATTGTTTATGCAATAAACAATTTGTTGTAAACAAATAAATTTTTACCTTATATTTTTTTTTCTATTCTACTTTCTGTCACAAAAACAGACATGTTTTTTTTTTCATCATTTTTTTAATTTTTAAATATAATTTCTCTGTAACTTCGTCATTCTTACCTGGTTTTTCATCCTTAAAATTATTATAATTTATAAACTAATCGAAATACGATGAAAATACTCAAGATTTATTTATTCTCCATTAGATAAAGAACAAATTCAGGTGAAAATGTTGAGTAATGAACAATAATTGATAAGATACTTGAATGAGGTAGTCATATTTTTAAGCATTAAAGCAAAAAAATAATTCTCCCTAAGTATTTTTTATCAACAATTGCTATAAATTTAATAAATAAATAAGTAACAACTAAATTTCTCAGCTAAATTTGTTCTTTATCTAATGGAGAATAAATAAGTTCCAAGTATTTTTATCGTATTCCGATTAGTTTATAAATTATAATAATTAAAGATGAAAAAGATAAAAATAAAAATTTATTTAAAATAAAAAAAAATTAAAAAAAAAAATAAAGTCTGTTTTTGCGACAGAAAGCAGAATAGAAAAAAAAATAAGGTAAAAATTTATTTTTTTAAAAATTTTTAAAAAAAAAAAAAAATGAAATGATTTTTTTTATATCAAAAAGAAAAACAAATAATGATTTTTAAAGAAAAAATGGTTCCTTAATATTAATTAGAAGTTGGAGAAAATGATTGTTAATTAACAAATGCGTTTTTAAGCAATAATTTTTTTTTTTTATGGAACAATTTTTCTTTTAAAAATCATTATTTATATCAAAGATTGAAATTCCATGAAAAAAATTCCAATTATCTTATAAACAACGCATTTGTTCATAACAATTTTTTAAACAATTAGAGATACATTTTTTTGAAAATTAGTTCTCTGCAGTTTCTGATAACATAAAAACGGATCGTTAATAATATTTGAAAAAAAACATTTTTTTCAATGATTACTTTAAGTATTTAATTTTGCAACAACGAAAATTATTAATAAAAGACTGAAAAATGAAAATTTCCAATTTTTCCAAGGGGTTTTAACCTTTAAAATTCCAAGGAAAAAAAAAGTTATAGTTTAACAATTATCACATTTGCAATGTTCATGTTCAAGCAGAAATTAATAATTAAGTATTGAATAACTAATTGAAAAATTGTGTCAAAATTTTTCTCCAAACGGATCATTGTTCATCCATCTGTTCAGTTAGTGTCTGGATTTTTTCAATTTTTTATTTTCATATTTAGTATGCTTAAATAATTTTTATTGTTAAAGTGTCCAAAGTGGGCGCGGCTTGCCCAAGCCAGAGTACCCGTTTTCGGCCGTATTTTCATCCCTCTGGGAAAATTATAGATATTAATCCTACAATTCCGGGAATCAAAATTTTTTTTAGGAAATTTCCTCCTCTTTTTCAATCTTTTTTCGGATTTGAAAAATCTTGATTAGTTTTTGAGATATTTGCAAAAAACCAAAGCCCCCTTTTTTTTCAGTTAATTGTTAATAACTTTCACAATTTTTGCAAGCGGAACTTCATTTTTTTTTTAAATCATCTAGATGTCATTCCGAATCGAATGACACCTCGATCATAATTTTCGGAGACTGCTGAAAAAAGTTGGTCCAAAAAGCACTTGTTGACTAGACTATTTTGTACTAAGTGTAGCTCTCAGCATGGAGTAATTTGACCATAACGTAGACGCCTTCAACTTAGTAGATAAATCGGAAAAGAATGCAATCATGTCATATTCAGATCGGGAGGTTGTCTTTTTTTCTTGGCAATAATCCGTGAAACGTTTGTAAACGTATTCATATTTTTTGCCTTGGATTTATTTGGCAATAAATTTAAGATGACATTTTCAGCAGCATTTACTAACTCTGGTGGTGTCCCGCACACCTGGACATCATCATCAATGTACTATTCAAGTAGGATGGGATTTACTACAAATTGAGTGCCATTTTACATGTTCTGCTTCGAAATTCTGATTGGTATTTCCTTTTTTTTCAGTAAGAGGGCCTGTTACAGATGTGTAGTTATCCACGAGAAGCATATAAATGTTCTACAGTACAAAGAAAGTGAGTATACCTGAATACATTTATACCCTAATATTATTGACATTTGCATAATAACTTTTCATCGCTTTGCTCGAAAGCCAAAACTACAATTAATTTACTTGATGATGGATGAAGGAGCAAAAGACTGGCATGAAGCCAGTATAGGAATAGCTTTGATGAATATATCTGGGACTTTCCTATGAAACAAATATTGTAGCAACCACTTGATGAAAAACGTCAGATTGATTACCACCTACGAGTTTTTCAAACAAGGGGGTAATTATATTATAACCATTTTTACAATATTTATAATATCAAATCCAGCTTTTTTTACCATAATATTTAGTTGGTTTACTTCTCCAAAGCAGTGTTTTTTCAGAACATATAATTGATATAGTTTGATGAATTATATTTTTAATTAATTTCGTTTTGGTATTTTTCGAATAATGAAATGTACGTGTTCGCTTAATACAGTTCTGTAGTTTTTCCTGATATAATACTCTTGGATGTTTTACAATCTGAAGGTTTACTAGTTCTGCATAAAAAAAATCTAAACGCTATTCCAGAAGTTTTGCGTTTTTTTTTAGAACCGGTCTTCCACAGCGGGCGCCTGTAAAAGAGTGCATTTCGAATAAAGTTAATCCATGGATCTTTTATTTCAAATATATTACTGTATGGATCATATATCCTGAATGTAGGTAGTGTATGGATCCTTCATTTCAAATGTAGATAGTGTGATCATTTCAAATATTGGTAGTATATTATAAAATACTTTCACCAAACAGAACATGTAATTAGAAAAGAAATAACTCCGAAAACAGAAACAGAATGTGGAGAGAAATAATGTTTATTTCTTGACATGTACTTTGCTACACTAGGCCAGTAAATACAAACAATCAATTAACATTAACTCCAAAACTTTTCAGAGCTCAATGGTATGTTAGTGCATCAATGAAATCAAACTATAAAATTTTGCAGAAGTCTGTGATGAACAGAACATTGTTTTAATTGCAAAAAACGTTTTCATGCTTTCTTATTGCACTGAAAATTGCAAAAGTTCTGCAAACTAGGCATACCTATGGTAATGGTGTTTTACAACATGCATTAAGTTTGCAACTTTATAAAAGTTACGAATCCTTGTTTTTTGTGTGTTTCATTGTAATTTGTTTGGAAAAATTACAAAAGTTCTGCAAATTGGATAAGTGAACGGAAAAAAAGTTTAAAATATTCCCGTACATTTGCAACCATTTCTGAAAAACTCATCATTCATTTATTAAACTTTTTTATCGACGCTCCCATTTTCAATACACACAAGCATTGAAATAATTACAAAAGTTTTTTAATTTTGGTTGCAAATGAAGAGAATATCGGTCTTAGTTGATATGTAACTTTGCAACCTCGTACGACAAACGGAACCTATTTATCCATCAATATATTTTTTTGCATTTTCACAACTGAAATAATTGCAAAAGTTATGCAAATTGCAATTAAAATTACGCAAGAAATTTGCAACCATCATTGTTCAACGGAACATTTTTTTTGTACAATTGATTTGTTTTTTTTTATAAGTTGGCCATAAATTGCAAACATTGTGCAAATAGGTTTAAGATATATATTAAACCGACATATCTACAGTGATCCAGTTGAATACTTGATTATCCATCGTGTATATCTGTTATATTTTGTACTGGTTGATTGAAATTGCATCCGAAGGATAATACGGTTACGTAGTTAAGCATTAAAAAATTTGAACCCAATTATTGACCTCGGAAGCAATCACTGTTTTCAACTAATTAGCGAAATAAATTTAATCTAATATTTTCGAATGCAACAATCGAAAGAATACAAAATTTTGCTATATTCTGCTAAAAGACTATTGGAAGACATTAATTTTCATCGCATTAGAAATCAAAATGAATAATCGATGCTCTATGGAAGTGAGGATATCAAAACGTTATATCGATTGTATACCTCGCAAGTGCATAATTTTCATCATCAAACAGAAACGATGTTGTAAAATAAAAAAAATTGAAATCGATATTACATCTCCAATTTAATTTTTACAGGTATGTGTTTCTTGAATTGAATGAAATTATAATTTACCTTTCCACTCGACTTTCTTACTTCAATTGTGGTTTCATATGAAAAATTCTATTGAATCCAAATGGAGGACTGAAATGTTATCGACACGTAAGAATCATTTTCTTGATTCATAAACATTTTTAAAATAACGAGGGATTAACATTTGGAGGCAATTCTATTTCAGTTGTACTCCAGGACTATTACATTGTTTTTGGTTAGTTAAATAGTTGTCGGTCATAAAAATACAATTGTCAGTCTTCTATTATTCTGGTAATTAATCATGTTACTAAACTGCTGTGCATTCATTACTCACAGAACAATGTGACGTCACATAGTTGTAGGTTAATCGTACTAATGTACAACTGTACGAGTGTTTTTTAAATCTCAATATTTCCTGCATTTTTTAATAAATCAAGAAAATTATGAAAACGTGTCGAAAGATTCTCGATTCTCCATCGAATGTACTTGTACGTATTTTTTTATACAAATTCCTAATTGTAATATGTATGTATATGTTTTGAATTCATATCGAAAACGTTAGCTTTCAACATGTCATTTATTAGGTATATAAAAATCTTTATTATTCAGATAACACAGGTTTGCAAAAATAAATATTTTTTTAGTTCCTAATGTTCCGCATTGTAACATAGTTTGCAAATTATAATACTGCCACCAATTGGTAAAATGAGTTGTCTGCCCGATTCGCAAAACTTTTGCTTTTTTTGGTAGAGAACAAATACGAAAATATGTTTCTTTTGATTTTACCCTCATTTATGTGTTACAGACGACGTTGCAAATTAATGAAAATATTCTACGTCAGGACATCTCCACTTATTAGAAACTTTTGTAATAATGTCGATACTTATTTCAATAAAAAAAATCTATTTATTGAAAAAATATATTTGCCGTTTGACGCAAGAGGTTGCAAGTTAAAACTGTTGTCAAAAACATGATGTTGATTATTTTTTCGAGTTTGCAGAAGTTTTGGAATTTTTATCGAAAAATTAGGACTAACAACAATTTTTTTCCGTTTTGTATCCGTTTTTGTGTGAATTGCTATTTTTCTGCGAAAGTTTGCAGAACTTTTGCAGATTTTTCCGCGCTAATAATGTGAAAATTCATTAAATCCTGACTTTCACCATCTTCCGTTCAGAAAAAAGGGTTGCAAAATCAGACTACATATCATATGAAAGTCCTCTTCACTCTGCTGAAGTTTTAAAACTTTTGTAATTATTATTAAATTTAGGGAAAATTATGTCTATCTCTACTGGCCTACACAATCCCTACCTGGATTCGATAAATACTTGCAAGTTGCTATTTAAGGTGGTTCCCCCACGAGATTATTAAAATTTGATAATTCGTTCGGATCGTAATCAATAACTTTGTAAAGCCCATATATACGTACTCAGTGCTAGTAGATATAGTACGAAAATCATTTGCTTTCGTAAAATTTATTCTAAAAGTATTTCTGCGAGTAAACCTACCTACCGATATTCACGTGCTGAAGTTGAATCTTCGAAGTGTTTCGCCAATTTTTGCAAATACCATTTTTTCCCTACGAGACCGATATGTGAGCTGTTCAAACTGAGCGCCTGGCCGTGCGTACACTGTTGCCGTCTCTCCGTTCCGATCCCCACTATTCGCTCGCTCGCTTGCAAAATATATCGTATGCAGCCTAAACCTTAGTTCTTCTCGAGATTATATCTGTCAAACTAGATGGTCAATCACTTTCTTTTTTTTTCACAATATCTGTGATATCCTGCTCTTGCTCCTCCTCGTTGTTCATAAACTTCTTAATGTTAGTACTAACGGTAGAATTAATAATGGCTGTTTGCCTATGCATGGTCCATATGTTACGTGTTAATTGAGTCAACTTCAATTATATATATCTCGGGTTCGGGATGGTGAAACTTGTTAAAATTTCACAGGGGTGTTGTTCACATGTTGAACAATACGTATGAGAAGTTTCAATGATTTCCTAATTCAACTGTCTCGTGGCGGAACCACCTTAACAAACTATACAAAGGTTTACTGTACGATCTGTACCTTCTTTTCAGCCTATTGCCACAGCAGAGAGGCTCTTCCAACGCTCTGCGGCTCGATCACCGGTGATGCTCTGCTCTATTCCATGTTCAGAGAGAACGCGGTCCCCATCCCCTGCCCCTTCCGGGGACCGTTCACATTCACCTACAATCGCGGTCACGGCGAATGCAGGTCCCCCGTGTCCAGCATAGATGTTTGCCTGGAAGAAAGCAAGCTGCTGCTGAGCTACCAGGCTTGTCCGGATGTGCACGGCTCTGAAAGTGCAAGTAAGTTAACATAATATAATTTTGGTTGGTGGACGATTGGTGGCCAGATCTGAATCCACTTGATTTTTACCGAAATGTCATTACACCGTAAATATAATACAATTTTTGGATTCTACGTAAAATTCTGAGCAGATTTCATGTAGCATATCCTATACCTAAGTTCAACTGATTTCAAGAAAAATGTCAACAAAACTGATTTCCGATCCCTTAAGTTAATGAAGTAGGCTGTACACGCTAGGTGCGTCTATTGTATTCCTGGCAACGAGAGAACAACTCTTATCTGTTTTCGCATAATGTTAAATAATCTATACTATAAGAAAATAAAGAACTCAAAGTCTTCTTCACAACGGAATCAATATAAATTGAAACACAATTGGTAGACCACAAGCGAAAATCAACTACTTTCCTGGCAAATACCACGCACAACGTTGAATGATATCCACCTGAAAATCTATGCAAACTTCCATAAAAATGAAAATTGATTGCGTTTCTTTCTGATAAGCTCGTACTGACGAGGGCCAAAAAGCCTGAAACCGGTATGCGGATTGTTAGGCGGACCCGGGATGAATTAAACATAATCGAGATAATTGCCCTCATCAGTACGAGCTTATCAGAAAGAAACATTTGCAATCAATTTTCATTTTTATGGAAGTTTGCATAGATTTTCAGGTGCATGAGTTTACTTTTATTGTTTAATATATTTCTACATGAATAAATAATTTTAAGGTTCATGTACCCTCGCTTCAAAATATGAGTAATGTGTGTCCTAAATCTGAGAGCACTGTCGAGGTATAATCCTAAATTTTTTGTTATTTCTATAGTGGGTAATTGGACACCATCTACGGCTACATTAACTGAATTCTTGCAACGATTTCTCGCAGCTGAAACATGAAGTTTACATTATCCCAACCTAAATTATGCTTGGCAAAATTGACGTAATTTTACCCTGGTTGGCGCTTGGCGCTGAATTTAGAAGGGAATTTTATTTCATATTTCCGTCAGATTTGCCAGAAAAATCTAAGGTTTGAAAGTCGAGATTTGGCCCTTTCAATCTATCCATCACCTAAAATCAGCTATATGGAATAATGAAATTGAGGAAAGATTTTTTTTTAATTCTATCCGCACTACTGTGGGATATTTTCAATCAACTCACGTAAGGAAACGAGAAATGTCAGCATATTTATCAAAATTGTATTTTGCATCGAACCATAAAAGTGTATAAAAAATATGATCTTCCTGAAATTCACGGGGGCATAAGCGTATATTTGTATTTAATATCGGATGTTGAGCAAATGAATTATTATTATTATTATTCGATGGAAAACCCAGCGTGACGTCAACAAGTCAACATTCTTGGAATTCCATGTTTGCTTCGGAAATCCCAGACTCTTACATCGTCTGGCGGATAAGCAGTGGCGTAGTAGATTCGTCACAATATATTTTCGGTCTTTTCCAGTCGAGGAGCTGCAATGCCTGGCTTCGTGGAAAGAAGGGAGCTCGAGGTACCTGGTGGGCAAACTGCATCATGGACATGCCACGTCCAACGAAGACCGCTACAGGTGTTTCGTATACGAAAAGGCCTCCACCTCTTTGGAAGACATGGGCGGAGTGGATTACAGGGTGGCGCAAAGCGGGGATGCTACGTGCAATGGACTGTTCAGCGCTACTGAGGGAAGTAAAACGATGACTCTGAAGAAAGGTTGGTGGCAGTTTTTCTAATATCCAATTATAATATAAAGGTCGAAATACACGATGGATCATACTTATGGCGTCTACACGTGGCCCGTAGCTCAGTGTCCGTTTGAACTTGATCTGTTGCGATGGATCGTCTTTTACGCCTTTTTCTTTTTAATTACTTTTTTCTCTGGCTCTGTAAAATAGTAATGGTATATGCACCACTAGGGTTGGTTTTCCATAAGAGCCCATGCATTTTAAGGATTTTAAAAACCTTTTATGTTTGTATTTTCAACTTAAACCCGTTTATTTTTTTGGGTGTTTCAGGTTGGTGTTTTAATTTACTTCAGCGTCATTGAATTTTTTGAAACTCTAGATGCTCACGTTTTCTGTGCATAACCCTTAATTGAACTGATGCTGAGCGCATGTTAAACGTCATTTCAATCAATCAATCAAAATTACTTTATTTTCTGAAGAATGGTAACTCTTATTGACAAAGTGGTAGGATAAGAAACAACAAAATAATACTATAATACTTGAGCATGCAACGCCACATAGTCAGAACTATGGGAAACTACTAAATATATACATAAATACACTTACAATTTATAAAATACATTTTGGTGCAGGCCAATACACGTCAATTACTCAAAGTCAAGACAGGCAATAATATATCAAAAACATATATTTCGTGATAGGGCACTTCCTTGTTTCGATTTATTGAGAATATTTGTAGAAACTTTGGGCCCGTTATGATAAATAGGAATTAATGAGTTGTTTCGATATTTTTAGGAGATGAATATTTTGAGAGCTTGTTGATGGTTCTTACAAAAAACTACCGCTTCCCGGCATGATCTGAAGTAAAAACAGCATGAACTAACACTGACTAAGGAATTATATGAACTCTTCCTCATTTTTCAATGAGCTATATTTACCTCAAATATTTTCATGAGTTCATCTTCTACAGTTACTTTGTATAAATTCTGACAAGTGAGTAATTTCAATTTCAACAGCTTCAAACAATTTATTTTTTTGTATTTACAGAATCTTCATCTACCATAATATTTCCTATAACCTTTTCACTTTTCAGAATTTCCCCTGAAGATGGTCGTTTGACCAAAAACGTTTGAGAATTGCAAATAAAAATATGTTTGTGCACGTGTAGATGCGTTACAACCATCGCTGGGCTATATCAGCTGGCCATTTGATGGGTCATTGTGTAGAGGAGCCTCAAGGGGTATTAGTCTGCGCGATGGTCTATGTTCCATCTCATGTTTCTTTAATCTAAGTTTCCGACCACATCGCTCAGATGTGTCATTAGCATACATGTTCATATTCCACACAATAATATTTCCTTGCAATATCATATCTACAGTGAAATGTTTTTGCTATGGGTATTATCTAGTCAAAATAACAAGTTTTATAACTTTTTCCTCTCCATTTATTCCTCAGTCCATTTTCTTTGATACCACTAAATATCATATTTCATTACCCGCTTTCTCAGTCATCGTAAAACATTCACAAGCAAGCTGGCGTTGTCTTACAATTGAAACGCGATATAGGCGGGGAATACAATCCAGAAAAATTTAACGACTCCTAGAAAATGATGATGACTTGCCTCAATATTTACATCAATAGCCCTCCATAATTGAAGATGAGACAATATGTCTCCAGAAGCTGTCTACAGATGGGAAACAGATTCAACAAAAAGCTATTTTTAGGTCTATATTTAACGCTAAAAACGCAGTATAAAAACTGTAATGAGCATCTTAGTAAAAAAATAAATTGTTCAATAATGATATTGTTGTGGAAATCACAATCGATTCAACAGAATACCTACTTCAAAACCGGTACTTTGTAATTTCCATATAAAAAAGGTTTTTTCTATTTCTCTTATTTTATTTTTTATAGAAAACTAATGAGTGAAAAGCCAAAATTCGTTCAAATTTCTGTCACACTCTTCGTATAAATACTATCTCACAGTAATCAGTATGTCTTGAAAATATTGATGTGATAATTAAATACTTGATATAGAGGATAGTGAGAGCCGTAATATTTTAGAAACATCCCAACCATGATCTTGGGTGCTGGAGAAGAATAAGAACCTTCAAAATTCAACCAAACAGATGACACTAGTATTCTAAAAATAGATGCCAAAATAAGTAATACCGAAAATACAAAATAGATATTCCATTTTATTTGACTGATTTGTCACCTCGAAGGATTAAGGTACCTAATAATGGAGAAATAAAAAAAAATCTGCATCAACTCCCAGTCTCAATTCCACTTACTTTGTACTCGTCTATAATATACCCAATATCATCCGTAAATGTAAATTATCTTCCTAGGGCTAAACCTAACTCATATCCTCACAAGCCAAGTAAAAAATAACCAGTTAATGCTTGTGATGAAGATCACAGATTCCCCATTCCATTATTAGAAATAGCTGAACGAAGTACCCCTACAAGCAAGTTCACAACCCTTCGTGTATCCAATTATGCGTAAAAACTCCATTTCTCCATTGACGAGGGCCATAATCTTTCAATCTAAAACAAGTTTCAGAATTACTTACTTCTGCATATTTTAATTTTTTATTATTATTTATATTTTTCAAGAATACTACGCTATATATGTATTTTTATCATTTTGTCACCTAATCTCTGTTTGAGTATATTTTGAATGTTTTTATTTCATTCCAGCATCCATGATTATGGTTAAATATAATAACCAAAACATCGTGATGCATTAAAAATATCACAGCTCTCATTTCGATTTTGCACCCACCATTTCATCAACTGAATTGACGAAACAATACTTGAAATGTCTAAAATGACGTAAAGTCCCCCGTCTAACGATTTCCACTCGATTCATTCCAGCTCCCCCATCCACGAAGTGCCGCTTCCCATTCTGGATATCCAGCTACAACCACTGGCACACTCTGGATTACTCTGCAACTTACAGCTTTCATCACAGGAACTCCACCCTCAGAATAACTAATTCTTCTGGAATGGACATGAAAGTTGTTTGTATTCAACTGAAACAATCTACGAGAGACGAGAACGCCGTTGTTCTCGTGACACATTTCACAATGGGATGGTGAGTTATCATCGGAAAAGTTTACCGAAAATATGTTTTCATCGACAGTGATGTATGAGGGTAGATGAGGGGGTGTCTCGGATTCACTAGAATTCTCAAACAGGTGTGAATATTTCGATAGATTGGTCGAACTCACAATTGTCAATTATTTCCACACCTTCATTTGTTCGCCACCCATACAAAAATGCCATTCAGTTGGCAATAGAACAATGAAAAACTTCAAAGTTAATACATGAAACGTTGAAACGTAACAGGTGCATTATTTAGTCCAAGCGGCATTCCTGTAATCCCCCAAGAGATAAAAAGTGAACTAGAATTTTGACAGAAACTCAACATTGTCCTACAAGTTTGACGGTGTGATTTGTGAACAATGCTGACATTCAAATAGTCTAAGCATAATATTTCAACAACCTTTCGAAGAAAATAAAATCTTTCAATGGAGGAATCAATAATTTTTAGCTGAAAAATGTTTTTATAATACAAGTGAATTTTTTATTATTTGATAATGTGAGATGGCACAGATACTTGTACTATAATTCAATTTTCATGAACATTTTAATGTACGTTTTTTAATTTTTTTATCTTAGGTTGAATTGTCTCGTGAAATTGTATTTTCAACATAAATGTCTGACCGTTCCTATACATGTAAATGTCACAAGGAAAATAACTTGATTGATTGATTCAATACTTATTATTTGAATAGTATGTCATACCTGAAATATACTTTGTTTTTCAGTCAAAATGGATACATGTGTATGGCGTTTTATCGAAGAGACTCTCACATAATGGAAGTACAAATTGGCTTACAGACTAACAGGAGAGAAGATGCTTGTGGCGATCAATATTTCGAAAAAGGCTCATCGCCATACGTTACCCTAGTCAGTAAGTATTTATTTCTACTCAGTTGTACTTTGAGCAAAAGTTAATAACGGGTATCTGCAAAATTCTCCAATTTTTTCAAAATTTTTTTAGAGAAGCATGTCAATTTTGTTTTTAACTATGAATGACAAATTCTGTAGATGGAGAATGATTTCTTTTCATGTTAAGTTATTATTATTTTTCAAGAAGAAACTGTCTAACAGAAAAGTTGTATTTCACTTCAATTCAGTATGAATTCGGTTTGCTATGAACTTCGGAATATGTCATTATCATTGTTTCCATGTTACACGTAAGCAATATTTCATCCACAAAACATCCATATTATTGTTAATGATGATAATATTTTTCACATTTTCTGGCTGGTTTTGAGGTACTACTCATCCCCCAAATATTCCTCCTGTCAACAAAATTACTTGGGCATGTTGTACTGTCAGTAATATTTCTTCAGTTATCAAAATTCTTCCTGGTTTTGGTATGAAAATTACCCTAATATTCCCCCAAGGCTTTGGTATATGCCCAAGAGCCAAGCGGCCTCTGAGTATTTCACAGATCCCTTCTGCAAAAGTGGTTCAAATTAGCTCATTGCCTACTGCACTTCGTTAGAGATTACCACCTTTTTTGCTTATGTCCAATTTTCCCTGTAACCTCTTTTCAGCGCCTCCAGTCTATTCTCGTCAGTAGGTGTATGATTTATTTGAGCCCCAGTAAAGTGAACCCAAAGAAGTTCCTTTTGATTATTTTGCATTTCCCTGCAGAGGTTGGCGAATGACCCCAATTCTTTTCATCTGTACATCGGACACGAAACACTACTTATAACAATTGTTTTCCAGCAACCACTCCAGAAACTCGCCCGTGCCCCTACTTGGGCAAATTCGAGATCAAAAACCTGATCCAGAACAAGCAAGACCCGCACGCGAACAAGCTCTCTCAAGCGCAAGCACCAGACACAAGGTACTTCGACACGAACTTCTATCTGCGCAAGTCACTCAGATCGGCCACCTTCGAGGAGTTGGGGGGACGTTCCAGGAGGGTGAAGCGCGTCGACGAAAATTTTGACTGTGATAGTAATGGTTTGATGCATCTAGTTAGCGGCTGTATCAGTATCGATACTATGGAGTTCAGGACGGATTGCTCGGCTCCGGATTTCATAACCAGTAAGTATATACTCGAATTTATAAAATGGATTACAATGGACTAGTGAGGTGTCCTACAAGCACAGTCTCAGAGATGTTAGGAATTAGATATTTTGAGACATAAAACATTCAGTGTTTCTAGTCCTCAATTCATATCCCATTGTACAGTGCGCCTTTTATAGTCCCCCCTCCTCTGTTAACTTTTGAACGGTTCGACGTAGAGCAATGAAAAAAAAAGGTACAATATGATATCACTGACACTACTTTTGAAATAAAAGATATTGTGATTGCCCGATAGATAGCGCGGGGGGCACATCAACTTCAAAATATAAAATAGCATGGGGGGGGGTCATCTGGCACATCGTTGAAAATATAGTTTATTTCTGGAAGAAAACTTGAACGGTAATTTATACCTGGAGATGCTACAAGAAACGATCGATCCACTCATACTCCAAATACTAGAAGAAAATGAGAACGAATTGCAGGAACACATTACTTTCCAGCAAGACGGGGACCAATCGAATGGCCGGCACGATCACCAGACCTCACACCTTGTGACTTCTTTCTTTGGGGTTACATCAAATCAAAAGTACATGAATACAATCACATACAATCCGACTCTTTGGAAAAACCGAAACAACGAATAACACGGGTGTGTGCTGGTATATCTGCAGATATGTTACATAATGTTCAGGAAGAATTTTCGAATCCAATATTTTATTGTCAAGAAGCATTAGGCGGACATTTCGAACACCTAATTCCTTTATTCACAACAGTTTTGCTTCTTATCCTCAATAAATAAAAATCCTACATAACAGTTGTGTTTTTTGTTATACCTGACATAGCAAATGCATATTGTGAAAAAGGTATAAACGAAATAAAAAAAAAGATGGTTGGGAAGGAAATTGAATTGTCTTTGCAACGATGAGCCACATAACTTTTTTTTCCATTGTTCTACGTCGAACCATTCAAAGGTTACCAGGGGGGGACTATAAAAAGCCGCCCTTATGCTTGACATTTCAAATGCATATTGTGAAAAAACAAATCAATGAAATGATAATAGTATATTAAAGTATAAGTGGATAAAAAGGGCTTTAAAACACGCGCGATTTTTCGAGCACGACGGCGCAGCCGGAGTGCTCGAAATAGAGCAAGTGTTTTTAAGACCAGTTATCCACGAATACTTTACGTAATTTTTTTTTATTGGTGCACTTTGAAATCATATATACTGGTATTATTACTACAAAAAATAGAAATAAGAACTAATAATGCAAGAAGGTTGAATTCGTGATGTGACATCAGTATACCTTTCGTTGTCATGGAAATGAGAAAAACACTCATTTGCAATTTGTTACCAAAGATCAATATTTGTTGTCACCAGAGCTCAAAAATGAATGATTCTAATATCGATTTTTTGAATAGTGAGGCAGAATCGCGGTTAATACCGCGAAAATCTAGTGATATATATAAAAAAAATATGAAAAGTTCATCAAATGGATGGAGGAGCACATATAAATGAACGAATTGTGAGTAATATTTTATTTGACGTTACAAGGTACTCCTATCAGATCAATAATAAAAAATTTGTCATTTAGACTTCACGTTTCTCGATTTGTTGATGTTGTCATGGTTACCTTTAAAAAACGCGCGTTTTTTAAAGTTCGATTTAAACACGCTGAGGCGTGCTTTAAATGGGTAAAAAGGGGCACCAATAAAAAAAAAACAATTAAATGGTTGAAAAGAGAATTGAAATATATTTTCAACGATGTGTCACATGACCCCCCATGCTATTGCCCCATCTATGGGGCAATCACGATGTCTTTTATTTAAAAAAGTAGAATGGGTGATATTATACAATACCTTTTTTTAACCGTTCAAAAGTTAACAAGGGGAGGATGGGGCTATAAAAAGCCGCACTGATATCTAGATTCCTTTTTTTGTGATTTATCTAGTTTTTTTACTGTAACTGTTCCGTTTCAATATTGGAATGGACAATTCATTTATCGGATTCTTGAACGTAAGATCCCTGAAGAGTTGGTAGGTTTTTTTCACGACGTTTCGAGCGTTTGTATCTGTAATCGTCTTCAGGTAAATACTGATGAGCTCAGATGCTACTTGATATTTTTGGGGTCTGGTGACCATGAACGGTGAAGACATACCATTTTTTTTATCGTGTTGTGACGTCCACAATAGATAGTATTTCTATGGAGTCCATCTAAAAAAAATGCATAAATACGAGTATAACAATAGAGCACAAGCAAAAACAAATAGAGACCTAACCAACCAACCAAAATAATAAAAAAAATGTAGAGTTAACAACAAATGCAAAAATAATTGCCACTATCTTCATTGAACATTAGGTAGTATAATGTCTCAAGAAACATTAAAAAAAAGTATTGCTCCACAAACTTTTCAAACAATAACTTCAAACATCGCTTCATCGATGTTCCCCAAGTCTACAATAGAAAATTAAATAATAAACCTGGAGGGAGGCTGCAGTGGTGTTCATACCAAAAACTGAGAGACGTCCAGCAGACGAACAAAAGTCTTATCGCCCCGTCAGTCTCACCTCCTTCCTCCTGAAAACAATAAATCATAGACTTGTATATAAGAAGTGAAATCCTCTTGGACACAAAAATAGTTCGCCTATCAAGCATGCAAATCGACGATAAATGCTCTACAATGCTTAGGAAAGCATTGAAAAGGCATACTTGGTCAAAGAAACGGATTTATGTGCATTCATATGTGCTTTCAATAACACCTCACATGACCCCATCATCAGATTACTAGAGGAAAGGAACATAAACACCTCACTGATCAGATGGTTACATGCAATGATGAAAAGCAGAACCAGTGTAGCTGCTCTCGGAGAGGAAACGGTGAGAATGACAGCGGAAAAAGTTTGTCCCCAATGCGGGATTCTATCTCCTTTGCTGTGGTCACGGACCGTGGATAATCTGATAGTAAAACTATATGAATCTGGAATTACGACTTAAGGTTACGCCGATGACTGTACAAAGCTAAGTAGCAAACGTGAATGGGACAAAGACACCAAGCCAAGACTCAAGAGAAGTGCCATCAAATGGTACAAAGATGGATCTAGATAAACAGATGGAACTGGAATAGGAGTATATGGGCCTGGAACCTAATACTCCGAAAGTCTAGGCAAATCCCCAAGCGGAAATCTACGCCATCGGAAAATGTGTCCAGTTCAACATAGAAAGAAATTTTCACAGACAAGAGATTATCATCATGTCAGACAGCCAAGCAGCCATTAACTCTTCATAGCATGGTGGTACACGTTAAGTACCACATTTTTCTAGACCTTTTAGGCATGGTGGTATATAAAATGGACCACATAACATGCATTGTGGTTTCATTTGTGAACCACATTACGTTGCGGCGTGGCTATGCATAGAGCTTCCATCTATATGACAAAGGATATACTAGTTGATTTCTAACTCAGTTTGCAGTTTGAGTTTCATGTGACAGTTAGCTGTGCTTCTGGGGTATTTTTTATACCGGTGACTCAGTGCCTCAAGGAGTTAATGCACTGAACTCCCATATAATCAACTCCAAGATGGTTTGGAAGAGCCTAGAAAAACTAAGTGAACTAGGCAAGAATAACACTGCTACTCTCCTATGGGTTTCGGGACACACTGGAGTGGAGGGTAATGAAATGGCAGACGTACTTGCAAAAAAGGGGCTGAAACACCATTTCTGGGTCCTGAACCCTTCTGCGGAATAAGTACCAGGACAATACTTGATGAATTTGAAAAAGAAGTACATAACAAAAGATCTCAATACTGGATGGAATCACAAGGAATGAGGTAGGCCAAGATACTACTGGGAAACTACAATCAAATGACTGTACCAGAACACTAACAGGAATTCTAACAGGGCATTGTCGATTGAGAGGGCACCTTAAGAAACTCGGATTAGCAGAGGGAGAAGAATGCAGGTTTTGCGAGAAAAAGGACGAAACCTCTATCTGCATTATCCTGCATAATCCGAGGGCACGATACCTTGGAGAATATCAATAGAAGAGAGAGAGATCTACCTAACCTGAAGTCATCCGATATTCTGAACTTTTTAAAAGCCATAGGACTGGAGGAACTGCTTAAGTCGTTGAGATATCCTAAATGGCTGGGCAGCAGAAGGGGACACAATAGACCTTATAGGTCGTAGTATATTGACACCCTTACCAAATAGAATAGAATATGCCGATGACTTGATCGTCACTATTAGGGGCAAACATGACGGAATAATATCCAATCGCACGCAGGCAGCCCTAAATATAATCAGAAGCTGGTGCGCAAAGGAGGGACTAAATGAGAATCCTAGCAAAACAGAACTGGTTCCATTCACAAAGAGGGAAAAGTACGAACTGAAACATGCTTTCCAAGGCTACAGCGGCAACTTGGACGACCCCAAAATGTTCGGCAAGACATGGGGTTTGAAGTCGTAAATGTGTCTTCAGACTGCACCAGGCATCAATCTTGAATGCTGGAAACCTCGTTGCAAACTCTGTCTAAGACAACAAGACCGTATAAGTCGGGGAAGGAGAGACTGAAGAGCCATATCGCCCTTCCTACAATCTATAATATCTACTTATATTCTGCGGTTCATATGCTTTTTATGAAAACTTTCTACCTCTGCAAACTTATTACGCAAATGGATCAATGAGAATAATATGCCTCGGCTGCGAACTTTTTCAGTTAGATTCAGTTTTCCGCAGAATATGTGAGCAGGAGTTCGAAAAGTGAAATAATGAAACTGAGGCCGGCGATGAGTTGGCAATTTAATATCGATAACGCCTCGCTTCCAAACTTTTCATATTGTTCGCTTATTGGAATGGAAAGGGGTTCCCTGAAATTTTCAGTCAATGTTTCCAAACCTTCACAGTTTCGAGGGATGAAGTGATGATGGCCATATGGATGATTTTAAACTCTCGTTCACTTTCACTTGAAGAAGAAGATGCAATTGGAGTTTTCAGGGGCCTGGATACGTCTCAACGAATAAATAATAATAATAACCTTTACTGATAACAGAATGAATAAATATACATATTTTCAATTTATATAAACAAGCAATATCAAAAAGATTGTTTGGAGCATATAAATGGAATGCAAAATACATTTGATACTTTTGTTTGGAAAAGGTGGCGTGAATGGGGACAACGAGTATATCGATGAAACTTTCATTTTCACAGATGCTTTGAAACATGACAAAATCATATCAGCCATCGAAAATTTGGCGCGAAAAGACCTTTTTGATTTTTTTTTTCAACAAAATGTCATAGGATGAACTTATCCAATTTAGGCATACATTCCTTTAGATTCGGCATTTTGCGTATCAAGCCGATTCAAATGCACTGATTTCAAATGTAAACACTGGAAATTATGTATTTGTAACAATTCATTCTATGAAATTATATCAATAAGAATGTTTTTAAACCAAGTAAAAAGCATGAATTTCAAACTAGATAATCACTACTGAACTGACAGAATAAATAACAACTTTGACAAATGACAGCCAACTTGAACTGACAAATACTTTGGAAACAGATAATGCGACGTTGCCAATTTGTTTCTAGAATAAGGAGATTTACTTTAACTATATGAACTGTTTACGAAATCAGGACCGAATAAAAAAATACGTTTTTGTTCGCAAATATGAACAGGTGGACGTTTATCAGTCAAGTAATTGATGTCAAAAAATGGTTGAAATGAGTTGATATCACAACCACGTGACTGAGTTCGATTTTATGGTGAACGAGACACGCTTGTGTTTCTAGTTTTTTAAAAGAAAAAGAAGAGAACACAACCTAACCTATCTTGGCTTACATTGCTATCCAAGTTGAACGCATTTTTTTTATTTTTATTGTTGTTATTATCTCCTATTCTGCTAGAAAATCCAACTTGATGACTTTTTAACCCTTTCACTTATGGTTAATTAATTAAGAATGTTTATTTTACTGGAACCAGTGTGCTGCCATCTATGATTCAGTAGTAAAAAATACAGTTTGAGGCGGAGCTAAAAATAGATCAGCCGGTAGAATACTGTATTGCAGATTCATTTTCTATATGATCAGATTGTCAAATGGTGTGGATTTTATTTTCTGGTAAAGTAAAATAGTGCTATTTTATAAATTGGTAAAGACCATTACAAAAAATATATACGTTTTTGGCTGATATTTCTCTGAAATAAGGCACTAATAATTGACCAACATGAACAGAGAGAGATAACTGAAAACAGGTGAACATAATCTCTTTTTTTTTACTAAATATTGTATAATCTTGCGGACTTATCTAAAATGAACAGGAATAGACCCACAACCGATGAAAAGCTTCTCCAGCTTCTGTCAGACAAAGTTATTGAGTGATGAAGAAAACAAGGATTATCTGGACATTTTTCCAGAGCCTTAATGCCAAGACATAACGTACAAACTCGTTATATAATTGTAATTAATAATATTCTTTAGGGGAAGAACATTCAAACGGGCCAGGACTCGAAACCAAAGGCTAAAATAGACCCCACCGGAAAACATATAGTAAGATCGCAGAGTTATATAAATCGCGCGAGAAATTTTAACTTCCTGCCCTTTTCGTGAAATATACTAAGTTTGGTCAATGCCAACTCATGTGGCAACACTGTAACTAACAGAGCTCCACGGAAGTCATTGTTACTAGTATTTGATTCGTTTTCGTTGAAAGTTATATAGATGGAGCCAAAAGTAATGGAATTGACGTTTGGACTAATTTGGAGTGCATGAAAACTTTTTTCAAAGTTAGAAAGTGTAATGGTGTTCATATCAATGCATTTTTGAGAAGGAAAATTAGATAATTAAGTGAAATAGTGGCCAGTTATTGTGTTGCTGGAAAATAAAACAAGTAAGAGTCTCCAGGATCGTCTATACACAGGGCTCGTATAAAGTCTGTCCCCCCCACCCCTCTACTAATTTTTGTACCACCTGGTATATCGCAACGAAATTCGGAGATATGAGATAAAAACCTACTTTTTCATGAAAAAATCACAGCTAAAAGTTCTACAATGGCGGATGAGTGCCATCTTCAATGATTTTTTCAAATAGAACACCGTATTTTATTCCATTTTCGAAATCTGCTCATAATTTTCAACAGTTTTCTCCAATACACTTTACTCCTAAATTCAATTGTTTTCGAAATATTAATGTTTGAAAAGGGACATTTTGGTGATTTCAAACCCAATCAAAAACACTAATGTTGCATTCAATGAAGTTTGCATTGGAAAAAATCGTTGTCGCGGTAACATCATGTTTACTGTCAAACTGAACTTCTAACTGTCAAATAGTCCGTTGAGCGCCTAAATCCTTTTATGAAAAGTGTGATCATGGCTCGTAGTTTAGACGATAAATTTGAAGCAGTTTTGATATTTGGAGAAGCTGGAAGAAATTACCATCTAGCAGTCCGTATGTTTAATGATAGATTTCCCGAGAATCCTATTTCGAGGTCATATTTGCGCAAACTCTTAAATAAGCTCTAAGCAACTGGTACGCTGAAAGATGCTCCAAGATCAGGAAGACCGCCTCTTCCAGAAGAAAAAAAGGTAGAAATTGGTGCTGAAATGGTAATCAATGCGACTCAGTCGACGTCTGCAGTTGCTAAATCCTGTGGAGTAAGTTCAAAAAGTGTCCAAAGAGTCCTAAAAAAAGGAAAGTTTCATCCCTATAAAATGAAAATCCTGCATGCTCTCACGGAGGATGATCCAGACCGGAGGGTTGAATTTTGTGAGTGGTTAACAAGAACAATGTTTCGCAGACGAATGCACGTTTTTTCTTAATGGAAAAGTCAACAAACGATATTGGAGCGATACTAATCCACATATTTTTAGAGAGGGACATACCCAGTTTCCTAAAAAGGTGAATGTTTGGGCGGGGATTTTGGGCAATCGCGTTGTTCCGATTTTCATCAGAGGCAATTTTACAGGAGTTCTTTACAGAAATCTTTTAGAAACTGAAATTGAACCTCGAATAAGACAAATTGTATAAAACAATCAGGAAGAGTTTGAAAATCGTGAAATCATATTTCAGCAGGATGGGGCACCTCCCCATTTCGATCGCGTGGCTAGAGAGTTCCTCGATACAAACTTTCCTGGGCGATGGATAGGTCGCAGGGGAAGTACAGAATGGCCACCAAGATCTCCGGATCTTACACCTCTAGATTTTTTCCTTTGGGGGTATCTTAAGTCAAAAATCTACGCCACTGAATGCCAAACAATAGAAGAGTTGGAATACAGAATAATAGATACATGTGAAGAAATGAATGAACAGACTTTCATCAACGTGAGAGAAGCTATTTATAATAGGGCACTTTATTGTCGAGATTTATGAGGGGACCACATTGAACACTTGATGAAATAATTGTGGGGGTTAAATAAAAGTGTTATTCAAAAATAAATTATAATTTTTTAGCCAACTGATTTGTTTTGATTGGGAATTTGCAGAACACATTCGTAGGCTTCGAGATTTTCCGGTAAGCGGTACTGTTTACTCTTATTAGTCGAATTAATTAAGAGATTTAACTACAAATTAATAACAACGTTTAGTTAGCAAAATGTTTTACCGAAAGTGACCAAAATCCATATTTTATTTTAAACCGGAATGTCATTTTTCAAACGTTAATATTTCGAAAACAATTGAATTTAGGAGTAAAGTGTATTGGAGAAAACTGTTGAGAATTATGAGCAGATTTCAATATAAAATGTTCTATTGAAAAAAATTATTGAAGATGGCGCTCAGCCGCCATTTCAAAACTTTTAGCTGTGATTTTTTCATCAAAAAGTGGTTTTATCTCCCATTTGAGCCCTCCAAATTTAGTTGCGTTATACCAGGTCGTTCAAAAATTACTAGGGGGGGAACGGACTTTAGACGAGCCCTGTATAGTGACGTTTCCATGGGCAATTTTTTTAACTTTAAAAGATACTTTTTCCGCGCCAAATTTTCGATAGCTGAGGTGATTTTATCATATTTTGTAGCATCTGTGGAAGTTTCATCGAAATACCGGTTGTCGCCATTTACGCCACCTTTACCCATTTGTTTTGTAAAGATTAAAGTGGACGCAAAATTGAAGAATTCGCATTTTCCCATACTGAAATTAAATACTGCAATATATTATTTTTTGATATTTTAAAAGAATGTAATTTCGAATTTTGAATAAAATACCAATTATAGGAGATTTATGTAAAATCCTAAACATTTTGTTGTTTCTGAATATTTTATATTTTTCCCATTAAAACCTAAAGTTTTTCCAATATGTTATGTTTTTCTTTTAGATAAAAATATGAAGGAGGATTTATTAATATTCATTGTTAGTTTATGATTATTTAACCAAATTGAAATTCTTTTTAAATCCGCTTGAATATTTTCAATCATTTTATTGTTGTGCCAGTGTCAGTGATTGGACTATTATTATTCTAATATAATTATTTTCAGCTTACTCATGTCATGGTAGATGGGAGGAAAATGGGACAAATTATCTGATCACCACGCCCGTAAGCAGATCCTCACATGGAGCCCGGAGGTATTGCTTCATCTACAAAGAGTCCATCGCCGGAGTTTTGTTCTCAACGTCAGCAGATAGCTGCAATCGACTGGTGAAACCAGGCATTAGTGGAGAACTTATTTTCAATATTAGCAATACAGGTCAGTATCACAATCACATTTCCATTTGTCATTTTCAAAATCATAGAAATATATCAATATACCGCTAATTTTCCGGCTAAATTCGGGGATTCATCGAATTCCAACACGATGAATATATTTTTACTACGCCATACATATTCCATTCTTGTACCAGGTTTGTTTCGACAATAGTAGTTAAATGATGTAGTTCTCTCCACATCGTTGGCATTCAGCCACTGGTTATTAATTATCTAGCTATACATTTATTAGAGATATGTGACGGAAATATCGCCGTTTCGAACAATAATTTATTACCACGAATCCTGTTCCAATGAATTTGTAAAGATGTGTCTGTACACCCCCGGGCATTGTAGTGTTGTTTTGTTTCGAATGATGAATAATGCTTCATTCTCATAAATATTCCATTCTCCTCTAACGAATAACGGAAGGGTGGTTAATATCGGTTCTCATTCAGACTTTTGTTCTTCAACATTCTCGTTCTATTCAAAGTTGCCCCAATTTTATAAGCCAAGTTAATTCTTTGATACATATCTATGATCTTTTTATAAAACAAACAAGTTGTAGGAATATTGCGAGTGTTATTGTGCCCAATCTTTTGTCCTTACCAGGTTGTAGCAGTAAGTTATAGAGTAAACTATTCAGAGAATTATATTTCCCTTGAAAAATATAACTATAAAACTAAATTGAGCGGCTAAGTTAGCTTCCACCCTGTATTCGGTTTGTTGAATTCGTGTACTATTCTAATCTCTCAAATTATTCCGAGTGGTAATAATAATATAAAAATATGATCCAATTGTAAAAACGCATTGATAAGTCTCCATAACGTTTGTTTGAAGGTTGTAGACGATGTGGTAACTTGATTACTCTCGTTTCGGATGTCCATCGTCTTAATTAATACAAACCAAAGTTTGGTTGAGGTACGTGGATGACACCTTCATTATATGGAATTACGGAGATAAAGATCTCCAGGATTTCTTTTCAAGAATTAACAGAATCAGGGATTCCATCAAATTTACGATGGAAATGGAAACCAACAGTGCCTCACACTTCCTCGATGTGAACGTTGAGAGAATAGGCAATGAAATCCGCACCTCTGTCTGCAGAAAAAAGACACATACTGGGCAGTACCTCAGTTACAGCTCTAACCATCCGAGGTCGACAAAGAGAGGAATCGTGAGAACATTGGTAGAGAGAGCGACGAACATATGCAATGACGAGGAGTCACTAGAGTCCGAATTAAATCACATCAGAGAGGACCTCCACCTGAATGGATATCCCAAGAAACTCCTAGGAGAAGTATTGAAACAACTCCAGAGAACGAAGACATCTGAAGAGCAACAACAAAGCCCAGTGATCTGCCTTCCGTACATCAGAGGTGTCTCCGAGAAGATCAGATGGATCGGAAACAAGTTCAACATCAAGAGCTGCTTCCAATCCGGCAGTACTTTACGGAGTTTCCTGACCAAGACCAAACCTGACAACAAAAATTAAATCAGTAAGAATTGTATTTATGAAGTTCTATGTGAATGCGGAGATTCCTACATTGGAGAGACAAAGAGGCCGTTATGGGTAAGATTGGATGAGCACAAGAAATGGACTCAACGTGGAGAAACGTCATAATCGGGAACCGCTGACCACGCCTGAACTGAGCACCATCGAGTTCTATGGGTCGACGCAAGTGTTCTACATAGAGAGGGGCATTGGTCAAACGAAAGTTCAAAGAGGCCGCCTACATCGAAGCCAATAACGCCTTTAGTCAACGAAGCGTTGAGATCAAGAACGTATGAAAACCACTGATTGCTCTTTCTGGCGGGCTGCGGTGGCGCAAAACCTCACGCACCACCACACTGCGCGAAATTACACGCACCACTGCATATGGCGGAATTACACGCATCATTGCACCGGCAGTCATATAAATTGGTAAGTAGCACCTGAACTTGTCAGTATTCACTCGAAGACGATTGCGGATACAAGCATTCGAAACGTCGTGAAAACCTTTTAAATCCATTGAGACGATGAACATCCGAAACGAGAGTAATCAAGTCTTCGTCGACATCGATAGAATTTGCTGAAATTTTATGTTACACCTAAGGTTTATTAGATTAATTCTACGCGATCACGATAACAATTGCATTAGTTGATACACGGTGTATTCAAAACTTTCTTTCCTTGACATGTTTTTGGGTAACCTTCCACAGTCTGAAAATGAAAATATAACCAGGAAAATATATACTGTGGAAGGTTACCCAAAAAACATGTCAAGAAACGTTGCTCCTTCACAAAAAACCACATTCATTCAATATTTCTATTTTTTGTCATGTAATAAGCGATTTTAATATAATAACTTGTAATGCGATTATCAAGATCATAAGGCAAAATTGACATCTATGAAGGAATGCCTGCGTGCCACCATATTGAAAAATTTAATCCACCCCTATTTAAGGGCAGTTTGGTCTATCCCCGATTTACTTAAATCTGACATTTTCAAATAGATATTACTGTGTCAATTATTGGCTCAATTCGAGGTGAGGCTTCCAACTTCATAATTTATTCTGAATTAGTTGAAGGTGTCACTTTATCAAATTTATGATTATTTTCAATTTGTCGTCCTCGCGATGGTTACTCTTGAAAAAAAAATCGGCTGTGATGCTACGAAAGCTATTTTTATAAATTGTCCTCGGGCAGATTCCAGGTACAATTTGATCTTATATAAAAATGTCTATCAACTGAAATTCTTCCTAGCGATGGATTTTATATAGGGTAGGCGCTACCTTGTATTTCCGGTATACTACTCAACAAACGCAGGTGGCTTTTCAAGGGACCGGGAGATATATACAGCGCGAGTTGAAAAGTCCTCGGCCTAGCCAAGAAACAATTTTTTTCGGCAAAACATTTTTTTTTTTTAACCGACGAAACCAAAAAGGAGGAGGTTCTCTATTCGGCGCGTATATTTTTTTTATGTATGACCACGCATAACTTTCAACTTTTGGGTGTACTTTGAAGTTGGTCCCATTTGAATTTAAAAGATGAACTCCACCCCTAAGTGTAGCAAAATGAAGGATATTGATCACTCACCCTCTGAATTCTGGTCCGTTAACCGGTTCTATCAGGCATAACTTTGTACTGGGTTCTTCGATTTGGATGATTCTTTTTTTATTAGATAGGGTATACCTCATAGTTGATCATATTCGGATTTTGAATGGAATTATCCACCCTTACGGGTAGAAAAATAGGGGATAATTGATTTTTCACTTGTGAACATTGGCACACATATGTAGTTGACAATGACAGATCGCTAATGTCATTATTTTTGTTCTCCCACATCCGTCACAATCATTATATTCTATGAGAGGATGGAATCATATACAAAGTAAGGAAATAAACTAACCAGAACAACAAAAATAATTCATAGTACAACAAATAGTAAAAGTAGATAATCATTTCTTGACATGTTTTTTGGGTAACCTTCCACAGTCTGAAAATGAAAATATAATCAGGAAAATATATACAAGTGTAGAAAGGGCAAACTAATTAGAACTGGGGCAGATATAGTCCCCGAAACGTCAATCAAAAACTATATAGAGAAGTATTTTTTGAATAAAAAAAAAATTGATAGGCAAATTCAGAAGACGACAAGTTATTGACTAATTGAATCATTTTTCTATAGGAAATATAATTCGGTGAAAGCAATAATTTCGGGGTGAACTAATAGTTTCCCTTTCACACTTAATAGATTTTCCGGATTATATTTTCATTTTCATGTGGAAGGTTACCCAAAAAACATGTCAAGAAACGTTGTTCCTCCACAAAAAACAACATTCATTCAATATATAATCATATTATTTAACTGGTAATAGTTGAAGTAAGGTAGGTAAGTATTTTGGAAGTAATAAAAAAACAAGTAGGTAGTAATTAGTAGATTTCAGCCACAAAAAATTTAAAAATAAAAACTTAACAAAAAATTAAACCGACGAAATACGGAACTGAAAAGTATAAAAAAAACCTTCTTAATCTCAATAACTAAGCTCCTAAACTAATGTAAGTAACCAATTTCGAGTCGGCGCCAAACGAACAATCAACGAAGATCATTAAATTACTTCAAAAAAATTATCAGAATGTCACCGCCCAACTCGATGCCATCATTTTACGCTTTACCTAATTCATTTGCTTGTTTGTTTGGCGCCGACTCAAAATTAGTTACTTGCATTAGTTCAGGAACTTAGTTATTGAGACTAAGAAGGTTTTTTTTTTTTTACTTTTCAGTTCCGTATTTTGTCGGTTTAATTTTTTGTTAAAAAGTTTTTATTAGATTAATACACTATTTCCAATGGTTCTCCAATTATTCCGAATTATACGATTTCTGGAAGCTCCCAAAATAGGCCTCTATCTCAGCAATGACTTCCTCGTCCGATCCAAATCTCTCGCCACCGAACTATTTCTTCAGGTTTGGAAATAGAGAATAGTCGCAGCGGGGCAAATCTGGAGAATATGGTGGCTTTGTAATAGTCACATGGTTGCGCTTGTTACCAACGGAGAGTATATGCGCAGCAAATCAGGCAGCGAGCTTTCTCATGCAAATGTTTTCCACTCATTATCGTGAAATGCCCAGCACAGCCTCACTCGTTGACTGCCAATTACCATATCATGGATTTTATCGGCCATTTCTGGTGTGGTGACTGCCTGAACGTTTATCATCAAACCGATCTGCTATTTGTCGGTATCAAATATTATAAAGTGAATTTTTATTTTTCAGGAAAATGTATCGAGACAAATGCTTCAACCAAGACTTTCACGCTCAGCGCGCAACTCTATTCTATTGTATCTATGTTACTGTTACTCAGAACGATTTATCTGAGATGATCATCACAACTGTAAAGTAGGAGTAATCTAATTATGAGACTGTAATGACAAACAAGGCGGTTGTGTATTAATATCCGAGAAATTTGAAAGTATGTCTGGCATTCTCTGAATGCAGCCTCGAAATTGAATAAGAGCGGGATGAATACCAATTGCCAGTGGCTCGGTAATCCATTCTCTAAATTCACGAACTATTTCAAACAATATGAAGTACTGAATATCCTGGATGATCATTGGTGGTACCGAATTTTAACACCTTTGAAACTCTCAAATCCAAATTCCTGGACAGAAGTAAATTGGAATTCATCATCGATTAGCTTGTATCGATCAAGTTCTTCATCATTTTTAAAATCCACTTGGACTATAACCAAGGAGTAGATTCAAAGTTTTATACAGTTTTTTTTTGTATTTGTATCGTTAAATATATCATTTTTAAATCCATGAATATTTGGATAATTTTATTTGCAATTCTATTCAGAGGTGGGTGGATTGACATAATGGGTTAGGTCGGGAAATTTTAGAATTCCAACATTCCGACTCTCATTTTGGAGCCATTTTCAAAAGAACTGAAAAATAGAAAATTTCTAGTTTAGTATCCCTCTTCGCCAACATCCTTCTGACAGACACACTGGACATCCTGAACACCAAACATTATATACCCAAAGATATCCCTTACCACATCATCCATTGTATGAATAGTACATACTTCCTTTTCCAGAAAACATATTACAAACAAGTAAGAAGTGAACCAATGAGAAATTTCCTTTCTTCAGTCCTGGCAAACCCATACATGGAGGAATGCAATCGAGACTAAGGCCCCAAAAGCCATAGAGTTTTTGAATAATAAAATAATCAATAATCAAATTCGTATATTTCCCAGATCTCCAAAAGATATAAAATCCAATGCTCCAGGACGAACATAGGACAAAGTGACAGACGAGTGACAAGCCGAATTAACGAACATCAACTTACCGTCCGACACTTAGACCCTTCCTCAACACTTTCCCAACAAAGTGAAGAAAGTGGCTGCATAATTGATTTCGAGCAGATCAATTTGCCGCAATGAACTTGTTGATGGACGCAGACTACCCAATACCTGGAATATACCCGTCCCTCTACCTTCTCCACGCCCCAAACCAATTCCCCACATTTTTGCCTCATTCACCCAGGATAAATTCCACACCACCACTCTCGTATCCTCAGTTCTAGCGAAAGAGAACTAGTGTCGAGACCTGGGGAGTTTGGACCCTAAACCCACCTGATAGACTGGTTCACAAGTGCCATTTTGTTCCAAACCTGGAGGTCACTACCGAAAATTATGATTTTCGCGGAACCTGCAAGTCAAAGTCTTTGACTATGACGAGGGCATCGTGTTGGCTTTGAGACCAACATTCCGAACACAGCTTTTTTAATTTTCGAAAGCCATGTCGGGGGAAACGTGCTCATCGAAAACGTGTCGCAAGTTGATTTCGTCCTGTTTGAAGAGCGCAATCATATTGCAATTGTCACGTATCAGCTGTTTGGGTACTTTCGAATAAATCTGACAGAACTAGATGGCATCGATGTGTTTGTGTCTGCACATTGAGAAATATTCGCAAATTTTATGTTGTCCATCGCAGGCCACATCGTCAACTATGATTACAGAGTGAGATCGGGCATCTTCCATAGAGATGATTCCATCATTGTCTCTGTACGGGAAATAGCCAACATCTTCCACATCGCTCAGGGCTTCTTCGAAGAATTGATACTTGGACTGATACAAGGATTTCGAATAGACGTAGATATTTGCGAATTTTGGACCGTTGTCATTCGCCAAAAACGACATCACAAGATTCGTTTTTCCCGATCCGCTAGGACCACAGATAACGGCTCGGAAGGAATTTGGCAATGGGCTGCCATGTTCACTTTCCCCTCCATCGCCACCGCCACCTCTATGTCCCACTTCGTAGGGCGCATTCGATTCGAAATGGCATCTTAAAAAAATGTTTAGCTGGAAAGTTGGGGCCGGCCAAAATTGCAAAAGTTATAAACAATTAAGTAAAAAACAAATATATGGTTCGGTTTTTTGAAAATATCTCAAAAACTATTCGAGATATCCGAAATTTGAAAAAAGATCCCTAAAGAGCAGGAAATTTCCGGAACTGTGCCGGCAATATTTATAATTCTAATTTAGCGGTGAAAAAAAGGCTGAAAACGCGCGTCTCAGCTCCCGTGCGCACCGACCGAATCTGACACCTGAAAAAAAAAGTTATTTTAACCGAGTAAATATCAATATTAAGGAATAAAAAAATTCAGGTACTATCTAGACATATCAATGAATAATAATCCGTCGGCAAAAAATTGTACCTCAATTTTTCAATGAATTATGCCTTTATTAATCAAAAAATTTTACTTGTTGAAATTTATTATAAAAACCCTGATAATTGTTGAACTAAAAACCTATATTTTTATTTACTTGTTATTGCTATAAAACGCACTTGCTAATTAACAATTTTTGTTATTGTTAAATATGAATATTAAGAAACCATTTTTTTATTATTATTTACCACGTTTTTTCATATTATAAAAAACATTATTTTTATATACTTTTCATTTGTTTATTAAACAAATATTTTTTTATAAACAAACGAATTTTCGCGCTATATGTTTTTTTAAATACTAAAAAAATACTGAGAACAACATTTTTTTTCTATTTTTTATATAATTTCGAAAAATTTTGTGCACTTTGACTTGTCGCTTCATTTCTGTTTTTCTTCATTGCTAATAAAATAACTTATAAACTATTGAAGATAGTACAAGAACACTTCAAGTCTTTTTTATTCTACATTGATAAATGAACAATCGTTTCCAAATCTCTAACTCAATTGTTTATTAACTTTTTTAATATTATTTATATAATTTCCTTGAATTTTTTTTTTTACTTATCAGTTTAAATATTCTTTAAACTATTAAAAATACGAAAAGAACACTTCAATCTTTTTTATTTTCGATAGTTAATAAACAAATTAAGCTTTAAACAGAGCTCTAACTCAATTATTTAAAACTTTTCGGCTATATTATTTATGAATATATATCCAAAAAAATTTATTTCGGTTCGAAATGTATATTGTTTATAATAATATCATTCTTCTATTTCAACTTTCTTCTTATTTCTCCTGTTATAAACAATGCAATGAATTTCATGTATTTTTCAATACTAGAACAATTTTTTTTGGATGTATATTCATAAATAATACCTATAGCCGAAAAGTTTTAAATAATTGAGTTAGAGCGTCGTTTAAAAGCTCAATTTGTTTATTAACTTTCGAAGAATAAAGAAGACTTGAAGTGTTCTTTTCGTAATTTTAATAGTTTATAAGATATCTGAACTAATAAGTCAAAAAAAAAATGTCAAGGGAATTATATAAATAATATTAAAAAAGACTTGTCGTATCTTCAATACTTTATAAGTTATTTTATTAGCAATGAAGAAAAACAGGAAGGAAGCGACAAGACAAATGCACAACATTTTTCGAAATTAAAAAAAAAAAAATATAAAAAATTATTAGTTTAATAAACAAATGGAGAGTATATAAAAACTTTGTTTTCGTTATATGAGAGAACGTGATGAATAATGATTTTAAAAAAAATCGTTTCCTAATATTCATATTTAACAACAACAAAAATTTGTTAATTAGCAAGTGCGTTTTTTAGCAATAAAAAAAATTATTTGGAAAATGAGTTTTTTGAATGAAAAAAAAATTGATTAAATCTAATAATCGATGCATTTGTTTGTAACCATTTTTTAAATAATAAGAAATAAAAATAAAAAAAATAAAAAAATATATTTTTTTTAGCAATAAAAAAAACAAATCGATAGAGATAATAGAAAAAAAACTTTCCTTAATTGTTTTATATACGTTTTTAATTTTTTTATACTTTTGATTGTTTATAAAAAAGTAAAAAATCCAAATTTTTCGATTTTTCCAACGGTGATCTTTTTTAAAGTCTTTTAGGAACAGCTACAAGGAGTAAAAAAAATTCTAGGTTTTTAGTTCAACAATTATCAGGGTTTTTATAATAACTTTCAACAAGTAAAATTTTTTAATTAACAAAGGCATAATTAATTGAAAAATAGAGGTAAACATTTTTTGCCTACGGATTATTGTTTATGGGTATGTCTAGATAACACCTGAATTTTTATATTCTTTAGTATTAATATTTACTCGGTTATAATAGTTTTTTGTTCAGGAGTCAGATTCGATCGGTTTTCAACCTTTTGTTCACCGCTAAATTAAAATTATAAATATTGCCGGCTCAGTTCCGGCTCTTTAAGGATCTTTTTTTAAATTTCGGATATCTCAAATAGTTTTTGAGATATTTTCAAAAAACCGAACCATATATTTGTTTTTTACTTAATTGTTTATAACTTTTGCAATTTTTGCCGGCCCCAATTTTCCAGCTAAACATTTTTTTTAGATGCTATTTCGAATCGAATGCGCCCTAAATCATAATTTTCGGTAGTGACCTCCAGGTTTGGAACAAAATGGGACACTTGTGAACCAGTCTACTGAGGAGTGTGCATGTTGAGACCTCATTGTGAAAAAAACTTTTTTTGCCACAACTAAAAATGCTCTATTTTCCAAGTTTGTTGGATGTGGCTTCAAAATGGAAGGCAAGTACACCATTTTATCATTTTCCGCATATTGCTGTACATCAATCTATTTATACAGGCTGTAATCTAACTTCTTGCATACCCGTGAATGATGAGAGTATAATGCCATTTTATAACGAAATTATAGTGTTAAAAATTTTAATATAAAAAAAAACTTTTTTTGTCCAATTCGTCCGTGTTGGAAACCGCGAGCAGCGAAGTTTTGATAGAAAAAAATATATTTTTTTTGCAATAAGCACTCTTCGTAAAAATTTCAAAGTAAAAATCTGTTTATTTTTTTATGGACCCATCAACTGTAAGCGGTTGTACAAGAGGCCAGATTACACCCTGTATATATATATTTATTGAATATATATATATATATATATATATATATATATATATATATATATATATATATAAATATATATATATATATATATATGTAAACAAATTGATTATTGGGGTATGCAGCAAAAGAAAAAGTGTACTCTTTAAAGTTTGTCCAAGCTTTCGGAATGTTTTATTTCCATCTTCAGGGATACTACAATGAAGAATTGAACAAAATTAGTGTGTCATTAGAACCTTAAGGTACTAATAACTTACATCTTTGTTGAGATTAGTTTCTATGTTGTTTATGAATGTTCTTCATGTAAAGTATATATATATATATATATATATATTGTTTGGTGATTCTTGGGGTTTTGGTTCGTAATGAATTACGCTATGTATTTAGAACATTTTTATATTTTTTTCCTTTATTTTTATAGTGGAATACTGGCTAACGTTTCGACGGGGGTTCCCTCGTCTTCTTCAGAGCATATTTTGGATTATTTAAGTATAATTCCGGAACAAAGCAAATCATGCTTAAAGAATCCAAAATATGCTCTGAAGAGACGAGACTAACGAGCCAATTTCACTATAAAAATAAAGGAAAAAAAAAATTGTTCTAATTACATATAGCGACCAAAACCCAAGAACCACCAAACAAAACATACTCCGAAGGTTCAAGAATCCACATAATACATATATACATATATATATATATATATATATATATATATATATATATATAATATAACTTTGCTATTATTTAAAGAGCTCAAGTAATATTTTTAGTGTCCAAAAAAAATTTTGGTAACCGAGTTTTGGTACTTTGGTGACCAAATCTTGAATTTAACGAGAAATTGATGTTCTGGGAACATTTTGGTGATCATTTGAATGTTTAACCAATTCAAAATCAATCGAAAACAATCCAACAGTTATGAGATATGAATCATTCGACCAATAATAGTTGATAATTTATATACTTTCGAATTTCTAAATTGTGTATAATAATCGTGCAAGTATGAGAATATACTTTAAACTGTGATTAATACAATATAGAACCGATAGTAGAATGATATCCGCAGTGTTTATAATAGAAATAGATAACATAAGTAGTTGTAGTGTTTAACACTTCTGATTATGAAATATTTTGGTTCGTAGGCAATTTTTAGAGGTCTCAAAGTCAACATGAATTCGATAATAATACTTTTACACGCAATTTATCGGTTTTTAGTGAAAAATATCTTTTATTTAACGATCATATTATGCATATCACTAATTTTAATCCATTCTGCTAAATAGTTTGATCTTGATAGATAATCTCCCTTTACTTTCATTATTTATAGAAATTAGTAAAATATACACAAAGCATGCTACAAGGATTTTTGAATAATATTGCAGTAGTGCCATTTTTAATGTTTATATTATAGAATAAGAAACAGTAACATGGGAAAACCAAAAAGAAAACTGAAAGTTATACTTAAATACAAGAAGAGTCGTAGATTCCCAAATATATGAAAAGAGAAGGAGATAAAATAGCAATCAGAGGCCAAAAAGAAATCATGGAACACTGTCACCAAAACATGAGAAAAGAAGCAATGAATAAACTAGTATTCTAGTCGAGAGGTGAGTTTCCTGCGAAAAATCGTTCCAAGTCTACTAAAAATATGAGCGATGGCTCATTCGATTCGGGATGTCATTCTGAGAAAGACGTATTTTTCGATTTTTTCCGCTGACGATAAATTTGCTTTTCAAAAAAACAAAAAAAAACGGCCTTAGTTTTTTGGCGATAGCTTAAAAACTATCGATGATACAGAAAATAATAAAACAGTTTTTTGAAAAGTAGGAAATTTCCAATAGAAAAGTTTGCACTCCCGGAAGTCTATCTTAATTATTTATAATTTTAATTTGACATTGATGCACATAAAATATTTTTTTAACTATTATATATGAATTTAAAAATTCAAAAAAATCATACTATCATCTGAACACTTGAAAGATTGAAATTTCGTTGTAAAAACATTTTTCATTAAATTTTTATAATGTGAGGCTATTGTTAATTAAGTAGTTTTTTTAAACCGCCGATTTTATTAAAAACCGAATAATTTTTCACAGAATGACTCCATAACTTTTTTTGCTTCCTGGAGCACATTTTGCATGTGTACTCAAATATATCACGCTATAAAATTGTTTAAAAATTGATTATTTTGTTAATTATAAATTTCTAAAGTTAGCAAAATATGAGAAATCGAGTAAATATTGTCAAAAAAATTTTTATTGATATTTTATATGATTATCAGTTTCATGTCTGACAAAGGCAATTCACGTTTTAATAAATTAAAAAAATTTGTTCATGAAATATTTATAAACAAATGGATAAGTTGAATATTTTCCAAAAACTGTTTTTTGCAATAGCTAAGAGTTCGATATGATTAAAAAAATATATATTTTTCCTAAAAAAAATTATTTGTTTATACATTTTTTTTATTTTTTTATTCGTTAAATAATATATTAAGAATTTTGTTTCTTCCAAAATTCATAATCAGTCTACCTAATAAAAAACATTTTTTCTTAATAATTAATGTAATTGTTCATTTAGTTAACAATTAGTTATATACAAACTTTGATTGGCATTATATTTTTTGGATGGTACAAAAAATAACAAAAACAACCACATACGACAGACTGTTTAATTTTTTCATTTTTCTAGAAAATTCTATAAAAATAAAAATAAAACTGTTTTCTATGGTTGTTTTGCACCATTAAAAAAGAATTGTTAGCTGAATAAACAATTACATTATTAATGAAATAAAACAAAATTCTTATTAGGTAGAAAATAACCAATTAATAATTTTAAAGAAAAAAAATTCTCAATAAATTAATTAAAAAAATAAAAAACTAATATAAACAATTGTTTTTTTAAGAAAAAATACTTTTTTTCAAATTATAAAAATTTAGCAACCTATTGCAAAAAAACAATTTTAAAAATATCCAACTTATCCATTTGTTTATAAATATTTTATTAACAAATGCCTTTGTCAGACATAAAACTAATAATTATATAAAATAATAATAATTTTTTTTTTGGCAATATTTACTCGATTTCTCATATTGTTAACTTCAGAAATTTATAATTAACAAAATAATGAGCTTTAAACAATGTTGTAAAGTGATATTATTGCGTACACATGTAAAATATGCTCCAGGAAATAAAAAATTATGGAGTCATTTTGTAAACAATTATTCTGTTTTTAGTCAAATCTACGACAGACTGTTTAATTTTTTTTATTTTTCTAGAAAATTCTATAAAAATAAAAATAAAATTGTTTTAAGTGGTTGTTCTGCACTATTCAAAAAAAATATGATGCCAAAGTTTGTATATAACTAATTGTTAGCTGAATAAACAATTACATTATCAATTAAATAAAACAAAATTATTATTAGGTAGAGAATAACCAATTATGAGTTTAAAAAAAAATCTCAATAAATTAATAAAAAAATAAAAAACTAATATTAACAATTATTTTTCTAAGAAAAAATACTTTTTTCCGAATCATAATAAACTGTTAGCAACCTAATGCAAAAAAACAATTTTGAAAAATATCCAACTTATCCATTTGTTTATAAATATTTTATTAACAAATGCCTTTCTCAGGCATAAAACTGATAATTATATAAAATAATATTATTTTTTTTTGAAATATTTACTCGATTTCTCATATTGTTAACTTCAGAAATTTATAATTAACAAATTAATCAACTTTAAACAATGTTATAAAGTGATATTATTGAGTACACATGTAAAATATGCTCCAGGAAATAAAAAAATTATGGAGTCATTTTGTAAACAATTATCGGTTTTTAATCAAATCGGCCGTTCCAAAAAAACTACTTAATTAACAAGCCTCACATTATCAAAATTAAATGAAAACAATTTTCCCCAACAAAATTTCATTCTCTCAAGTGTTCAGATTACTATAATTTTTTTTTTAGTTTCTAAATTCATATTTATTAGTATAAAAAAAAATATGTGCATTGCTCTCTCGAGAGGTGCTGTACTCCTGCCGAAACTCCCGCGTGGAGCCCTATTTTCAACGTTGAATTAAAATTATAATTAATTCAAATAGAGTTCCGGAAGAGCAGAACTAACTACCCAAGAAACCAAAATTTCAAAATAATCATATGTCCCATTCTCGGTAAACGTCTAACCTATCGTGACTGACCCTGTATGTCTGTCACAGATTTCTTCTCACTTGATATTCAAGATGACTCTTTAGGAGTACTGTTGTTGCAATAGTTGAAGTCGAGAAGGCGTTAGCTAGTGATCTGTTTCCACTTGCTTGGCGAAATCTGGCGGAATCTAATGGGTGAATGAATTTTGATCGTCTCATTAGGGTTAGCAGACATTAATCATACTGATGAGGGGCAATACCCCGAAACCGGTGTACAGGTGGTCAGTCTGGATGAGGCGGTTAATATTTATCAATTTCGCAAGGAACAGTTTCAAAGTAATCTTACGATTTCTGATGGATATTAGGCTCAACATACACCTGCTGCATAGGTAATAGTAGAGGAGGGCAATCTTGTGGAATGAGACATTTTTCATGGTCTATAAAAATAGATAGGTTCAGGACTGAATAAAAGTAAAGTGAGTAAGTATATCAGAAAATAATTAATTTAATTATTCTTCTAGCAGCAAACATATGTGATATCTAATCGAATCATTGTGCGAATGTTCGCAAAATTGATAAGTTTTTTTATTCTGATATTTCGATTCAACATATCAATCGATGTATTCATGTTGACTTTGGAGGCAATCAAGTTAATTGATGATTTTACAGGTTATAAAATGAATTAACTAGCATTTTATTCGAGATAACTGTAAAGTGCTTGCAATAAGATATGTATTTTTGCACAAAACATTTGCTTATTTATAATAAGGTGATATTTTTGGTAACCAGAAGCAATACTACAGTTATTTTGTATTATAATGGTGACTTTAATCTAAATTGTTATTGACTATATTTGGTTTTTCATGAGCAATAATATTTAAGATAGTTATAGTCGCAATTTTATACATAAGATATATAGAATAGTTATTTTATTACGACAGGAACCTGTTTTTATAATTGAGGTGTGTGGAACTATGCTAAATTCCAATATTCACTATTGTAATTTTTTTTTTTCATTGTGCTGTTTGCGGTTTAATGTACTTGCTCAATGATATATCAAAAACATTGTGTCCCATTCAATATTAATTTTATGACTAGAAGATGGCATAGTATCACACATCCTTGTGTGTATGTTTAGAATTGCAAGTAAATTATTTTCCAGTCCCCCCTTCAATTTCAGATTGGGAATGTTATTTTAGAATTTATCGATCTTTTTTTGCATATATTTTATGTCTCTAATAAAATATGCAAAGTTTGTTATTTGAAAAATCGAATCTTATAATATTTTATTCGTTGTTTGAAGGGCAGTTCAAGTAGCGGGAAATTTTAATAAATAACTTGCAATTCTACGACACGCACATGATGTTATAGCTGATAAATATGCTACAATTTCAAAACCAATATTTTATACAAATACAACCTTTTAAATTTTAGCCGGAAATAAACCAATTTACAAAGTTGTGCGATCTGCAATCATTGTAACTGTATAAAATGTACAATTCGTTAAGAATATTAGTCGGTTAGTTTGATAAACAATGTAAAAAATAGGATAAATTGAACTCTCTAGTATTTATAGATAGTAGTTATGTAAAAGGTTTGGTTTAGAAGGCAATAACTCGTGAAAAACCGTGAAAATCATTGACATACAGGAGCGAATTTAGCAGAAAAATCAGTATATTCTCTTTACTTTTCCAGTATTCAATATTACAATTTTTTTATATTATCTTTTTGGTTTGGTGATCAAGTAAAAATTCTTTGGAAATGAATCGGGATTGGCATCAATGGCGTCGAAAAAAAAACTATTGATTCCTTTCCAACGTTTCGAGTTCAATTAAATTCATCCTCAGGCTACTATATATAAATAAAATTATGTGTACTCACCATATGAGAAAATATAAATAATTGAAAAAGTACTCACCAAAAGTAGTTCTTTCAATATTAAGAATGTTTTAAAATCGCAAAACATAACTAGACATAATAGATACAAACAAAAACGTGAAATCGACGAGAAATCTCTGCATACTCTCAACAATGACAAAACGCTGAGGTAAGAATCTGATAGTGCAGGAAATAAAAAAAATACAATACAATAACAGCGTTAGTAAAATTATAATTGTTGTTGTTTTTCCTAGCACGCTAAACAAGGTCAGTGGGATCAAGAATGTTCACTTTTTTGGTGTTTCTCTCATGCTCAGATATCCTTATCTTCAGATACCTTCCTGTTTGACCTACATAGCATTTATTACACTTTTTTGCAATTCATTTTGAATATAATATTGGAATGTAGCTGTTTTTCTCCTTGTCTGGAAAAAACGGCATTGTCATTTGTGAAAGAATTTTTTTTCGTTGTCCTTCAAAACTGTCGCAAGTCTATCAGAGAGATTTGTAACATAAAGTATTATAAGTTATAAGTTATTTTATCCGTTATTTTGGTGAAGAATTTCATTAACCAATGTAATTGGATAATTGTCTGAATGTTTTTTGTAGAGGTATCAGAATATTGTTTTCCCCATTTTGGGTATTCTCTCCACCTGGAAGTAAAGAAATGTTAATTACGTTTTTGGTATTTAAAAAAAATGAACTAAAAAATGTCACATTAAGAAACGTAGCGTTTGAAAATTATTTGCCTTAAATATTCACAACAAAACTAATATTGGAAATTCGGAATATAAAACATACTTCCTTCTGATGACGTTTTGGGTATCACCTCTGTTACCTTTCTCAAATTCTGGTTTTTGTCAAATTAACACAATTTTAGATCTCTCTTGAAGTTTTCAGGTTATTTTGCAATTGTCAAAATAACCCGACAACTTCAAGGAAGATTTTATTTTACAAAAACCAGAATCTGAGAAAAGGAACAGAGGTGATCGCCAAAATGTCATTAAAGGAAGTATATTTTGTATTAAGAATATCCAATATTAATTTTGTTGTGAAATATTTTAGGCAAATAATTTTTAAACGATACGTTACTTGTAAATTTAATTTTTTTTAGTTCATAGAAAATTTAGAAAATAAATAAACTATTTTCAAATACACGTCACACCTCTCATAAAATCAGTGTCAATGAATTTCATTGCGTTTTGACAGAATGGTGCCTTTGATGTTCCGTTGATATGAATGAATGAAAGGGATTAATCAACCCAATCAATTGTTGTAACTTCTGTACATTACTTGACTTACTCCATATAAAAAATTCGAAAATACTGATTGTTTTATTTCTCTTTTGCCTCATATCTTCCGAAAAATCGATAGGAGCTTTACATTATAACGAAATCAATCAATTTTCTTCTTTTTTGCGTGTTGACATCAAACCGTGTTTTTTGCCCATTTTTTATATACATAGAATTTAAAAATTTAATTAATTAAAATGTTACCAACATAGGAGTTTTTTTCATCCTTTGACGTTGATTTTTTCATCTTTTTCTATTAACATTATATTTTGACAAATTTACTGAAAGTTTTAAAGTGTTCTTATCCTTCTCCAGCGCCGATGATTGTGGTTGATTATTTCAACCGAAGTTCGGGATTGAATTCTTTTTCTAATTCTTCAACTAAATTGCCAAATTGGCTTACAAAAACAACTACTCTGAATAAACATTTCGATTTTTTTAGAGGATTTGACTTTTGTGTGCTTTTCCAGGTCAAAACAAACAGAGTGGCAACACCACAATACTTTGTTGCTTATGCTAGTTATGGCCTATTAGAGAAAAAATTATTGAAGCTATTTCTGAATGAAATAGTTTATTTCTTCAATAAAAAAAATCCCTGGATACGTTTTATGATAATTGACAATAAAAAATGCTCTCATATAAGTTATAAGAGAAGTCGTTGCAAATTTTTTTTTTCAACTAATTTTTATTTTGTTTTTTAAACGAAATTCCTGAAGAAACTTATGAAAAAACTTTTGAGTCAACTTAGTTCATTGTTTTAGATAGTAAAGACGATATTTTTATCTCCTAAAGTGAAATCTCAGTTACAGACAAAGCGAAGAAAAAAAATTCATTCAATCGATAAAAAAAAATTATTGAAGCAATTTCTGAACTAAATAGTTTATTTCTTCTATAAAAAAAATTCCCGGGATACGTTTTATGATAATTGACCACAACAAATTCTCTCATATAAGTTATAAAAGAAGTCGTTGCAAAACTTTTTTTTTCAACTAATTTTGTTTTTGTTTTTTCAAACAAAATTCCTGAAGATACTCATGAAAAAACTTTTGAGCCAACTTAGTTCATTGTTTTAGGTAGTAAAGACGATATTTTTATCTCCTATAGTGAAAAATCAGTTTCAGACAAAGCGAATAAAAATAATCCATTCAAGCGATTAAAAAAAAATTATTGAAGCAATTTCTGAGTTAAATAGTGTATTTCTTCAATAAGATTTTTTCCCAGGATACGTTTTATGATAATTTAGTATAAAAAATGCTCTCATAAAAGTTATAAAAGAAGTCGTTGCAATTTTTTTTTCTCAACTAATTTTTATTTTGTTTTTTCAAACAAAATTCCTGTAGATACTCATGAAAAAACTTTTGGGCCAACTTAGTTCATTGTTTTAGGTAGTAAAGACGATATTTTCATCTAAAGTGAAATCTCAGTTACAAACAAGGCAAAGAAAAAAAATCCATTCCTAGCGATTTAAAAAAAATTATTGAGCAATTTCTGAATTAAATAGTTTATTTCTTCAATAAGATTTCTTCAAGAACTTTTGTTTTCAACAAATGTTTATTTTTGTTTTTTCCAACAAAATTCCTGAAGATACTCGTGAAAAAACTTTTGAGCCAACTGAATTCATTGTTTTAGGTAGTAAAGACGATATTTTTATCTCCTGAAGTGAAATCTCAGTTACAGACAAGGCGAAGAAAAAAAACCATTCAAACGATTAAAAAAACTATAATATCTGGCCTATACTTTATACACACGAAAAATCAGTGGGTTCTATTTTCCATATATTACGTAGGGGTAGTGGTAAGCATAGTGGTACAATGGATAAGCTGGATAGTGTGGGTATACTACATAGCCGCTAGCTGCACCCTCAAGATCATTTTCAGGGATTTCCTTGGCTGATCTGAAATAAAAAAAAGAGATTGCTATGAATCAGTGTGTGACTGAAGTATTACAACATAAGGAAAATAGGCATCGTTATACTAAGCAATCGAGAAAATCAGTGCAAAACCAAGTAATTTAAAGAATTTTTTTTTCTTTTAAATTTTGATTTCGCGTGAAAAATGTAATTTGGTAGTCAGAAACACTGTGGAATGTAGAGAACAAAATCAATTGATTCAGTTACAAAATAGTTCAATTTTTTTTTTTTTAAGCTGTTTGAATATCTTTCATTACAAATTGTACATAATACACGAAGCACATTGATTTGTTGAAAATATAAACAGGATGTTCATAAAATCAGATGTGGAATCATCTGCGACTGAAAGATAAACTTTAGTCACTATCTTCCATCGTCAAGATAACCTCTTGTGGGGTATTCATGTTGAAAAGGGGAATAGAAAATCAAATAACTATCTGAATGAAAATGCAAATTTTCAATTTCAGATTTTTTCTTTTGAGTTAGGGCCTTTTCAAAATATCTATCAGATGTAGTTCAATGTCCAGCATGGCTTTAGCCAGGGAAGTAGTTGTTTCCGTTAGACATTCACAAAAAATAACTTCATTTTAATCGTGGATTTTTCAATTCACAGAAAAATCTTTCTATCAATATTCAATTTAGAATGTTTCCCTTTTCTACACGAAGTACAGTTGAAGAATAATATCAGCAGATCAGAAAACTATTCAATGATTTAGAGATTTTTCGGGGGTTGAAATGACCATGTGTGCTAAAGTGATACTCAACTCCTGGTGAATGGATGGCTATTTTAATTACCAGGTTTTTTTCACAATATACACCAATCGATAATAAAACTCTGACACCTGTTGAAGGAGTATTGAAAATATATAATTTTAAATGAGAATCTAAGTCTATTTCCAGATTTTTTTAATTTTAGAATTAAACATAAAAACGTAATCAATTAAGAAAGACAATTATTGCATGTAGATGCCTCTTAATTCCCCTACAGTTTCTTCACGACTGTGCGAAATATAAAATACAGATGTGATGTGGTCGTAGAAACAGTATAGTGTACAACAAGCATTGAGTGATCATGAGTATACGATGTCAGTTGTACAATATACTTTTCTATTTGGCTTCATCATTATTTACGTTCAATACACCAAATTAAAATGATATTATTATCAAATGTACTTACACCTCCAATTGCTTTCCCAGAGATTTTCCTGTTGGGACCATCACAGGAATACTGGTAGCCGATACTACCAATGCAATCAATATGGTGGCAACCTAAAAAATTCAACTTTGCTCATGGAAAAACTAATTTCATCAACTTTTGGGATGTTTTTGGATGCATTTGTATTCATGTTATATTGTTAGTGTCAAATGAAACTTCACAAACAGATTTTGTCAATTACTTATTATTAAAATGTCTATTTTAGAGTGGCTGACTTACAAGATAAATGAAATTATCACTGATGTTTCTGTCATTTGCACCAAAAAGGAATAATTTTTAAAACTTGTAGTACTTATATTCAATTGCATTTCCTATTTTATCCTTATATGAAGTTATTCTATTTTTATATGTTTTACATCTAGAAAGAACCCCGCACAAACATATGGAAAATTGGCTCTCGGTCGAATTGTCTGAAATTTTATTATGTTATAGTAGGATGGGTCATTAGAAAAAAGTCTGAGTTCAAATGATTTTTTATGTTTATTTTCTGAAATATAAGCGGCCAAAGTTCGTAAAAACGTCGTATTGGGGTAGGATTGACAAAGAAAAAACTGTTTTTTTAGTCGAAATAAGACAAAGTAAGGATGAAAATGTATTGATCGGAACTCATAAACATGTTCAATTATAATCTTATTGATGATAGTACATTAGGTTGTATACGGGGCATAGTAAAAAAAATCGTTTTTCCGGATTTTTTTCCAGCACTATTTCAAAACCAAGAAGTTTTATTTTGTTAAGATATGGTTTCAGTCTATTGTAGGCGAAAGAACGTGATTTGTTTCTTGATGACTCTCTCTGTCTGAAATATATATATTTTTTTATTTTCGAGTAAACCCCTACACTGAAAACAATTGACAGATCGTTTTTTATTACAAAAAAAGGAATTAATTGCTACTTCCCATTGAATAAAAGAGAGGGTAACATTCTGATGAGCTCAATTGTTCAATATTACCTTTCATTTAGATAAAGGGTGCGTTACATTCTTTTTTTAGGTCATTTACATAGTTTATATTAAATATCTAGAAAACTGTTCCGTTAATTTGGACCATATTTTACTCACAATATTTTGAAAATGCTGACTATCATATACGATAGTTTTATCAACTTTGTATATTGCGTTTCTAAGATATGCATTTTGGAAGTTACCGGTATTACGATATATGGGGTAACCTATCGATTTAACAAAATTTTATGGAACCTTTCGACACATTCAATTCTATCATAGAACTTTTCAAAATAAATTATGTGATACTATAAATTATTTGATACTATAAACAACAACAATTTGGAACTCAACCGTATAGACTCAGAATAAAACGAATTATAAATAACGACTTCTAACATATAAAGTCAATTAATATTATGCAAACTATAATATAACAAATCGAAATTGAAGCTAATTAGTTATAAACAACATAATCAACAATTTACATAATGGAACTCTCAAAAAACAAACAATAACCAAAATCCAAATTCAAATAAAATTATTAATATTGTTATTGATTGGTCTATTTGCGCAATCTTAAAGATTTCTCAATGGTTTATGGCTAGGGTACTTTATTGTTTCTATTTGAAATTGATATGCGGAATCATGAAACTATTACGCTGCCGCATAGCGTCCAGATATAGGAATGCTATAAAGTATCAACTGTGGATGTCCTTTGGATTATTCCTGATGCACCTGCAAATGAACGTATTCTAGGCTACTACCTACTGTACCTGCAAAAGTGGAGCAAGAACAGTGGGATGCTGTTCCCATATTTGCAGCGTACGTACCTAGGATTTGCTCGTCATCAAGAAACAATTAAGTACCCTAGCCATGAACTATTAAACAATGTTTTAGATTGCGCAAATAGACCAATAAATAACAATATTAATAATATTATTTGAATTTAGGTTTTATTTATTCTTTGTTTTGATAGTTCAATTATGTAAATTGTTGTTTATGTTGTTTATAACTAATTAGTTTCAACTTCGATTTAGGGTTCACTACTTCGATACACTATAAGATTTTCACTACTTAAGGGTTCATTAAAGCACGACGCGTGTTTCGCTAGACAATAGCTTCATAAGGTTCATTTCGATTTGTTATATTATAATTTCCATAATATTAATTTACTTTTTATGTTAGAAGTCGTTATTTATATTGAAAAGGGAAACATTCTCAATTGAATATTGATAGAAAGATTTCAGTCGCAGATGATTCCACATCTGATTTTATGAACATCCTGTTTATATTTTCAACAAATCAATCGTTATTTATAATTCGATATTTTTTTTAAGTTTATACTGTTGAGTTCCAAATTGTTGTTGAGTGTGGTTTGTGTTTATAGTACTTAATAATTGAATTCGAGAAGTTTTATAATAGCATTGAATGGGTCGAAACGTTCCATAAAATTTTGTTAAATCGATAGGTTACCCCATATATCGTAATACCGTAAACTTCAAAAATGCATCATATCTTAGAAACGCAACATACAAAGTTGATAAAACTATCGTATATGATAGTCAACATTTTCAAAATATTGTGAGTAGAATATGGTCCAAATTAACGGAACAGTTTTCTAGATATTCAATAAAAACATTGTAAATGACCTAAAAAAAATTTAACGCACCCTTTATCTAAATGAAAGGTAACATCGAACAATTGAGTTCATCAGAATGTTACCCTATCTTTTATTCAATGGGCAGTAGCAATTAATTCCTTTTTTTGCAATCAAAAACGATCTGTCAATTGTTTTCAGTATAGGGGTATCCTCGAAAATTAAAAATTTTGCGTAGATTCCGAAAATATAGCATATGTTGTATATCAATCCAACAGATTCACCGTGAATCCTAAAAAACCGAGATAGTGACGAGAGAAATCATAGATGGCGCACCCATCAACTTTGACATGTGCCAAGGAAAAAATTCACACGACGGCTTTCCGAAAGTTACTTTTTCTCATATAAAAAGTCCGCTGAATTCAAAAACGTGACCATCTCGTCGATAGGGCATGTTATTGGGGAGCTATTACTATTTTTTCCGCGCCATTGCAACGACGTTTCGAGACTTTGTGACATCGTAGCTCCCTTATCCCAGGGCCTATCGACAAAATCGTTACATTTTTTAGTCAGCGGACTTTTTTACGGATGAACGCTAAGATGATTTCTTTTATATACCAAAGTCCACACGGGCGTCATAAAAAATTTGTTTTATCATACTGCCACAGTGCAGACTTCCCTTTGAAAAATCTTCAAAAAATCAGACACGCAGATTCCATTTTCAAACTCTGGCTTCTTATAGAGAAAACAATTTCCTATCGAATAGTGAGGAGCACATGAAAATCGAAGTACGAGAAATATTTTTTCTCGCTTCGAAGTGGAAAAAGTGATTATGGGAAAGGCGTCCGTGCAGGCTTCTCTTAGAAAGATCGCCAAAAATTCAATGACAGAGCGATCGGTGTGAAATTCTAGATGCTTCTGCAAAAACTATGGAAAAAACGATTTTGGGAAATTTTTTTCGGAAATAGAATTATTTCCGATTTTTTTCTGGAAGTCCAGAAAAAAATGTTTTTAATTCGGGAACGGGCCATCGACAAAATAGTTACATTTTTTAATTCAGCGGACTTTTTTACGGATGAACGCTATCATGCTTTTTTTTATATACCAAAGTCCACACAAGCGTCATGAAAAATTTGTATTATCATACTGCCACAGTGCAGACTTCCCTTTGAAAAATCTTCAAAAAATTAGAAACGCAGATTCCATTTTCAAACTCTGGCGTCTTATAGAGAAAACAATTCTTTATCGAATAGTGAGGAGCACATAAAAATCGAAGTACGAGAAATATTTTTTTCTCGCTCCAAAGTGGAAAAAGTGATTATGGGGAAGGCGTCCGAGCAGGCTTAACTTAAAAAGATCATAAAAAATTCAATGACAGAGCGATCGGTGTGAAATTTTAGACTATCATGCAAAAAACTTTGGAAAAAACTATTTTTTGGAATTTTTCTCGGAAATAAAATTATTTCCATTTTTTTCCAGAAAAAAAAATTTTTTAATTCAGGTAATAGATAGAGCAATTCTGCGAACGCCATTCGATTCAGAATGGCCGAATTAGTCTAAAAACATTATTTTGACTCGATATGGAAGAAACATTTGAAAAGTGATATTTTCGAACAAGTGGTCGTATCGATTTCGTTTGAACCAAATTTGGAAATTTTGCGTAGATTCCGAAAATATAGCATATTTGTATATCAATCCATCAGATTCACCGTGAATCCTAAAAAACCGAGATAGTGACAGAGAAATCATAGATGGCGCACCCATTACTTTGACATGTGCAAGGAAAAATTCACAGCGCGTTCCAAAGTAATACTTTTACTCATATAAAAGTCCGCTAATTAAAAACGTGACCATCTCGTCGATAGGGCATGTTATTGGGAGCTATTACTATTTTTCGGCCATTGCACGACGTTTCCTTATCCAGCTATCGACAAAATCGTAATTTTTATTCAGCGGACTTTTTCGGATGAACGCTACTGATTTTATATACAAAGTCACGGCGTCATAAAATTTGTTATCATACGCCACATCAGACTTCCTTGAAAATCTTAAAATCAGAAAGCAGATTCATTTCAAACCTGGCTCTTATAGAAACAATTTCCATCAATGTGGAGACATAAATCGAATACAAATATTTTCTCGCGAATGAAAGTGATTATTCTAGATCTTCTGCAAAAACTATGGAAAAAACGATTTTGGGAAATTTTTTCGGAAATAGAATTATTTCCGATTTTTTCTGAAGTCCAGAAAAAATGTTTTTAATTCGAGGAACGAGCCATCGACAAAATAGTTACATTTTTAATTCAGCGGACTTTTACGGATGAACGCTATCATGCTTTTTTTTATATACCAAAGTCCACACAAGCGTCATGAAAAATTTGTATTATCATACTGCCACAGTGCAGACTTCCCTTTGAAAAATCTTCAAAAAATTAGAAACGCAGATTCCATTTTCAAACTCTGGCGTCTTATAGAGAAAACAATTCTTTATCGAATAGTGAGGAGCACATAAAAATCGAAGTACGAGAAATATTTTTTTCTCGCTCCAAAGTGGAAAAAGTGATTATGGGAAGGCGTCGAGCAGGCTTAACTTAAAAAGATCATAAAAAATTCAATGACAGAGCGATCGGTGTGAAATTTTAGACTATCATGCAAAAAACTTTGGAAAAAACTATTTTTTGGAATTTTTCTCGGAAATAAAATTATTTCCATTTTTTTCCAGAAAAAAAAATTTTTTAATTCAGGTAATAGATAGAGCAATTCTGCGAACGCCATTCGATTCAGAATGGCCGAATTAGTCTAAAAACATTATTTTGACTCGATATGGAAGAAACATTTGAAAAGTGATATTTTCGAACAAGTGGTCGTATCGATTTCTGGTTTGAACCGAAATGTTGGAAATTTTGCGTAGATTCCGAAAATATAGCATATGTTGTATATCAATCCATCAGATTCACCGTGAATCCTAAAAAACCGAGATAGTGACGAGAGAAATCATAGATGGCGCACCCATCAACTTTGACATGTGCCAAGGAAAAAATCCACACGACGGCCTTTCCGAAAGTTACTTTTTCTCATATAAAAAGTCCGCTGAATTCAAAAACGTGACCATCTCGTCGATAGGGCATGTTATTGGGGAGCTATTACTATTTTTTCCGCGCCATTGCAACGACGTTTCGAGACTTTGTGACATCGTAGCTCCCTTATCCCAGGGCCTATCGACAAAATCGTTACATTTTTTAGTCAGCGGACTTTTTTACGGATGAACGCTAAGATGATTTCTTTTATATACCAAAGTCCACACGGGCGTCATAAAAAATTTGTTTTATCATACTGCCACAGTGCAGACTTCCCTTTGAAAAATCTTCAAAAAATCAGACACGCAGATTCCATTTTCAAACTCTGGCTTCTTATAGAGAAAACAATTTCCTATCGAATAGTGAGGAGCACATGAAAATCGAAGTACGAGAAATATTTTTTCTCGCTTCGAAGTGGAAAAAGTGATTATGGGAAAGGCGTCCGTGCAGGCTTCTCTTAGAAAGATCGCCAAAAATTCAATGACAGAGCGATCGGTGTGAAATTCTAGATGCTTCTGCAAAAAACTATGGAAAAAACGATTTTGGGAAATTTTTTTCGGAAATAGAATTATTTCCGATTTTTTTCTGGAAGTCCAGAAAAAAATGTTTTTAATTCGGGAACGGGCCATCGACAAAATAGTTACATTTTTTAATTCAGCGGACTTTTTTCACGGATGAACGCTATCATGATTTCTTTTATATGCCAAAGTTCACACGGACGTCATGAAAAATTTGTTTTATCATGCTGCCCCAGTGCAGACTTCCCTTCGAAAAATCAGCAAAAAATCAGGAACGCAGATTTCGTTTCCAAACTCCGGCTTCTTATAGAGAAAAGAATTTCCTATCGAATGGTGAAGATCACATAAAAATCGAAGTACGGGAAATATTTTTTTTTCTCGCTCGAGTGAAAAAGTGATTACGGAGAGGGCGTCTGTGCAGGCTTCTCTTTGAAAGATCGTCAAAACAGAGCGATCGGCGATTCGATTCATAATCACTGAATTAGTCTAAAAACGGAATTTCGTCTCGGTACAGGAGAAAATTTTTAAAAGTGATATTTTCGAACAAGGACCCATTTTTTAATAATCTAATATTTGTACACTTCTACGGAAGCGTTCAAGTGCCAAAACGTTTTTTTTTTTTCATTTTTCCGACTTCAAAGTCGGAAAAAATTAAAGAAAAAAAACGTGAAAAATGATTTTTCAAGTATGTTTTCCGGATAATTCGTACTATACAGTTTAGTGTTACTATTGAGAAACTCACCAATAAATTCATCGTGACTGAAGAATACAACTGAAACAAGCTGAGAGAATGAGAGGACCTTGATTGAAACAATTCTTATATAGAATAGGAAGCATCACATATTGAAATGAGATGCGTATCTAATTGTTCATTATCAACTATAGATCTCGATTTTAATTGAATTAAAAAACAATTTCCTTTCACATATGTCGGTCGTTCAATAATTCATTGTCAAGGATCTGAGATCTGATGTATGGCTGGGAATGATAAATTTACTGGCAAATCGATATTTTCCTCCTACACTTACCAGGTAAGTGCGGATATAGCATCTCGGGGAAAACCGTATTAGAATATTATTAAAAACAGTTTCTTTTTTAAACTGAATTAATTTGCGAAAATAATTTCACTCAAGGTTAAAAGTATAGGAAATCAAATATAGAAGGAAAATGTCATGAAATTCGAGTAACTGGTTCAAAAAAAATCACTTTACAAATATGTAGTCTATGACACCAGGGCATCTTTTTCTATATTTCCGAATTCAAAACAGGACATCTGAGTTTCTTGGGAAACATTAATTTCCGAGTCCGTAGTTAGAAAGTGCGAATTTAAAACGGGAAAAAGTAATTGGTGCCCGCAAAAGCTTTCGTAGAAATCACAGAGAGTTAACTACTATTATTTCAAGGTGATTTTTTCAATCGATGTGGCCGAAACTAAACAAAAGACACTAATGAAAATCATTCAGTGAAGTGTTTGCTTTATTTCAAGATGAAGTACTGCGTTGAATACCTAATTATAGACTTTCATCATTACAGTATTTCACCACCAACGAAGTAAAAAAAAATGAGACAATATTATTTTATCACCTTTGATAACATGAGTTAAATCGAATAACGACAACAGTCAAAAATTCTTTTGGAATTGAAGTAGACAAGATAAATAAATAAATGGGAATAATAAAGCAAACATGTGGTTAGTGAACAAAAATTTAACATAACATATAAACAATGTCTTTTATAAATTTAACCCCCGTTACCAGAAAATTATAATAGTAAGAAAAAATTTAAAATATAATTCTTGCTGAATATGTTACTCCTATAAACTTAAAATAATAAAACCTAGGCCAAAATTTGTCACGCTTTTAGTTTTTTTTTTTTTTTGTAAGGGTGGCTGTGATGACTGCTCACTGCCACTAGAGTAAATTTACGAGTGAAAGTCGAATTTCAAAAATATTGTTACTTAAATTTGTCGTATAATTGTCAAAATCCGTCGAAAATAATAAAAATGCACCAAAGTATATTTTAAAGAAAATATACACCTTTTTATGGATATTACCTGGAGTTCGTAAAAAATTCGAGTTCTTGGCAACATCGCATTCATATCAGTACATCTGATTTATGCGTTTTACATTGAAAGGCGAAATATAAGTCGTTTTTTTTTAAACGATGGTCAATTCTAAAAGTCCATTTTTTGAACAATCATTGTATATCAGAATTTTTCTTACAACCGAAAATTCAATTAGCAATTGTCGCATTACCAAAACATAATAGTCGTGCAGTTTTTTTTTTAGGTGTGGCTGTGTTAACTTGATATTAAGTTAGCACTGCCACTATAGTAAATTGACGAACGTGAGTCGAATATCAAATATATTTCACTGAAATGTTGTCGAAATACCTCCCGACATAATAAATATACACTAAAATAAATTTTAGAGGACATATAAGCACGTTTATGATATATCAGCAATGCTTACTGTGTACCTTCAGCCGAAAACTCACTTAAGAATTGTCAAATGACCAAAACATAATTGTCGTGCAAAATTTTGTATTTCCTGGAGCAAAAATTAATACAAAAAAAATGATAAGACAAGCTTTTATACAAATGCACTAAAAAGGAAAATGTCTTTAATTGTTTGACCTTGGCTATTCTGTTGGTAGAAGATTCAAAAGCTTGCCTCGCAAGAATACCTATTTTATATTCGTGGCAAGCTTTTGAATCTGCCTCTCACAGAGTAACCTAGGTCAAACAATTAAATAAATTATTTTTTCCTTTTTAGTGCATTTGTATTAACGCTTGTCTCATTTTGTTTCTAACCGACGAAACCAAAAAGGAGGAGGTTCTCTAGTCGACGCGTATTTTTTTTTTTTGTAGGATAGGGTATACTTCAAAGTTCGTCCCATTTGGAAACAAAAGATGAAATCCACCCCTAAGGGTAGCAAAATGAAGGATATTGATCACTCACCCTCTGAATTCTGGTCCGTTAACCGATTCAATCAGGCATAACTTTGTACTGGGTTCTTCGATTTGGATGATTTTTTTTTTAATAGATAGGGTATACCTCACATTTGGATATCGGATGGAATTATCCACCCTTACGGGTAGAAAAATAGGGGATAATTGATTTTTCACCTGTGAACACTACACATATGTAGTTGACAATGACAGATCGCTACTGTCATTATTTTTGTTCTACATCCGTCACAATCATTATATTCTATGAGAGGATGGAATGATATACAAAGTAATGGAATAAACTAACCAGAACAACAAAAATCATTTATATTACATCAAATAGTAAAAGTAGATAATGATATTATTTAACTGGTCATAGTTGAAGTAAGGTGGGTAAGTAAGTATTTTGGAAGTAATCAAAAAACAAGTAGGTAGTAATTAGTAGATTTCAGCCACAAAAAATTGAAAAATAAAAACTTCCTAACAAAAAATTAAACCGACGAAATACGGAACTGAAAAGTAAAAAGTAAAATAAACCTTCTCAGTCTCAATAACTGAGCTCCTAAACTAATGTAAGTAAGTAATTTTGAGTCGGCGCCAAACAAACAATCAACGAAGATCATTAAATTACTTCCAAAAAATTTTCAGAATGTCACCGCGCAACTCGATGCCATCATTTTACGCCTTACCTAATTCATTTGCTTGTTCGTTTGGCGCCGACTCAAAATTAGTTACTTACATTAGTTTAGGAGCTTAGTTATTGAGACTAAGGGTGGGTATTATAAAACTATTTCGACAGATAACTAGAAGTTAACTTGTGGATGACGTCACATGTTAAAGTTAACTTCAAAATGTAGCAGTTAACTTTATCGGGTGGAACGGGTGTCGGTTAAAGTTAACTTTGTAGAAAATGGTGGTTTTCGATCGTCGACAATTCTCCTGCTCCTGTCAATATTGCATATGAGTCATATAATCTCAATTTTATTGTTTTGATTTTTCGTTTTCGCAAAATGTTAGCAAACGATATCCACGTTATTTTTGAGGAACTTTTGACCGATGATGAAGAAGATGCTGTGAATATTGTTGAAGCCCCTCGGCGACAAAGGATATTTAGGAATCGGTTAGACCATTTCACCTTGTGGAAGGAAACATAATTTAAAAACCGATTTCCACTATCAAGAGAGTCTGTACGCTTGGTAATGGGGCACATTGAAGCAAATTTACAAAGACCAACTAATAGGTCAGCATTTCTAGTACCTATTTTAATTATTGTAGAATTATACATATTTTTAGAAATCATCCTATATCGCCAGTAACACAAGTGTTTATTACACTCAGATTTTATGCAACTGGTTCATTCTTGGTAGTTGCTGGAGATTTTGGAGGTATTCACAAGTCAACTGCTAGCAGTGTTATTAGAAAGGTCACATGGGAAATTGCATTGTTATCCTCTATTTACATAAAAATGCAGAGACTTTTGTGTAGTGTTATTCATTTCAAGACTCTAGTGAAGTGGTGTATTTAAATCTTAAGACAATATCATTTGCGAAAACTCTCTTTGAAGGAGACAAAGTATGCTCTAAATTGCTTGCAAAAAATCTTTTTCGGAGTTTCTGTAAGCTTAGTGAAGTCATCGGGAATTATTTTGAAGAAATGTTACACATTATTATTTGTGAATGTTCGAATTAAAAGTAAAACTAACAAAAACAGTTTTTTTATTTCATTTAAAACAAACAAGATGGTGTGAAAATGTGTCCTTATCACCTAGATAAACATATATAGTAACTCTTTTTCCATACTGTATGAATAATCTTCGGTATGTCGAATAATATATCTTTTTTCTCTTCTTAAGTCTCTTTTTTTTTTCTCAACTCTCTTCAAAGGTTCTCTTTTTAACTTTTTTTCTTGGCCACACACACTCAATAGTCAACATAATATTCACCAGGTAAACCAGAATTTCATCGAATCAACAATCACAAGAGATTCGACAAGTTTTAAGTGTACAATGGCTAAAATCATATTAACATTAATGTTTCGAAAAGTAAACAATGTGTCATCACCTAGATATACATGTTGTAGTGATATTCACTAAAATGACTTTTTAAAAATAAACTTTATTTTATACTTTGGTTACAAAAAATGATTTTGAATATGACAACTATTCGAAGTGCAAAATGGAAGTTTGAGATAGAAGTGACGTTCTTCGGTTCTTGGGATCCTCTTATAGATGCGGTGGTGCTGACTCAGAACTGCGCCTTGTTTACGGCTTCTGGAGCCCAGGTGGATAAATGCTGACTTGGCTTTGTCCTATTTGCTCTTGCAACAATGTTGCAACTGCGTTGTGGAATTACTGCGTAGAATTCCTGGATTTTTGGATATAACATACATTCCATTCCATACTGTATGAATAATTTTCGGTATGTTGAATATATCCCTTTTTTCTCTTCTTAACTCTATTTTCTTTCCTCACAACTCTCTATGAAGGTTCTCTTTTATCTTGCCCACAGACGATACAGGAGGATTTTGGGAAGGGACTGGATTCTTCTTCAAGAGCCCATCGTCTGTCTAAAAACTCGTTCAATCCTAGATCAGTCTGCACCAGAACGTTACGTTAATTTTCTCATTGAAAATGATGAAAACTCATTCCAGTACAACGGGATCGTTTTGCCAAGAGAAAAATTGTAGGTTACCTTTTTGCCTTCTTCTTCTTCTTTTTATTTAAAAAATGGTACCTTTATAAAACTGACATTTTGAAGCTCAAGTTAACTTGACTGATAAAATTAAAGTTAACTTCAAAACATATTTATAATACCGGCCCTAAGAAGGTTTATTTTATTTTTTACTTTTCAGTTCCGTATTTCGTCGGTTTAATTTTTTGTTATCGATCATTTTTATTCAATTCATGAAATCCATCATCATCTTATCGAATTCTGACAAAAACTGATAACCTCCGACCCCAAAAAAACCTACATTTTGAATGGAATCGGGCCATTATAACAAAACACGTCTTGGAGCCGCCGCCATCTTGAATTCATGAATTTTGACAGAAACAACAATTTATGAATTCGGAAATTATTTTGAGGTACCACAAGGCAGTGTACTAGGGCCTTTCCTTTTTTTCATTTATTTGAATGATATAAATTATATACAGGTAGATCATGTAATTAACTTATTTGCAGATGACACATTGATATATACCTACGCTAAATCCTTGCAAGTGGCACTTGAAAGGATAAATAATTCATTGAAAAATTTTGAGTAATACCTTAGAACAAACAAACTGAAACTAAATATCACTAAAACTAAGGCGATGATCATGAATATAAACAAAATAACATTGAAGGGAATCAATAATAATGATCTAGAAATTGTGAGTAAAATTAAATAAGTATCTAGGGTTTATTGTAGATAACACAGTCTCTTTAAATGACCACGCTGACTATGTCATAAGCAAAGTATCAAAGACATTTATTTTTTCTCTAGATCTAGAGTATCATCTTCATTATCAATGTATGCTAGGATAACGTGCTCAAATTTCATAATAAAACCCATTATGATTTTCCCGGTACTCTCTTATATCTTATTAACCAGAACAAATTAAACCAATTTAAAAAATTTGCAGAATTGTGGGATGCAAATAATCAAATTCGTGATCTCTGTTACCAAAAACCCCCACATACCAATTTTGAATAGAATCGAACCATTATCACAAAACTCGTTTCTCTAGAAAAAATTCCATATCGCATTATCACCGGAATTATGAACACCTGCCAAATTTCACGTGAATAGGACAACTAGAAGTGTCAATTTTAACTTATAAGATTTGATTACAAACCCACAGACAGACTAAAAAGTTTAAAATAATAAGAATAAAGTCATTGACCCCTATTAACGATCAATTTCTCTATTAATGCATGATTGTGATATATGCACCCAAACATACACTGAAATCGACATTTAATAACCTATTAATGATCGATTCCTGTATTAATGCATCATTGTGGTATATTATTGTAATTCTAGAAGAGTGATTTTTATAGAATAAATATAATTTCTCACAGAGTGACGGTTTTATATCCTTTGCTAGAAGAGTGACCGAATGCCAAGCCGTTATTTATCAATAATAAATTCAAGAACTTGCCTAATACTTCAGAGTTCACTTTCCCAAAATGGCAGATTTAACTACACAGAACGTTATTTATCAAAGTTTGGAAAGCAAAAGACTCGAATCCTTGATTTCAGTCAATTTATAATATACAGGGTGTTTCATAATTGAATGCTGATCCTAAAGGGCGATAATCCTTGGGTGATTTTAAGAAACATTCTTCATATGAACATAGGTCCGCATCTGCTTCATTTCTGAGATACAGGATGTTGAAATTTAATAAAAAAATCAGTTCTTCCCCAATATCTCTGAAACCGCTTCGGCTTTTTTTCAATTTTGGTACATGCAAAATACGCATAAAAATAAATTTTTTCCATGATAAAGGATTTCTTAATTTTCATCAGCGGCGTCCCAAGTAACAAAAATATCTCTATAATTATCGTATATCATGCTATAAAACAAAATGTAATACAACAGATTTGTTCCTAAAACATGATATATTGCTTTATACGACACCTACCGAAGCAAAATAGGCCCAGGTTTATACAGCTCTATAGTTGGTATAGGCTTCTGTAAGCATGCTATACACACATTATACAATAAATATTGATACGCTTACACAGCTACTATAAGGCAAACTTTTTTCTGCTTTATACAACACTTATGTCTGATAAGGGGGTTGTTAGGCTATTATTATAGAATGACGACCAACAGTTTTTAGAATACGTATAAAAGCCTCAAAAAACAGTTGTAAGAATGCTGTTTAGGTTGCTATAGAAAACCGCTAGAAACGATTGATATTCGTTTGTCGATCGTACGTGTATTATCTTAAAAGAACCATTTGGTTCATTTAAAAATAACTATACGATAAAAATATTTCCTAAACCCATACCTACACAATTCTTTAATTCTTTAATACATCTATAACAATGTCAGAAAATAATTAATGGCGATGGCGATTAAAAATAATACCACCATGATAAATATAGTACTTACTATAACTTAAAACATAAAATAGTTTGGTTACAAGTTATAGATTCTCCTGCGCAACAAATTTTTCTGATAAAGTATATCTAGATTTTAATGCACAAATTGAAGCGCCTTCTCCTTTGTATCATTTTAAATATATTTTTTTTTATTTTGAAAAAAAAAATATTCGTAAAATTTAATTATATTTTTTTAAACATATTAGAAAAGGTTCCATAAATGAAATTAATAATCGCCCTTTGCAAAAAACACTTACTAGTTACTTGGTTTCTACGTTTTTAGTTTTAATTGAGATAATTTGCATAATGGCGTCAGAAATAGGAAAATATATGTTATTTCTAAGATGGCGAACATAGTTACAGAACGAATATTCGTTACAGAACTCTTAAACAATCTTTTGATTCTGTAATGCTGTTTAAGCTATACCTTACAAGATGTTTGCTGACCTTCAAATCGAAATGTTGGGTTTGATTTTTAGACGTTGTCAAATTTCGAACAGAACCTTAACAGAGAATTTTTGGGCGGCTTATTTCAACCACACTACCCGTAATCCGTTATACTGCTCATGCGCCGTGATAAAGAAATAACCGATCCGACCTTATTCTGACAGTTATTATGTGCGCGAGTCGATTTTTAACACTACTCCCGCTAATAACGTTACCGCTTGCGACGTAACTGGTGCGCAAGTTACGGCAAGGAGTAACGTTTATTAGCGGGTGTTAAAAATCGACTCGCGCACATCATAACTGTCAAAATAAGCTGCCGAAAAATCTATATTTTAACGTCTTAGCCGAAAACTCCCTGTATCTTAATACTTTAATATTTAGTGAATCATAAAAATAATTGTACGCACCCTTCAAGTAACGTATCAATATTATTTAACGTAAATAAACTTAACTTGGTTTCACCAATTTATTTCACACTTAAATTTACAACTAATTTATATGACTAACTACGCCACTGTATAGCTCGATGATATCGGCCCGCCAAGAATGAGACTCTGAGACTCTGAGACTGGTGTGCCATCTTGAGGGCTGCCTATTTATCTCCGTTACAGAATTCCCGATCTTTCCAATTCTGGCGGTTGGCGACCAGCATGTTCCAGTTGTTTCCAATAGTGACCGTTGTTATCCGCGGCGGCACGACGGGATTGTTCTCGAATATCTCCGGGGATGACATCATCGTTGTCGATGGCAACGAGTGAGGCGACAGGTCCGGCCTAGGTTCGTTACAATACAATACTTTTATTACAATCTGGCAACAATGTGCCGAAAGATCCTTTGGCCATCCTTTAACGCGGCGGTTTTCAACAGTACACAACAAAACGGTTCTGTAGTGTGTGTTTTTATATTATTATACGATAATTGTATTGCGGAGTGCAACGCTATATTATTATAAGCATTGTGAAACAAGTATAATCTTAAAATCAAATCGTAGATACGATCTTTGCAAGTTACTTATTTTTTATTTATCCCGATCAAAATGTTTAAGATAGTTCAAACAGTAGAACGAGGAAATAACACATTAACGATAGTATCAACAGCCTGGGAACAAAAGGGTATTTCATTTTGGCCTAAGATTGGAGCATCGAAACTACAGAGGGAAATAAATTCTGCCCCTGAAACAAATTGGATAAGCCTAAAATGTAAGCTTAAAAGAAATTATTTGAACACATTTGAAATGGCAGAAGAAGAAATGGAAAGGATGGTTTAAAATTTCCACTTTGCTTGATTCTCTGCCAGCAAGCACCATCATCAAGATTCATTTTAAAACTCCACATTTGAATAAATATAAAATTTCACTGTTATTGTTCGTTTCATTAAGCAGCGTTTAGAGACATTAGACTTATATGGTGCAAGCATCCATCTACGTTAAAATCCACAGCATAACACATTTCTATAAGGTAATTTTAAGTTATTTTTCAATCAATGATAAAACGCTGCTATAATATAGTTCTAAAATACTTATACAATGTTTAATAGAATACTACACAACTAGTTGAAAGTTTTTGTATTACAGTTCGTGAGAATTATTATACAGCGTGTATAAGCGCTTTATATGACCACTATAAAATTGTTTTGTAGGAAGTCATAAGAATATTTATACAGCCTTCATAAAACCTTCAAATTTATAGAATGAATTGGACATATAATTCTGATTGTGAGAATATTCTTACTGCAGTGGTATATCACAGTTAGGTTCTTTTAATAAATTAGTCCAAATAAATGCGCTAAATGATCAAATTATTCTATAAACAGCACCAAAAAGTACCAATACGATAATTTTTTTGTTTAGTGATTCCAAATTGTTACTTGGTGTCCCTGTTAACATGCCCTGCCATATTTTTGATCAAAATAATGATAAGCCACTGTCTTTTTCCAAATAAATATTATTTTTGTAATTGTCCACTATTTTCTCATAAAAATGGTTTCCTGCCTTTTTTCGTCCGGCGAACGGTTTTTGCATTCATTCGCTTGTCCCTATGCGAAATCAGCCGTTGAAGAGTAGTAGGATTATCTTGTGGGCTAGAAACATTATGCTAAGAACACATTTCGTTGTTTTCAACATAAACAATTTTGACACTTCTTTAGCTAGATACGTGATATTATTTACGTTATAAAAACTTGTTTATTAAAAAAAACATGGTAAATTTTACAAATACCGAATTAGCAGATATTCATTACTTGTATGAGCTTGCTGACGGGAACGCATATGAAGCGAGGCGACTGTATCAAGAACGCTTCTCAAATAAGATGGTTCCTGATGATCGAACGATTTCAAGCACCCACAGAAAGTTATGTGAAACATTAAGTTTTGAGCCAAATCATCACTTGAAAGGAGCACATCGAACTGCAAGAACTCCAGCAATTGAGGTAGCTGTTTCAAATTCAATTGACGAAAATCCTGAAACAAGTACGAGGCAAGTTGCCAATAATTTTAATATCGCCCATATTCTAGTATGGAGGATTATATCCCTATCACATTCAACGGGTTCAGGCTCTACTTCCTCGAGACTTTCCATTACGAGTGAATTTCTGCCCATGGTTTCTCCAAAAAGTTACCGAAAATCCTTTATTTGACAGGGACATTTTATTAACGGACGAAGCTGGTTTTACTAAAAACAGGATAAGAAACTTTCATAATAATCTTTTTTGGACCGAGGAAAATCCGCATGCAATCGTGGAATCTCATCACCAGGAGCAGTTCTCATTAAATGTCTGGGCTGGAATTATTGGAGATTACCTAATTGGACCTGTTTTTACCACTCAGATCAAATGAACATAGTTTTCGCCGATTTCTTGAAGATAATTTGCCAATTCTGTTGGAAGATGTTCCTATTTTAATGCGAATCGCATGTGATTTATGCACGATGGTGCACCTGCTCATTTTAGTGCTCTGGCACGCGAATATTTAAACCAAAACTTTCATAATCGCTGGATAGGTTGTGGGGGAACATATTCATGGCCAGCTAGATTCCCAGACTCAAATAGTCTTGATTATTTTCTTTGGGGACATCTTAAGACTTTGATGTACAGTCAACAAATTCTAACTGAGGAAGAATTGCGAAACCGCGTAATAGTTTCCTGTGAAGCAATAAGGAATACTCCAGGAATTTACCAAAGAGTACGCGAGTCAATGACAAGGAGGGCTGAAGCGTGCATACTTGCAGGAGGCGGACATTTTGAACAGTTAATTTGATTTTGGTATTTTTTGTTCATAATAGTTATGTTTTTAAAAATAAAAAATATATTTTTATGCGTACTCATAACAAAAACTAAATAATAGTTACCATAAAATTATAAAAATATTGCCTAGATCCTTTGGTTACACAATTGTGAAATTAAGACTAAGAGAAAAAATCGAATAGGGACAAGCAAGTGAATGCATTTTATTTTCTAAATCGAAAACCGTCCGCCGGACGAAAAAAAGGCGGGAGACCATTTTTATGAGAAGATAGAGGACAATTACAAAAATGATATTTATTTGGAGGAAAGACAGTGGCGTATCATTATTTTGATCAAAAATATGACAGGGCATGTTAACAGGGACGCCACTGATGAAAATTAAGAAATCCTTTATCATGGAAAAATGTATTTTTATGCGTACTTTGCATGTATCAAAATTGAAAAAAAAATCCAAAGTGGTTTCAGAGATATTGTGGAAGAACTGATTTTTTTGTTAAATTTTAACATCCTGTATCTCAGAAATAAAGCGGTTGCGGACCTATGTTCATATGAAGAATTTTTCTTAAAATCATCCAAGGATTATGGCCCTTTAGGATCAGCATTCAATTATGAAGCACCCTGTATAATAAAAACCCGTAATATGTGTGGTACAAAAAACACGCACCAAACACTTCGAATTTCCATTCTTTTAAATGATCAGTTTGTCCCTTAAGGGTATGCAACCAACATTTCAGTTTTTTGACATTTTGGTTGCATAATTAGTATCTTTATACGATTGACAGTCAGACAGCAAACTGGGTAATGAGAAGATAAAGCACTTATTTATTCATGAGAGTATATGGTTTCAGCACAAGGTTGGCCAATGGGGTCAACAGGTACAGAAATCTAGATTTCTCTACACCCACAAGAGAATTCAAGAAATCAATTATCCATCATTTCCTGGAAGTATGAAGTATCTGTATTAGATTATATACAGGGTGTCCCAAACTCGATTGCCTATTAGACGTTTCATCTGGAGAACGAAACACAAGATAATTTTGAAAATTTGGTTTCTTGGGTAATGAAGAATATCACCAACTTTTGATTTGTACCTTACAATACACTCTATTAAAAATGAAAAAATACCGTAAAAATATTTTTTGATACATCTTATAGTTTCCGAGATATTTAATTGTTTAGCTGGGATTGCGACGACGCGGAGTCATTGCCTGCTGTGACGTCACTTTACAACGGTCGGTCAGTGCGTGCTCTGCTTCCGAGCTGTGTGTATGAAGTTTGCGTCGAAAATTGATAAAAATGTCGAATCCAGAAACTGGAAAATCGTGTATTGTGCCAAAGTGTTTGAATAAAACTACTAATGATCCCGAAAAGTTGTTTTTTATTGTTGCTTTCGAACCTAAAAGTCGATAGAAATGGATGCAAATCATGATGTTCTGGGGTGGTTCGGCATTTTAATGTTCAAATATCTCTTTTCACTTTTACATATCCAATAGCGTCGTCGCCGAAGCTGTTTCTAGCCGATCTGAAATAAAATAAACGTAAGTTGATCTAATATATAAAAAATAAAATAATTAAAAATGCACGTATCCACGATCACATTAAAGAGGAAGGTAAATATAAAGTTACACCACACATGCACTCTGAATATAGGGAAAATACTTTTCTTACGTGTTTTTGCCTCCTGAACACGAATCTGAAAAATGCGGCGGTCT